>OY744614.1:30839070-31104070 GCA_963556255.1 Allolobophora icterica
TTCTATCGATCGAGTTCTGGACGTCTTCGATAACGTTCATACAGTCATCTTCTGCCTTGTCTGGTTAACCTTAATTCTTCCGTTCTTCTTTCTGTCCAAGTTTGGCTTTTTAAGTTCTCAAAGTGCATTACTAGTACGATTACAAACACACAAGTAGCAAGTATATACAAATTTATAGGCCTACAAATACGGGATCAGCAGGGGCGTAACTTTGGTCTAAAAAGTGTTTTTTTACATACACGAAGCAAGGCTGAGACTGCGATCTCTGGGAACGCACAATAATAAAATATTGATTGGCATTGTTCAAAAAGTGGGGGTACGGTACCGGGTACCGTACCCCAATTTTGAACAATGCCAATGGTACCGGGTATCCCAGTCCAAAAATTGGGGGTACGGGTACCCCTCGTGCCCCTCCCCACAAATTACGCCTATGAGGATCAGCAAGTAAAGTAGCTTAGGCCTACTTGTACTTTGATGCCAATGATAAGTAGGCCTGAACTCAAAGCACCGATAGCTTACAGTATACACACGCGCTATTTCAACCTTACTCTCACAACAAATTACAATATAATATATACCGGTAAGTCAAGCAAATTCGATTAAACTAAAAGAAAATCCATAGACATATTAAATTATATCTTATTCGCAGCTCTTTCCTCAGCAATGCGTCAGCATACAATGCTTAAACAAGTTTAAACAGACATAAATTCAAAATTGATTCCTGAACAGAGCTATAAAAATCGCACGGAGATTCTTGCAATTATACCCAAGCAAGGAGTACGTTTAAATCAGAGACTTGTGAATAAATACATGATGCTCTTCGACCGCAATCTCTTAATGCCAATCCGGCGCTAACCTTCCTCTCGCTTAATCGTCTTCATCGTAATCATCCTATTGCTCTACTGTTCCCCTGCAAAGCTCGTTCTTCTCTATACTGCATCCTTCTTCTCGCTGGTATCTAAATTCCTCTGTGTAAAGGCTTTGTCGACTGTGGCAGAGGGATTGAAGAGTCTGGAGATGAGGAAGAGAGGAGAGGAGAACAGAGGAGAGCAGAGGATAGCAGAGGAGAGCAAGCAGAGGCGGGACAGGAGAAAGAGAAGAGACCAGAGTAGAGCAGAGCGGGAAAGGAGAAAGAGAAGAGACCAGAGTAGAGCAAAGCGAAGTAAAGTAGAGCAAAGCATAGGCTAGCAGAGGGGAGCAAAGGCGGGAGAGGTGAACGAGCAGAGAAGAACAGAGCAGAGCGGAGAGAAGGGTAGTAGAGAAGAAGCAAGAGATGACAGACAGACAGACACACTCAGACACACAGACACACAGACAGACAGACAGAGACAGAGAAGAGAGACAGAGAGAGAAAGACAGAGAGAGACAGAGAGAGACAGAGAGAGACAGAGGAGAGAGAGACAGAGACAGAGACAGACAGAGAAGAGAGACAGAGGAGAGAGACAGAGGAGAGAGACAGAGGAGAGAGACAGAGGAGAGAGAGAGACAGAGACAGACAGACAGACAGACAGAACGGGTCGCTGGTAAATTGAACCAGTCGCATAATCCACAGCGCGACGTCTCTTCTCTCACGCCAAATAATTCGCAGAGGCAGGGATTGGGAAGGGAAGGAGAGAGAGGGGGAGAGGGATGGAGGGAGAATGGATCGAAAGACGCTTGGATGGACGGACGAAGTAATTAAGCAAGAACAGAGGCATTGTTTGGCCTAAACGTTGCACACGGTGCAAGGAGTGAGGGATTAGGCAGATCGCTCCATCAGAGGTATTGAGTTCATATAAGTCGATTTTAACCTAGTGGGTAACATCAAGCTGAATCAGACGAAAAAATACAAGAATGAGACAATTTATATTTAATTACTCATGTTAATTTGAAAGTGGGATGATCGATTGTGAAGTGGTTAGTGTGCTGGACTGTCAATCGAGAGGTCGGAGGTTCAAATCCCTGCCAGGGCAGAAATTCGGTTCAAGATTTCTGCTCCACCGGCACACCCAGTCAACTCTGTCTATAATGAGTAGGCCTACACTGACTGTACACTGTCGGTGGAAGACGAGACGGCGAGGGAGAGGACTGACCATCCGCCCTCATATGCCGAGGCTAAGAAAATGAAGTCGCTAACACTTTATACCCGTGGATGGTTGCCACAGGGCAACCTTAAGGAACTGCCCTTCTCCCTGTCCCTGTCCCTGTGCTTTCTCCTTCTCCTTCTCCTTCTCCTCCTCCTCCTCCTCCTCCTCCTCCTCCTCCTCCTCCTCCTCCTCTTCCTCCTCCTCTTCCTCTTCCTCTTCCTCTTCCTCTTCCTCTTCCTCTTCCTCTTCCTCTTCCTCTTCCTCTTCCTCTTCCTCTTCCTCTTCCTCTTCTTCTTCTTCTTCTTCTTCTTCTTCTTCTTCTTCTTCTTCTTCTTCTTCTTCTTCTTCTTCTTCTTCTTCTTCTTCTTCTTCTTCTTCTTCTTCTTCTAAATTATAAAGTAATTTCGACGCATGTAATTACATTTATTCCTGAACTAATGCCCAGTTTAAATTAGTATAAATAAGCCACAATTATATAATTGCATGCTCATTTATATATAGCCTATACGTACACAGCCAAGGCACACAATCACAAACCCATTTACAATAAACGCGTCAGATCATACAAAGAGGAAATATCGAGGAGGAGGTGTAACGAATGGCTGTCGATGGGACGTAGACAAACTGGCGCCGCCTGGCGTTCGCTGTTCGCCTAATATCCAGAGTCGTCTTTGAACGTTCCGGTCTTTTCTTGCCGCATCGTTGTCTTCATAAATCGTTCTTATCGACGCATGAACTCGCAGATTACGACCAATCTCACCCCTATAGCATGCATCAAACGACTTATAATTTCCGTACCAAGGCTGTCTGGCCGTTCTGGCGGCTTTGATGCATGTTAGAGTAAGCTCCACGTTTGTCTTAAACGAGTTTAGACAACAATAATTAATGTCATATATAAATGGCAGCACTCGCTATAAGTGCCTGTCGTTGGCGATTACGCTCTGCAGCGCTGTGCCCAATTCATACAACTGTCATAAGCAATGTCTCGTATCAACAGACAACAGAGTGGCTCGCTAGATAGGCCTACATTGTCTCGTAGGCGGCAGCGGCGTGACCACGCCTTTGTCAATTTTTTCGTCTGATTCTTCACCTGGGCCGCAGCGCTCTGCGGCCAACAATGAGATCTTTTAAGGGTTTCAGAGATGCATTTACGCATTTTACGACTCATGGTTACCATAGGCATAGACTCAGGCCCGGTTCGTCCATATGGGCAACTGGGCAGCCGCCCAGGGCCGCCGATTTTTAGGGGCCGCCAATTTTCCATTTTTCAAACAAATTTTAATTATTATTATTCGTAACAGAGGTGAATGACTAAAAAACAACTTTTTTTATGCTTAGGGCCGCCGATTTGGCGATTTGCCCAGGGCCGCCAAATGTCTTGAGCCGGGCCTGCATGATAGACTCGGGGGGGGGGGGGAGCCGGGGCACGTGCCCCCCAATAATTGAGATAGACTGTACATTTAATGCAACAAGTATAGAAAGATTAACCAAACCCCCAATATTTTGGGCAAGTTTACGCCAGTGATGGTTACTGCATAGACTAGATCAAAGAAACGAACAAATGCCTGATTTTTTATCAGATCAAAATCCGAGGTCTGTTGGCAATTATTGAGGCCAAGGGTCAAACGTCTGGGCGCAATATATTACTATTTAGAAGTCTCTTATATGGATCTGAGGAATCTGTAGTTTGTGCTGATCTTTTTTAGTGTATGATAGGCCTACCAATGAGAAGCAAGTTACAGCAATTTACAGTCATATGTCGCATCGTTTAAAAATAATAGACGTTGTAACAATTGGAATGAACTAACAATAAGCCTTTATTTTCTAAATTTGTTTCACAACAGACGTGTTTCACAATTGAAATGACGTGACAGTAGGCCTGTATTCTCTAAATTCAGACTTAATAACATTAATAGACTCTTTCATAATTGAAGTGACGTAACAAAGGCCTTTATTCTCTAAATCTAAAATTACTAATTATAGACGCGTTCCAAAATTGATATGACGTAGGTCCTACGCTACAATTGCTACTCTTTTATTCTCTAACTCTAAACTTAGCGTAATAACAAAAGACTTTTTAATTTAAGTTACGCAACCAAGGTTTTTATTCTCTAAATCCGAGATTAAAAATAATAGACGTTGTAACAATTATTGGAATAACCTAACAATAAGCCTTTATTTTCTAAATTTAAATTGAATAACGGTAGACTTTTCCATAACTGAAGTGACGTAACAAAGGCCTTTATTTTCTAAATCTAAAATTACGAAATGATGTGTTTCATAATTGAAGTGACGTAACAAAGGCCTTTATTTTATAAATCTAAAAAGTACTAAATTGTGTGTTTCATAATTGAAGTGACGTAACAACAGGCCCTTGGTTCTAAAATTAAAACTGGCACAATAGACGTGTTTCATAATTAGTGACTTAAAAGGGCCTTTATTCTTAATATTAAAATTTACTAACAAAAACGTGTTTCATCATTGAAATGACGTAACAATAGGCCTTTACGCAAGGGGTGTAGCTTTGGTCTAGAAAGTGGGGGTGGGGGTTACCACATTTCGCATTGTTTCAGCTTCGCGACTGTTAAATAATTATACCAAGCATAATAATAATCATAGGCTTAATGATGAGGATGATGATGATTATGATGATGATGATGATGATGATGATGATGATGATGATGATGATGATGATGATGATGATAATAATAACAATGAGAGTGACGATGATGATGATCACACTGATGATAGTGCTCGGTAACTGTTTTGAATCTAGAGGGCAAAAACAATGGGTATGAAAAGTGGGGGGTACGGTACCATCCAGTCCAAAGAGTGAGGGGTACGGGTAACCCTAGTACCCCGTAAATTACGCCTATGCCCGTAGCCCTCTCTTGGTCGTCTCAGCCTTCCACTCCCTAAGGGCAGCAGTAAAATGAGCGGGCGGTTTGCAGGATGCCAAGACGCGTGTTAATTTAGATCAAGCATAATTGAGGCGTTGAGCGCCAGAGCGGCCTAACCCTCAAATTTTCCAATATGGTGTTTATGATGCCAATCAATTCATTTACCGTGTATCTACTAGTGCCAGAGTGGCCTAACCCACATTCTTCTTTGTATTAGCTAGCGTATGGAAAGTTCGTTCTGGCCCTGGCAGGTGCGCTGATGCCAGAGTGGCCTAACCCTCAAGATCTGTTTTTGGTGTCTTTTCTCGCTTGAAGTTTCTTACTATCGCTCACTAAAAATGTTCGCGAAAACTCGTAAAAGTAATAATCTTAAGGCAGATTTAATAAAGTCCGTGATGGATAACGATGACTTTAGTATCGGAGGTGAAAGTGACAGCGTTAGTAGCCACAATACGATTCTATGCAACGCACAATGTTCCGATGTTATGGACGCAGACTCCGCTGTCGAAGGTAGGCCTAATGTAATTAAAGATAAACGTGGCCTATATCTTATTTCGCATTGAATAATGTCGTGTTATAGTGCATTTAACTCGTCGCTTAAATGTGTTTTCATAGAAAGTAAGCTACAGAAAATTGTATAGGATCAGTGCAATAATTAAGAAACTTTAACAGTGATCAGTGAGTGCCAAATGTTAATTGATTTACTGGATCTTGATTCAATAAAATTAATTATCTTTCATTACAGTACTTCTTCATGACTATTACCATTCTGACTTAATTTTCTTTTGAGTGCTACTAAACGTTTTTAGTTTACAATATGTTACAATCATAACGTTACAGTTTTGTAAAAATGCTATAGGTCATGAATGGAAGGAAACTGTGTAGGATTATTGCAATAATTAAGAAATGTTAACAGTGTGGATCAATGAGTACCCACTGCAACTGTTCATTGATTTACGGGATCTTGATTCAACAAATTACCTTTGATTACAGTACTTCCTGACTTAACTTTCTTTTGAGTGCAAATAGAGGTTTTTTGAGTTTAAAAATACATAACATTAGAGTAAATTGTAAAATGTTATAGGTCCTATGGTGGAAGAAATAGGTACCTTGCAACTGGATGTTGAAACTGAGCCATTTGAAGATACACCAAAGCAGAGAGGCCGTAAAAGAATTCGCAATCTCGATCAGTGGAAGAAAAACATGAGAAAGAGACTACGCCAAAGTGGAAAAGAATATGCTTCAACCACTGGACAAACAGTACGGGCCAAAACATTCCACTTCATTGACTGTCACTGCCCTCTGAAGTGCAGTGAAAAGATTGGAGATGACCGACAAAAGTGGTTGCATCACAGTTTCTATGCAACAGCTGACTGGTCGATGCAGTCTGCATTTGTTGCTGGCCATGTCAGAATTTGCAACAAAAAGAGGACATACACAAAGTCTGAAGTGTCTCGGCGAGCCACTTCTAAGTATTACTTCTTTCCAAATAGTGATGGCTTGGACACTCGTGTGTGCAAGGAGTTCTTTAAAGGTGTGATGAGCATAAATGACGGCAGAATTTCTAGAGTCACAAAGAGAAAAGTTACTGGAATTACAATGGCTGACCTTAGAGGCAATCATGTGCCCCACAACAAAACCCCAGATGCTGAGCGACAGTTTGTTAAGCAGTTTATAGGAGAATTTCCTACATACACCTCGCACTACAGCCGAAACAAGAATCCAAATCGGTTCTATCTAGCACCTGATATGAACATCTCGATAATGTACCAGTTGCTGAAGAGTAGATGCATAGAGGAAAGTCCGCCCAAGAAACCAGTCAGTGAACACGTGTTCCGAGAGATCTTCAATCATGAGTTCAATCTACATTTTCATGCACCTCTTCAAGACACTTGTAAGACATGTGATTCCTTGAATGCTAAAATCAAATCTTGTGACACTGAAAGTGAGCTGCGCAAACTAAAATTGGAATTGGAATTACATCAGCGCAAGGCTGATAGTGCACGAACCGCACTCCAAGAAGATGCAGCTCGCAGTAAGATTCCAGAGAATAATCTTACTGTCTTAACCTTTGACCTGCAGAAAACTCTACCAACCCCTGTTTTATCAACAGGAATTTGTTATTACAAGCGCCAACTCTGGACCTACAACCTTGGCATTCATTCTATGAATGATGATGTTGGCTATATGTATGTTTGGAATGAGTCAGAGGCTTCACGAGGACCCGAAGAAATAGCTTCGGCATTACTTTACCACATAAAGAAACATGTTAGAACCAACAACCTGATTTGTTATTCGGACTGCTGTGGCGGTCAAAACCGAAACATCAAGATGGCTCTCATGTGGAACTATGTTGTGCAAAGTGATCAATTTTTGGTTGACAACATTGATCACAAGTTTCTCATTCCTGGTCACACTTACCTTCCAAACGATCAAGATTTTGGATTGATTGAAGAGAATAAAAGGTACTACAATGAAATTTTTGTTCCAGCTGATTGGATAAGAGTCATTGAAAGTGCTAAGAAACGAAAGCCAAAGTTTACTGTTACAAGGTTAACCAAGAGTGAGTTTTTTAGCTTGAAGAAGCTTGAAGAAAATAGTGTAAATAGAAAAACTGACAACAGTGGACAGAAAGTAATGTGGCTTAAAATTCACTGGCTGCATTTCAACAGGCTTAACCCACATCGCATTGACTTCAAGTACTGTCTTAATGAAGATGCGCCATTGATGTCGGTTGATGTTGGAAAACACAAACGAGGACGGCACCAAAACATCGGCAACGTCGAACTCTCGCTGTTGTATCCAGAAGGAAAGCAAATTGCCAAAGCCAAGATGCTAGATCTGAAGTCACTGCTGCCCTTTATACCCCCAATCCATCATAATTTCTACAAACAGTTGAAATCTGATGCCAGTGATGAGGTAGAAGAGGTGATATGGACAGATTCTGAGGATGGAGATCAGCAATGAATGATGCCGTAACTTCATAGTTCAAACTCAAGCTGAATGATTATGGACAAAACTACTGATGAGGAACAGTAATTAATGATGTTTTATACCCCCTTTCCCCAAACCCTTATAATTTTATAAACAGTTTTTATAAACAGTTGATACCAGTGATGAGGAGGCGATATGGACAATCTGAGTATGAAGATGAAAAATGAAAAATGATGCTGTAACTTCAGACTCAAACTGACCCATTATGGTCAAAACTGTACTGAATGCTATTTCAATTATCACTCACTCATTTTACTTCTGTTTTTTTTATCACAATAAAACAAGGTGGTTAACCTTCAGTATTAAAACATATGGAATTTGTTGATTTTCGTAAGTGCCAGAGTGGCCTAACCCACACTTGACCTCTACAAATAACCTTATAAAGTGACCATAGTATTCACGTTGTAGTCTACAACCGGCCTGGAAATGCCATTTGGATCAGAGCAATTGGTAAACAGTTAAAACTGCCTAAAGCATAATTACCTGATTTATGCTTTGCATTCAAATCTTATTTTTGCATTTTCTCAAAACTACATCCAGTGGGGTTAGGCCACTCTGGCGCTCAACGCCTCAATTGTACCGTCATGTTATGACACACTGTGTTTGATGCGAAGCCGTGAGAGCCAATGCTGGGATGGCAAATGCAGCGGCAGCTGTCCAACGCCAGCCTTAATATGGATGTTTAAGACCTGTCCAGTAGTAGGGCCTATATCATGAGGGTTTGGGAGCAAAGAAGCATCACAGACGCCATCATCCGACCATCGAAAACGCCATCACCCCCATCGCGCCCACAGTGCAGCACTCCAGGGCGCGCATCTAGACAATAACACAGGCGCCTCGTCGGTCAAACGTTCGTATAGGATGGCGGCGGCATGACGCGGAGCAAACATAAATCTCATATTAGACACAAGTCACACAACACCCACGCGGGGCAAACACCCGAAGACAGACAACGTGGAAAAGAGCGAAGAAGGTGTATGCATAGTTGACGTATACGGTCAAAGACTGGAGCAGCCCCAGCAAATATTGTGCTCTCCATCTTGCAAGATAGACGGGGGCAGCGTCTATAGCACCACAGGCCCATCGACGCATTTGGATTGGGGTTGCAGACTGAGAGAAGGCAATGCTCTCTGGATATGAGCCATTGCCACCAAGATCTGAATTTGTGCCCGATTCTGTCTGTTACTGGAATTTGACGATACACGATAATAATATTATCATCTGTGTGCCTAGCATGCATCACTTTTAAATGTAGGCTTATGTTCATCCGCAGTGACAGCAAAGATGATGAATATACGGGCTGAGTTTTTATTGCTGCACAACATTTAGGCCTACCTATTCGAGTTATGGGCGTCCGCAGGAATTTTTCTAGGGGGCAAAATTTTTCTAGGGGGCAAACTTTGTCTGGGTGGGGCAAAATGAAGTTTTTGCATAGAATAGCCTATCTATTCATGAACACAGAAAACGAGACAATTTTCAAAATCCACAGGGAAATGCCCCTCTTGCCCCCTCCGGATGCCCATGATTCGAGTCATCCATATAGTGTAGTCTAGGCCTCTAGGGCAAAGTAAAACTGCTAAGAACCGGGAAACCGGACACTTTCTGCCGTGTTCGGTTTAATACAATTTTGACTGGACAGATTATGAATAAATTATTGGTCAGTGTGCATTCTCCCCCACGCACCAAAACCTCTTTGGAGACAATGTCTAATTGTCGCCATTTACAAGTCGCTACATCTCTGTGAGACTGTGATTGGCATCACGTTTTTCAGAGATAGATTCCACTTTAGATATTGCCTCTCTCAATCCATAATAACTCTTTATTCATGTCGATATTATCTTCTATAGGCTAACAAAACCCAGTCCATCTTTTAGACGATAGTTCGGTTTCTTCTCGGACCCAGTTTGCGTAACATTGCATATACCGGTACCTTCATTTTAACAGCAGTAGCTTAGACCAGTTTTCTAACAAGTAGCATAACTTAAGACTTCTTGCTCCCGTAAATTACTCAGACTCTGTTCCCCGATCGTACTTTATTAAGCTCAGAGTGGGGCTACCTAGTTTCATATTCGAGTCCAGACCTCCGCAGTTGCGAACCCCACGTCCTACGGGGGTCATATCAACGCAGCCGCTAAAAGATTCTGCTACAACAGCGTTTCCCAAAGTGGGTTCCGCGGAACCCAAGGGTTCCGCGGGTTAACACAAGGGTTCCGCGACAAGTTTTAATTTAAAAGAATTTTCATTGAGAAATTTCATTGGAATCAAACATTCCAATCAGTTTTTAAAAATGGTCTAAAGTTTTATAAAGTTTAAAACTGCCGTCAGTCGTCTCTTTTGCATGTTGCCCATTGAGCGAAAATCCGTCTTTCAATGCCCTTTAGCTATCCAGTAATTATAGAATTATAGATTACAAAGGTCACTGCAGGGACCTATGTAGGTTAGAGCTGTCAGTCTGAATAGTGATGTAGCCATCTTTGTTATCGTTACCTCGACGAACGAATCCGAACATGATTTAACGCAATTTTTTTAAAAGTACAGCTTAGTCTGATAAAAATATAATCGTACAACAATATTAGCAAGTTTTTTTAATTTGCTGTTATAAAAGTCTGACATAGAGCTCAAGGAGGGAAATTTAAGGGTTCTAGGCTTATGTTCAAACTAATGGTATGGACTGTTATGAGTTTTTAGATCAAATTTAGTTGAAATGGATTGTGTTCTCGACCAAAACATTCGTTCAAATTGCAGATCATATTCACGACCTGGAAGCGAACTAGGTTAAATAGGCCTACTTTCCTTCCATGAAGGGTGATATTATTTGGATTCAAAACCTATTAAAAGTAGCCGAAACTCAGCAAAGCTTTTGTAAAAGATTGTGAACTTCTTATTGAGATAACGTCGGACTCGCAAGTGAAGCAGACTTTCACTGAACTTTCATGAATCAATTTCTGGATCGAGCTAATTAATGAAACCCCGCTGTCGTGAATTGTGCAGTTAGCGTGCATCTGTAATTTGCCACCTGACATGAGAATCTATAGCTTTCTAGCATCAAACCATAATATTATATAAAAAAATGTTACGAGAAAAAACAAAAATCACCGTACACATATTAAAATTTCATGTAATCCCAATATTGTGCTCTATATTCTTGGTCTTACAAACTGTATACTTTAACAATTCATATAAGAGAAAATAAATAGTTTAAAAAACTGCTTATTTGGGTGTGTACTGTGTATTTAGTTAGGCCTGTGTTTGTATGCTTCCCAGGCGCTACGTAGGCCTATGCCTCAATACGTTTAGTTCAGGCTGGGGTTCCGCCATAATATGAAAAGATGAGAAGGGTTCCGTGGCCAAAAAAGTTTGGGAAACGCTGTGCTACAAGATCTGTTTACATAGGAAGTACATTGAGTTACACAGTAAGCACAGGAAAATCTATAAATTAGGCTCAAGTTTAAAGCACTTTATTAAAAAAATTTGTATCACTCGAAGATCTTTATTTCTGTGATTTGTGTCGCTACCTTTGCGTCAGTTTTGTTGACGTTCGTGCTACGTCATCGTCTAACCGGAACCACAAACATAACAAATCGCTTCCGAGAATCGAATCTCTTTGCTAGAGCTTCGTCATGACGAACGCAACTAGATGTCGCTCCCTGATATTTTCTCGTTTAACGATTCGCTGGACGCCCGTTTTCGACTCACGTGGCGCTCATATTGATGCGATTTTCCGATTGCGTTCAATGGCTTGTGAAAATCGATATATTTATTAGCGCAGTTCGATTTAGCCATCAGCTGTGGTTACGCGCTTCGGTGGCTACGAGACCCGCTTCAGATCACCATTTACAAGAAAATACCGGACACACCGTGGACGTCAGATATGAGAATCCGCAGCCATTTCTAGAGTCATTGTCCGCGTGTATGCAACACGGCTTTCGACTTATATTCGATTTTAGTTATAAAATCGAACTCCACGGACTGTATCATGCTAGGCCTATGTATAATAATGTGGTGTTTATCTATAGCGTAGCTTTAATTTAAAAAAAGCGATGTGAGCTGATGTGAGCTGATGTGAGCTGATGTGAGACAGACTGAAACTAACGTGCAGGGTGGTACTTACATCCAAAGATTACAGAGGAGAAAAGTACACAAGGTGGTACTTAACTGGTTGGCATTCATGAAGGAGGAAGCTGTGCGGTTGCACTTAGAAGTCTGAAGCCACTATATACGGACAACCATACGGCAGCGCCGTGCCTTCTCTGTGGCTGCCCCCATGACCTGGAATGGGCTTCCTACCAAGCTCCGTCAATTACCGATTGGTCATTTCACCCTGTTTCTTACTGTCCTCAAAACTGCGTTATTTGACCGTGGTTGGGCTGGGAGTGCTCCTGAGTAGGCAATCTTGAAGGGGCGCTATATAAAACTACTTTAATAATAATAATAATAATAATATCTAGAGATCTGTAAAGGTTTGGCAATGAAAGAAACTAGCATTTTAAAGGGAAGCGCTTTAAAAATAGCTTTTCAAAGTTGTACTTACACTGTAGAGGCCACTGTACATGTAGGCCTACTTACGGTGGTTTAGTGGTATGAAGGAGACACACACGTGAATTAACAGAAATGTTTATAGAGTGTAACTGTAGAGTGGGACATAGTATTTTGAAGTTATAGTAGCTTAACTGCAACTTGTGTTGCGGTATGACTTGTCACTGATGCTCATAATTATGACACATTAGAGGGAAGACTCACGTGAAGGGTAACTAATAAGGAAAACTTCTACAGTTCACTGTAATAAGACATTAACTGATGATAATTTCAAAATTAAATCCCCATATATGCCCAAACTCTGGACGAGTCTAGGAAAATAGCATACTGGGTTAAAATTGCACAGCCAAGAAACCACTGTAGTGACCGTACACAATCACCGGCATTTCAATCCGTTACAATAAAGAAGTAGTTCCAAAAAGCCATAATCATAAACATTTCAATCAATTGAAACAAAAGGCTAACTTGTAAGAACAACAGATTTATTTGGCAAAAATTCCTTCAAAAAACACATTCAGAATTCGGAATAATAAACGCACACACACACACTCACAGAACTCCTTCCACAACACGTCAAACACACTCAACCTTTAAAAGCCAAAAACAATTTAACATTTTAATCCTCTGTACAATTAACTGCCTGTACAATTAGCTATTATGCTGTACACTTCATTCACCCAAGCCATAACAGAATTCAGCTGTGCACTGCTTTCGCCTGTACATTAACAGAAATCAACCATGCACTTAATTCGTCTGTACATGAAGGCGAATTGCTGTCCATTTAGTTCACACGTTTAGCACAGCTTCAGACATAATATTATTATCGAATTATTTACGTTTTAAATGAAGCAAACAACTGCAAAAATAAACATTTTTTTGATAAACACAACTCCAAATAAATAAGATGCTTTTACAAAATAAACACATAAACAAACACAAACCAAACAAACGTGATTCATTCTGTGCATTAGCTACTTCTTGCATTTGTACAGTTCTGCCGTTTAATGCACGACGAAGAATCGAGATCTGGTGTTGACTCACATGTTAATCCAACAACAAAACACCTCCTTAACATAATTCCAGAGGGTGTTCAAAAATAAATAAAACCGGCAAATTAAAACAGATGATCATCAGTACAATAAAACTGCAAAATATAAAATATTATGAGATTATGAAGGTGTAAAATGGCAGTTTTTGAAAATTGTAATGCCGCTAAGTCACGGTGATTGTATTCATAATCTCGACATTTCTCAAATGGTACTTAAAAGCTAAATGCACGGGCACCAGCTTATTCACGAGCGTGCTGCGTCAAGTCAGATGTGTTGGTAGTCATTTCGTTAGTGACTGTCGTCATTACAGGTCGTATAAGAATGTAGTGTGATCTTGATATTTAACAGTAATATATCAAATATATTACCTGCAATGAATATATGCACAAATATACATCTATATTATTATATAGATATCAATGTATATATATGTACGACGTGGGAGGAGGCGGAGTGGCTGGTGATGGACAGAGGAGGGTGGAGGAGATGCGTCGCCCGATGTGCAGTCCTGCACCGAAAGGACTAAGTACTAAGTAAGTATATGTACAATGGATTATATAAGGTCCATTGTGCTATGGCTCTCTGAGCACCCTCATCAGAGCAAAACTGCAATTTTTGTCAAAATTCTACTTTTTTAACAGTGCTGCCAGCTTCATGCATTGTTAACAAATTCAAGGTATAGGCTAATTTGTAATTTAAAGAAAGCTTGCGATGATCTGCATTTAGGATGACCTTAAACAAAAGATAAGAATATTCTTCAATACATACCAACTGCTATCAGCATTTTGGTTAACATACAAACATGTACGCTTACCTTATTGCTCAATTCCTAACTATGCTATAGGCCTACATATGAAACATTATACATATACTAGTGTATTTTCCCGTCATAATTATGACGGCAGTATATAGTGTTAGAGCATTAACCCGTCATATTGTGACATCATATTATAGGCCTATATGTGTTGTCAAGACCAACGACCTCTTATATATAGTCAAGACCGCCGTCGTCAAGACGGCAGTACTGACGTCACAAACGGTTTCACAATAGAACAGAAGCCGTTTGTGACGTAGCGTCCTACGACGGACAAATTTACATATAAGGAAACTATATATATAGATATATGTATATATATATATATATATAATTTATTGCTCCAGTTAAGTACTTGCATAACTTTTGGTAATTTAACAAAATGTGTTGCTAGTATTGACAGGATAAGCGGGTAATCGGGTAGCATCGGCAGCCCTCTAGTGAATAGCTGAAGTCAAAAACCACTGACCAACAACACTCTTCCAATATCGCAAACACAATTGAAATTTTCACTTCAACAGGCTTGCAGAACTGCAAGTCAGTTGATCAGGCAGCCACTGAAACCTCAGGAAGCAGTGACGTCTACCCCCACCCACCTGGAATGGGAGAGCAACCCCCCACTTTGGCTGACTCATAAAAGAGGTTCAGAAGTCACAGAACTGTAAATTACTCCAAGAAAACATGCGTTTTCGATAACATGCATGATACATAAATCAAACAGAATATTACCGAAAATCAACAACCCCCTCGTTTACACCCAGAACGTTAAACCTGCCACTTCTGGCAACCGTGGGAGATCGTTCTCCCAACCCTCCCTTGGTAGATGCCACTGTCAGAAAGAAATAAAGCATCAGTAACATATTCATAATCCAAAAACATTATTACCCTTGCAAGTGTTGTAAGCCCGTATATGCGCAGTGGCTATCATGTGTCGCAACAGTAACAGCAAATTGGCAGATCTGAAGACACCCAAACAATTGGATAGAAATGAAAACGAGGAAGGCAATCAAAGCACTGTCTGGCGACATCCACAGATGTCAGGAAATGTCATTAGACGAGGCAAAATAACCAGTGAAAGGAAAACAGAAACGTAGAGCAGGCAAATGTTTAGACCAACATATGCAGGACTAATCTAGCCCAATCATTTATTTAGCGCCGACGTCATATGCATAAGGCATCAGTCATTGGTCGCCTTAAGTACTAAACCGGTAAATGTAGGCCCTACACGTTTATATAGCGACCATATGGCCTCAACCCTGCTCATTTTTCAATGAATTGATTGAGTGAGATCCTTCACAATCGCTGCCCGTTTGAATGTGCGCCGTGCCATTTAAGATACCCTTGTAATGGACCTATTAGCCCGAGATTGAAATCTCTGAAATAAGCCACCCTCCGGAGGTGAACCGCAATCCGCATTCTCTCTTACACAGAGAAGTATGGGATGCAACCTATGCTCTAACCAATGTATAGCTAACTTGTACCAGAAATCAAACGTCACAAGTTGTGGTGTAAGAGGGACAATTCAATTACCGATCATCAAAGTGTAATAACTATAACTAATCACACATCTCTCTTCTCTAGACAGTTATGCAAGTCGGCCTTGACACAAAACGACACACAGGATATAAGGAAAATACCTGGGAATGTGACAAGGAAAACACAAGATAAATTCAAACCACATATACAGCTGGCTCGGTTGAGGCAAAATCGTAACACTCAAATCACGCAAATTCATCAGATTCTTACTACAGTATAATATATGTCACCAAAACTTGGAAATAGATGAAAGTATGGTGGACTTCAGAACAGTGACGTCGCCACCTATATTTTAAAAGCCGTACCACTTTTTAAGGTGGTACGGCAACAACATACTTTTGCCGTACCACTTTTTGTCTGTTAATATCTTCCGTCCCCAGAACCTCTAATATGCCGTACTACCTTTCAATCGTGGCGACGCGTCTGCTTCAGAAGCAGATAGAGATCACAGCAGCAGGGTTTGCATGTTCGTAAAAACGAATTTTGAATTCTTTGAATTTTGAATTTCCGTTTCTAGCAAAAAAGTCCTTAAATAGCTTCATAGAAGACGCGTATCTTCTTTGAATACAGCATAAACCACACATAGCTTCAGTTTGCGTTGAGATGCTTAGTTGTCTCTTAACCTCTGTGTTATTTATAACTATCTGTTTAAAGTGGTCCACCTGTCTTCAAGCAAATATCATCAGGTTAATTGGGAGATCATAAAACGTCATGGCAAACACTCAAAAACGACCTTCAGTTATATAAAGCAACGACATGAAACGTTTCTTCTTTAGTTACCTCTCAGTTGCTTCTTCTTTCCATGTCTCACTTAATGTCACTCTATTCCCCTTCTCCCTCTGCCTCCCATTTTGTCGACCTCTTCCCCGTTACATCCTCTGTCTCCTTAGCCTATATCCCCCTTGTCTGCTTGTTTCCTTCTTTGCTACTGTCTTCCATTCCCTTGTCCAAGGTCTCATCGCTTTTGTCCCTGTCCCGCTCTCTTTGCCCTGCCTCCACATCTCTCAACGTCTCACCCTTCTAGCTTCCTCTCTGTATCTTTGCCTCTCTCTCCCTATTATCTTTCTTTGACACGAACCTCCCTCAGTGTGTCTCTGTCTCAGTTCCGACGCCCATGTACCTAACTCTCCCATCCGCTGTTCATGAGCCGCGGCTGCTTCATCAACGGCGCCTCGAAGTCACTGTAGCCGGGACTCGGCGAGTCATCGTGCGACATCATACTCGGAGAAAACCCCGCGGCGGCCATCAGAGACCCTCCGCCGCCGCCACCGCCGCCCTCTGGGCCGCTTGAGTCCTGGCTTGGTAGCTGCTGGTGGGAGACGATGGATGGCGTCCGACACGACGACGATCTCTGTGCCCCCGGGGCAAAGCAGAGTGGTTCGCCACGCGATGGAGACATCGGCTCCGTCTTGATACTCATGTTGTTGTACATAGGTGGCGTCGACAGACCGCTGGACAAGTCAGACGTCGTCAGGGACGACGTCACAAACGATGACGTAGAACTAAAATACGAAAACACGGAGTATACATCTAGTGAGTATACATCTAGAGATTTATAGTGATTTTTAATGGTAATTGTAAAATTTCTTTTTGGCAAACTTAACAGCTAAGCGCAGGGCACCAGCTTATTTACAAGCGCTGCGTCAAGTCAGTGGGTTGTCCTCGATGTACCGCGTGAAGAACAAGATCCGGTTACCGAAAGTCTTGAAGAGGAAGACTGCCAATTTAAAGAACTTTTGTAAAGCGTTGTAAACCGCCATTTTCATACAAGTTGATTCATTCTTCAGATCAGCCGAAAAAACTTTTTGCGTGGCCTCACATAAAACTCTACATATGTGCTGAGTAAGACTCTTCCAGAAAGATAGACTGAAAATATTTGTTTCAGTGTACCTGTGAAAACGAGGTACCTGCGGAACCCCAAGGGTTGCGGATAGCAGAGGTTGTTGTTCCCGCTGTTAGAACCTGGCACACTAAACTCCCGTCAACATAATATGCTGTTGATTTACGGTAAGGTATTTGCCTATTTATTACACGCCTCTATCAACAACAGTCTGACAGTCTTCAGAGCTGTGGTATTAAATGTTTTCTGGGTTAAATCAGAAACACATCAACAATCCCATAAGGAGGCCTACAATGTACATTGCGAATAACGTGGTTTGACATAGAATTGGCAATTTGACCTGGCCCAGTGGCACTAAAAACCCAGATATAGGTCGAGTAGTCGCTTCAGAAATATCTACCGTTTTCAAATGAAACTATTACTACAGATTTGGTATGCCTAACAAGTTGGCTTCACAAACATCTAAGTGCAAGCATACAAAGCAGTCTCGATGGCTGTGCTCCAACGGAATTGGAAGAAATGTTCACTCTTAATCTCATGGCAAACCTTGTTCTCAGTGTCACCCAAGTACATACGCATGTCTGTCTGGTTTTCACCTCTGAATTCGGGTTTCAGTTGTAATTAGTAATTCTAATTGTAATTGCTATCGTAGATTTATATAGCGCCTCTCCCAGAGAGACTTATCAGAGGCACACTCAACCTAACAACAGATAATGAGATTTAAACGGAATGATTTTCAAGAAAGACCAAGGAGCTCATGAAGTTCTTCTGTGTAGCACTATGGAAGATCGGGTTGAGGGAACAACTAGGTCACTCTGTACAGCAGACCAAAGAAACAGGAATGAATGAGACCGAGACACCTTCCTCAAATAAGATGGGGCACAGGCCGCACAGCCTCCAAGGCAATTACACATCAAATCCTGGTGTACCATGTCAGGTTGACAATTGAGTGGTTAGCCATACCCTTACCTTTGGGGATGAGAGACTGTGGCTGTGGAGGGTCCACCTTGGGACTGCCAAGGGGAAACCAGACCCTCGTGGAGGGGTGAATTGAATCCCGTCACTGTCTGAAGACCTCTTGTCGAGTTGCCATGGTAATCAGAACAGGAAACATGAAACGCTTCAGATAAGTCTGGTGAAAACAAAACAACAGATACAAAATAATAATATTTAAACACAGGCTACACACACACTGTGCAAAGAAGTGTTAATTATTCTACTTGCAACATACGATGCCACATAAAAATCTTGCGATATAGTGAGTATATATAACAATAGTCCCATATGAAAATATTGACAGACGGACCCACATGTGGGACATCTAAAGCCCACATGAGAATGTTGTCAGTATGTAATCAGTTCGTGTCATTTTCTGCTTAAAATCAAGTTACGGTATAATAACACAAAATCTCCTAACTGCTGTCAGTTTTATTGCATTTTACAACAGTTTTCCGGCTTTTATAGAAATTTACTATTTCCTTATATTTTCTTGCACTGTAAGCATTCTGATAACTAACTGGTGGTAAACTATATTAAAGGCATCATAATATGTTGTTTAGGGAATCCATCTTTACACACTCTTTGTTACTCGCAGTCATACCTCTCACACGTGCAACATAATGTCCAGTAGTCACGGTTACAATGATATGTACTCTTCTACTCAACAAAACAAAGATCCACATCAAAAGGTGACAGGAATGTTCAGCTGTTCGAGGGAAAAACTATAACTTTATGACTGGCAGGTGATGTATTGACAAGTGAAAAATGTGCCAGTGATGTAGGGGCAAAGTGTGCCTGTCTGGCAGCCAGCCATGGCAGGTGGAAGGATTGGCAACTGTTCCTCCAGCCATTGGTACTCTGTCTTCAGTACCCACTTACCCAAAGAATCATGCTAAGAGTTAGACTTCTTTGTGATAACAGAAAGTAATGTCAAAATGTCGAAGAACAATTGCACGAATCTCAGCTTTGCTGAATCATGATGACTCATTTTCCTTGTTGCATCGAAACTGTTAAATCTGTCTTAAGCGAGACTACTCGAATTTTCCGCGTATAAAAAGATAAGACGAGCCCTGAGTACATACCTGATGCACTCTGTGCTGATAGTAGCATTTGGTATGACATGCCGCCTCTTGACATGGAGCATTGTTGATTTCGCATCTAAAAGAAATAGTCTGCATTGATACACAATAGTCTAAGTAGAAGAAATAGTGTGCATTGATTATTCATTGTCACTAGTCACAGATTCGATTATTCATACAATTATAATCAAATTAACCAACAGCAATATATAGGGCCTACCTCATTTTGTCTCAATCTGTCTTGTATTAGTGTCTAGCGCAAGCTTAACTACTGTAATCTATTTCTTACTGGCATCATTAGCACTTTAATGACGAGTGTGTACTAAAACGACTGGGAAACCAATGCAGCTCGTCGTTAACGCGTTAAGAGAGATCTGCACGGATGAAAAATGGCTCAAAACTCTTTGAGAAATAACAAAGAGCTCTTGAACCACTCGACACCTGTCACTTTTCTCTTCATTACCAAAATAATTAACCTCTATTTTATCTACTGGTCATTTCCCCTCTTATTCGAACACACTACGCTTCATTACTCTTCTCAAGAAACTTCGGAAATTCTTTAGATCTCAGCCATAATCTGATAGAGACATTCTTATACTGTTATACATCTTTCAACAGTGATAGGCCCTACTAGTTTGACAGAAATAGTTTATCAAAGTGTTGCTGACTGCAGTAAGCCAAACTATCATAACAATCGGTTCTTGGAATAATTCCAAACCGATAAACGTGATACTGAACCGTACAATTATTGTCAAGGTTATACTTACATCACCGATGACCGATTCCGCACCAGCAGAATTTGGAATCACCGCCCGTGGATTTGTTGACCGCGCACCGTTGATGTTATTTTGCGGGACACCGTTATTCGTGAAGATCTGCGAAAACGACTTGGCAGAGGCGGCAGCTGCCACGTAGGAACCGTTGTGATGGTAGGTGGTTGAACTGGCACTCAGATCTATCAGTGCACCGGCGGAACTTGGTCTAGAGCTGGGGGTGTCGTGGTGCGGTGGAAGGGACAGGGGCATGGAACACTGGGTCATGGCATGAGACGGCATGGAGGGTTGTGCAAGGGCATGAGGTGGCATAGAGGATTGTGTAAGGGTGTGCGATGGCATGGCCTGTGGCATCATCGTCTGTGGTGGCATCATGAGGCAGTTGGAGGGTGCCAGGTTCTGTGGGACGTTGGGGTGCAAGGGCTGCATCCCTCCGCCCTGGTGCGGCAGCTGGCGCATCATCTGGGTGTTGCCTGGGTGATGCAGTGGAACAGACATTGGTGAATTGGGATACATCGCCTGCAAACGAACAACACAGCAATGGAGAATGCACCTTCCTGTTGTCTATTGAAATCACAAAAGGCTTTCAGCGTTTCTCTTTATTACGGTAAATGCTTCATTATGTCTGCCTGCATTTGCAAAGTGTTAGTATCTGTGACAAGTCATTAAATGATGGTTATAAGCCATTGTCTTTTAATGACCTCTGGCCTCTAAAAGAAAATTTCTGCAGAGGCCTGAACATTCAGCCTTACAAGATTAGTATTGAACAGTAAGAAGATACCCTTCTTGTTAATCGAGGGTGCAGGCACAAGATACACCAGTACACTCTCTGATCAGCGTACTTCATAAACAAGGAGATGAAGCAAACCACCTGCTATAGTTTGGATTCACAACAGGAGTGAGACATACAGACAGACAGACAGACATAAGGCGGACAGACAGGCAGACAGACAAACAGACACAGAAGCAAAGAGAGAGCAAATGATTAACTGAAGACTGATACAAAAACTCCGCCACTCTGGCAGTGCCAGTCCCAAGCCTGGAGAAAGGAGGAGGGCGACGTTAATCATCTTTGTTATGACACATTATCGTTAAACAGCAACTAACGTGATACAAAGACAGACATAATTATACAGAGAGAATCAAGTAGTAAGAAAGAAAGAATAATTATAATTATAGGAAAGAATGAAACAAAGAGCACGAAATAAATCAAGGATAACAGAAAGAAACAAAAGAAGGAGGAAAAGAGACAGAGAAAGAGTTAGACAGACAGACAGACAGATAAACATAGAGAAACAGAACTGCAAAAATACTGCTGCTGATAATAGATAAACTTACAGACACACCACAAGTAAAGTGATACATTTGAGTGAAGTTGCCAGATAATCTGGCAGAGATAGACTTAGGAGAAAAATGGATGAAATATACATATTCGACCCAATTGTAATCGCAATCCTAATCTCGAGATTTCTACAGCGCCCAAAAAAGCGAAGCCACAGGAAACGGCTTATCTACAATCCCACCCATTTTACCCCACCGACAATTGCCTCTCCAGCCACAGCTGAAGACATAAAGACAATGAACAGAAACAAGGGACATATTCCACCCAATTCCACCAACTCTACCCCACTGACAATTGCCTATCCAGCCAACAGCGGAATACAAGAAAGACAATGAACAGGAACAAGGGACACAATTCACCCAATTCCACCAACTCTACCCCCACTGACAGTTGCCTATCTAGCCATAGCAGAATACAGGAAAGACACCGGCCATTGTGGCCTTCCACAACTCCACAGTTGCCAGTTACTTACTCGGCTGTACACGCCGCCGCTTCGGTGTCGCATTAGGCTGAAATTGTTTGGGTATTTGGAATACTTTTGCTCCATGCACGGATAGCAACTGTAGGTTGATTCAGCCTCCGACTCAGCACTCTCGCTATCTCTACAGTCACTCGTCTTGGCCACCTGGAAAGAATTAGTACGTTGGATGCTGACAGCAAACAGGGATTGTTAGGCAGGTTATAGGAAGAGGCAACAATTAAACGCACACTCAACTGTCTAAAGAAACATAACATCTGTTAAGGTAACACACAATAAGGTAATTTTCAACCAGGCTATAGAGTCTTCAGACAAGTGCAAGCAGGGGCGTAACTTTGGTCTAATAGGTGAGGGTAGGCCTACCAATTTCTTCTCCACTTTCGCTTTTTGCATGGAGACCATCTCTGGGAAGGCATAGTAATAAAATATTGATTGGCATTTTTTTAAAGTAGGGGTACGGTACCCCCAGTTCAAAAAGTGAGGGATACGGGTACCCCTCGTATCCCCCAAAAATTACGCCTATGAGTGCAAGGAACAGGTTGCCAATCAGTGAATTCGGACAGGGTGACGTAAGGTAAAGAAAAAAGGTGAACATAGATAATTCCATTTTTCATCCTGCATAATCTTAATTAACCATAATTGAAGGTGCAAGTCAGTAAAGCAAGCTTAGGTGAGGTGAGGAAATGTTAGGAAGGCATTTGTATATTTGCAGCATGCATGTACTTTAATTAACGAGCAGTATATTCTTCAAGAGAAAGGGTAAAATATAAGCCAATATAAGCATGAATATCTCTCCAAGGAGATTAATTAATTAAAGCCAAAACATGGAGTGAGTAAGGTCGAAATATAATATTATATAATAAAAATGTTAACAATTTGTACAGCATTCAGGAGGCACAACCAGAGGGCATGCATTCAATAAGTACATCCAGGTGTAACACCAAGCATGAGGGAGTTATCACACATAATATATACACCCATGAAATTACACACATCAACACACGTACTACAAATAAAATAGCTGTCAAAAGAATTTACCGGTGAGAAACCATCTGGACTGTCTCGTTTCATCTCCTTCTTCTTCAGCATCTAAACCAAAGTGAATTCTTATAAAATACACTTACTTGATGACCATATACAAAAGATTTGTATTCTATTGTTATTCAGTGCTATGTTAAGTGAGGTTTTTCTGATTTGGTTGAGAAATTTGAAATAGAGACTTCATTACAGAAGAAAATTTTGAAAAAAGTACAGATAGCATAAATAGGAGACCCAGTCACTCACGAGAAAAATACAGCAACAGATACAGCAAGGTTGTCAAAGCCACCAAAATGTGTGTTCACTGTTCACCTGATATTTGTATCTTGCCAGTCAAAATTTTCCACACAGACTACCAACCATTGTAATTAGCATGTTCATTTGTTCTTTAAGCAATTATAATTTGCTTAATTATCCAAAGAAAGTCTTTCCAAGACAAAATCAATTAAAGTTATTCCCAAAGTAAATCTCAAACGTCATCACAGACTTCATAGCCTAGGTAGGAGTGGTTTGAATACGTATGTAAGTGAAAAACTCTGGTACAAAGAGTTGTCAGTTTGCTTTACAGTTGCAATGAAAGCATAAGTGTAAGTGCTATGACTCAGATGGCCGAGTTTTCTAAAAGCAGCCTTTCGTATTTACCCTATTTGCACCAGCGTACTAAACCAGACTCATTTGATCATCAAAATTGCCTTCAAAAACATGGATAAAAATCTGCCTTAACTCCAAAAGCATCCTAGAAAAGCAGACCATTTGTTTTTAGGGTGCGCTAGAGTCTAGTGTTTAGAGTGCTGGATTGTAAACCGAAAGGCTGGGGGTTTAAATCCCTGTGAAGAGAGAACTTTATTTCAAAATATTGGCTCCATTCGTGCCCCATTGTGAATTCAGCTATAAGTACAGTAGTACACTGACTGATATTGCTATTGAGCAAACTCACTGTACACTGTCCATGGTAAGACCAGGCAGCAAGGGAGAGGGTTGGCCATCCACCCTCATCTACCAAGGCTAAGAAAAATGAAAGTGCTAATGCTTCACACCCATGGCTGTCTCTTAGGGTTAACTTAAGGGACTGCTTTTCTTCTTCTTACCTTGGAATTAGGTTATACGTGATTCAAGAGCACAAAAGTCAAACTAAATATGCATAGATTCATCCTACCAACGGCACACACACAATACTTGCAACACATCCCCATTATAAATGTCTGTGCTGCTGCTAAAAACCTATATTTCATAGAAAGCAACTCTGTCCACACATTTTTGTACCTTCAGGAGAATCCATTATCGACAAAATACTGCTTAAGCTAGGTGTACTTATAACACCAAAACAATAAAAACAGGAAACGGTATCAACTAAGAAAAATACCACAGAGCAATGTAATGAAATGTTGCATATTGAATTTACTTGTAAACTTTAAAACTCTTTACAATCAGGTCAAGTAATTTTTCTTACCTCAACTATGTCTTTGTTTGTACGGCTCTCGTGGGGGTCGCTGTACTCAGTGTACTTAAGCAGTACCTTGTCCATATCTGTGCTTGCATACTGGAAGAGTTTGTTGGTACTGCTGAACATGATGAGGGCAATTTCACAGTCGCAGAGTACGCTCAGCTCGTAGGCTTTCTTCATCAAACCAAATTTACGCTTTGTAAACGTCACCTGCATAATAAAATACTTCTATAGAGCACAATCCTAAAGATAATGGCTAACAACGGCAGACACCAGTGTGGCCACAGGGATAAAACTGGTACTCTGAATTACAGCGTTGGAATGTCCTTTAAAAGGAATCTCGTAGCTGGGAGAGATGAGCTTTTTGCTGGTGCCATCTGCCGTTATTAACCCTCCAAGATAAGGAATTGATGCACTGACATATGCTTCTGTAATTTTTGCAGTCTTACAGGTCTCCTTTTCTTTTGTATAGGCCTATTGGGACATCGTCGATTTTACTCAGCCTTCTGCTATGTCTTCCTCGGGTTGAATCTTTGTAGAGTATTCACAGTGATTCCTCTGAAGCGGTTCTTTAATGATTCTGTTCTCTCTTCATTTTGATGATCGCATCTTTTACCTCTTCCTGTAGAAATTTAGGCCTCTTTTCCCCTTTGTTGTTAACGGGCAACTCTGCAAGAACTGCAGGGTCGTTTTGTGCGTCACCGTTTAGTAATTTTGGTCAAAGTGTCCCTTTCATCATCTTCCAGTATTTCACCATTTGCGATTTTAATTGAAGCAACTTTAAGTTCGAATTGTCCACTAGCTAGTTTTAGACTTCTTGCGTTCTATTTCTCTAGTGAGCCACTTGAACTGCTTCCGGGCTACATAGTTAGTTTGTTGCTTGGCTATGTTGTTTATTTCCTCCACGAGTTCTAACACTTAGTCTGATATTCACTGGCTTTTTTCCTTCTGGCGAACTCTTCCCACTGTGTTTTTGGCTGCTGTTTGTTTTCTTTTTTGCACGTTTTGTCCATTTATCTTCTATGCTGATCTGCATATTCCTCTTATCCCCTCGTATTTCTGTCTTCTATGTTTTCATCCTTCAGCTCCTCGTTATCGTACTTGCTTGATGTTATCTCCTGGTCATATTCCTCTCCTCAATCAGCCTCATCTTCAAGTTGGCGACTAGCTTGTGGTCTAAACTAATTTGCACTTTGAATAATCTATATTTTGTCATAGTTGAGCTCCACCTTTTGATTGTTATTATATGATCAACAAAGTTATGTACCTTTCTATACGTAAATAGGCGAGATCAATTTTGAATCAGCAGTTCTGCAGAGTGTACAACACAATAACTGTACTCCGTTACCAGATAATTTATGTTCCTGAATGCATGACAGCCTTAGTGATTACTGCACATGTGCTGGGTCACTTAAGCAATACTCAGGAAGTTCAAATATCCACCAGGATAGACATCTTAGTTTTCTACGTCTCGGTTCCATTAGTATCTCTTTATAATATAAAGAGGAATAATTAAAGAACTCATCAATCTGTTATTACACCTAGTAAACACGTGCTGGCATACATAATACTAATCAGGCTCAGAGATCTGCTGCTACACTCAGTAAACAGCTGTGATTTAAGAGGATTTCAGGCTCGGCTGACAAGCGCTAACAGCACCTGTGTAAGAGTTCACAATACATTTTTCGTTCTCTTCCTAAACATCCCTTAGCACTTGGGCTAGATGTAGCTACATAATGAGTGGGTCACAAACTTGCTTGAACTTTCTTAACTGTCTTATTTACCTAATAAAATCATGCCATAGCCTCAACTTCCCTTATAAAACTCGATAAAAGCCAAGTCATAACTTAACAGTACTGAAACTTAATCTTCTCATTTTACTTAATTTACAAAAACCTATTCTTAACTTATTGAAACTTAGTCTTAATTTTCTAATCGTACCACACTACAACCTTGTCTTAAATTCTTTACCTTACTTTCTCATCTGCCTTACCTTACAAATATAAGTATTTGGAACTGTTTCCTGCATGCCATGATGCCACAGTTCAGAACTGCTGCGACCTGAGAATGATGTTTAACAGGCTCATATGCTCGTACATCAACATAAATTCTGAGAAAACATGTTCCAGAGTCTGCGAATTGACATAAATAGGCCTACACAGGGAAGAGAGAACAACAGCAAAATAAATTCTCAGGCATAATATAGGAATGAATACCTGGAGGTGCATCGGAAACCCACCTGTCTGTTCCTTTCATCTCCGATTCGAGAGATTTGTATTTTTTTCCTTCCCATCGTTGCTCAGTTGCCCTCGGTTGTCTGGAATCGTGATATGATGTATTGCACTGTTTGCCCAGATACTGCGTTCGTCTTTCTTGGAGAGATATCTATCTCTCTGACATCTCAACAACTTTTCAATAACCCACCAAAGTCTCTCTCAGCCACACCAGAAAACTGTGCAACTCTGGATTTACTCAGTATGTTACACTCGTCTCTCCAGGTTCATAAAACCTACAGTCAAAAGAGAAAGAACTTTAAACTCAGAAAGCTGGTCTCTTCTAGCTACAAAATGTACAAATTTTTTAATTAAATGATACTGTGTAGTTAAATCAGTTAATTTCCCACAATAAAGTGTTTATTTAGCTTAAATTTATTCCCTTCAACACTTAATCTAACCACGTTTTAACTTTGCATGAATCGAATTTAAAACTTTAGTAACCAACACGCCTTTGAAACATCAAGCTAGTAGGAACTTCACACGATTTCCTAAAATCAGAAATTTCCGTTTTAATAAATGGAAGAAAAAGGGGGTATAGCACATATTATGCAAGAATCACCCACAGCTCATCCAATCAACCTCAACAGATGACACTTATTCATCTGGATTGGGAGGAGCCATGAACAGAGGACACTACAAAGCACAGAGAGGCATAGATAATGACGTGTCATGAAGCTCTGGCAGCTGATTGGCCAAGATGGCACTGGTCATCATCAGCCAATCAACACCCTTCCTGCCTGACTGCGGCAAGACAATAGAAAGCAGCACAAAACTGTAGTTGCAGGAAAACTCAGTCATAGAATATTGATCTTGATGCCATTAGGCTTTACAAGAAAAACTCATAGTATACAGCAGCAAAAGACCAGAACCGGCATAAGAATCATGCTATGATTTTCTGGTGACAAATCAAAGTAGGTGACAATGAAAACTAGCAGCTCGTTGATGTAATCAACACAACCTGAACAAAGTGTTTATATGACTGTTTCACATTTCATTTGTTCACATCACTGTAATGGAAACTTTTTACTGAGGTTTTAAGCATGCTACTAGCACTCAAACAAAAGGACAACTACTTGACTTGACATAGAGACATGAACACAGAGGCAAGCACAAACATGAAGCTGGTTAACAGTCTGTTAATAGTACATTGGTTTGCACTTGAACCATAGGCCCCTGTATATATGTATGTATGTATGTATGTATGTATGTATGTATGTATGTATGTATGTATGTGTGTGTGTATGTATGTATGTATGTATGTATGTATGTATGTATGTATGTATGTATGTATGTATGTATGTATGTATGTATGTATGTATGTATGTATGTATGTATGCATGCAGATGATTTTGTTTATCACCTTTTGAGAACCTCTTAACAGTACTGCAAACATGGCTGTTGAAGTAGGAATGTAAAATCGGATGCACCTTAACACACAAGAAGAATATATCTTGAGCTGAGGTAGTGATTAACATGATAGGAGGAGAAAATATCTTGAGCTGAGTTAGTAGTGATTAACATAGGAGGAGAATATATCTCGAGCGGAGTTAGTTATTCAAACTGTGCTTGACAGACAGATTTTTCATAAATGTCTTCTCCATTTCCTTGTTATAGTTACCTGGGCTTGTGTGGACGATTCTACTTGCCTGGCCCAGTGGCCCTTACAAAACGCTTGCATTCACCACTCTGCCACATATCGGACCTACAGGTCCCAACTATTCTGTTAACCACGCCGATGAGTTTGCCACAGCTCAATATAAAATGCTTCCGTTTATGGTTTTTCTAACAACCGTTTTTGGACACTGAGTTTGAAATTTATTTCTCTGAACTCGAGACTTCTATCTATCGACGCCAGTGTTTCCCGAGACCATCCAGCAGAATAACTTTCACCCCCCGAACTACGCGCCTTACAGATATCATCTGGCAAGGAGTTACAGTTTGGTAGACGCGTAGGTTGGTTTCAAATGATAAAACGTACACCGTGCATGGCGGAAGTTCCGACTAACTTCTCGCGATCGGAACAACAAATTACTCTCTCCAGCCGCCGTTGGCGTTGTATCGTCGGTACCCACTGGATCGATTAAGAAGAAGACGATCGACTTTCCGATGTCGGACTGCGTATCAGGAGGCGTCATCACCTCGCGCCCTGTCCGGTCCAAGGGCGTCGAAATTAACAGCCGAGGGAAAACGCACAATTAAGCGCCGCGCTGTAACGGCGTTGGGCCCGCTGCGCTCCGATGACCCTCGTGCGCTCGCCACGGTACGCAGATGGGAGGCGCGGTTCAACGCCGATGGTCCGCGATGCGAGACGGACGGCCGGCCGGCCGGACGGACGGACGGACGGACGGGGCAAGCGTTTGGTCGATCTGTTTAAGCGATGCCCAACGATTTCATTACGAGCCTTCGGGGCACGGCGAAGGCGTTATCTGCCGTCTGCAACAGACCTACCCCGTGTCTCAATTGATGATAAGCGCGCAGATTTATACGGCACGCGGGGAGCATCTATTCACATTGCCACTGGCAGCTCGGTTTCTATTTAGGACGAAATCTCCATCAGAAACCTTTAAATGAACGACTGAAAAGCACAACCAGGGGAGAGCGAACGCTTGATACACGGGATAAAGCTCTGCCGATCGAACAGCTCTACGGTCCTTACCCTTCTATACACACCATTTAATTCGTGCTCTTCTGCAACCTCCGCGGAATTCAAAATAAACACCAGTCCACTATGGTGATGGTGCTGCTTTTACTAATGTTACTACTGACGCGTGATTATAGGTCTGCAGCAGCTTTTCATTAACGTTAACAGTTACACAATCACAAGCCATTATGTAGGCCTAATGTTAATTATATGGCTTAAATGACAGAAAAGTCATTTATATTTTTAAGGATCCTCTACTTATGAAAAATTATAAATTTAACATTAAAGCTAATTATTGACGCCTAATCTTATGTGTTTTCCTCTATTTAAAAAAGCATAAGGTGCAAGAAGATGGATCATAAGACAGATCCAGATTGAAACCAGGTTTAACGCGGAAGATATTAAAACGTGTAGGCTACAAAAGCCATCAACTTATAATCAGGTAGGCCTATGCATAACAGGGTATTTCGTAATCATAATCGTAAACTCACAATATCTAAAGCCCTTGCTTGTTCACGAGCGCTGGACATAATATAGGGCCTACCCAACTGACAGAAGACCCGTTGTGTTTATAGGCCTATATAAGCCTACTCTATAGTCAGTTCCATTTTTATGTGAAGATGTAAAGCCAAAGAATTAAACCATATAGAAAACAAGATATGATGCAGTATCTGCCTCAGCCACCAAGCATGCATTGTATTTGTAATTGCTAATTTATACAGCACCACTTCGAAGAAACTCGGCTGAAGGGCTCCATGTCTAATACATTGCCCCACGCAGTGCATGGTTAGTTGGTTGGCTATGAGCGAACTTTTCACCGCTGCGCTTAGGGCTGAGACTGATCTGTGCATATAGGCCAGCCACCTATAGGCCCTACATTAGTCTTTAGGCCTAAGCTGACAAGTCACAATCAACGCATAGGCCTATATCGTATGGAGAGGAGTCTTGTACTTGGAAAGCTGCAGCGTTTACAGTGTTTTTGCAAAATATGTAGCCGAAGACTAATCAGCCTCAGGGACATAGGCCTACCAGTAATTTTTACGAACCACTTTCGATTATAAATTAACTTATTCCTTACATCATAATACTTATCTGCCGAAAAATTATGAGCAGATAGATACACCAGATAGATGCACAGTCATTAGCAAGGAATGAATACTCGTTTACTGAAACATCATAGCTGACATAGCGCAACTAGAACAAGCTGAAGGGGTTATGTGGTCTCGCGAGCAGCTATAATATAATTAACGTCAGTAGCCATTCTTGTAGAGAATACGGGGTATAAAATTGTTATCTTTTTCGGGTAGGCTGGGGTAAATTTATGCGGTCTCGCTCTACGGTTGTGTCCACTGCTGCGGAGGGGAGGGTGCAGATCACGTAGCACATGATTGTGATTTCTCATAATAGCAAGAAAAAGTCGCTCGTTGACTTGTTGACCGATTGGTTGACACCATCAGCTTCGCCAGGGAGGAATCTGCCACGGGTTAGTCACCTAAACAAACGGTCAATCCTGTTTCTATCCTCTTGTTAGTATACTCCCACCAGGCTGGGGAGGCGTATAAAATACGCGCCACCGTTGTTGCCATTGCGAAGGGCTGCTGATTGGAGACTATGCGAGCGGAGCACACGCAGAGAGTATGTCGAAGATGAGCTGGCGGGGAGGTTCTGGTCTACATAAGTTGTCACTCCTATAGGTCCGACTGCAACGTGACGCCTCATCCTGATCGTTCTCATCACGGTGACGACACAAAACTTGCGGATGAGAACGATCAGGATGAGCAGATCTGCTGTTTCCTAGCGCCATTGTCTCCTAGCGTAGGGTTCTTGGCAGCTCCACTGGGATTTTCCAGATTAGTGTCTCGTGTTCAGCTGCTGACGATGGCTTCCCGTTCCCACTAAGACAGGACACGTTCAACATTTGTACGGGTGCAGCAGCGAGGCGCCTCGTGACAGCATTAATACAATTTTCCTCATTAAGAATGCGCATAATCTTAAAGCCGTTGAAATTGTACAATCTAATAACGCGACCACTTCCGGGAATTATAGACCGATCCAGCCAGCCACAGGCGACTGAGATGGGTGAATTCTGTTAATACCATTAGAAGCATTAGAACCCTTACTATATAGATACAAACACGCAGCGCGTAGGTAAGGACAAGGCAGAGGATAAGGATTAGCCCCGGTGGGTCACAAGCCCCCTTTAGTTTTGCCGACAGGTAAAGAACCGGAAGAACAGATAGGCCTACATCTCCGTGAATGGAATGATCATGACAAAACCTGGCACGTGAAACCGCAAAGTTTCGGGAAGGTGTTTAGAAGGCACCATGTTACCGAAGTGTATATAGGGCTACCTTCAGAGTATACCTGTATAGCACCTGTTACGAACCATCAAAAGGTGCCGACACTAAGTCTTGGAAAACCTGGTATCATGCTGTACAGCTCAAAGTCCAATACAAGGTGAAATTCAAATACAGTGAAGTTTGCATTAATCGTGCTCGTAATCAAAAACTTCAAATTCCTAAAGCTGTATCTAAAGCTAAGCGCAGGGTACAAGCTAAGAGCAGGGCACAAGGTTATTTACGAGGGCCGCGTCGTGACAAATAGGTTGCCAAAAGATCCCCAGCGGTCAAGACCCAAGTGTGTTCATCGGAGACCAGGAAGAGAAGGAGACAGCTAAGACGGGTTTCATTTAGGAAAAGAGAGTTTAGAAGGTAGGGAAGTGGATGGATCAGCTAGGGTAAACAATGTGAGGCGAGTCTTTGATTGGGAGTGGAAAATCTAAGCTATGATCGAAGAACTTGAGGCAGAAGATGGCGAGAAGCGGGGGTGTTGGTGGATGAACTGAGAACTAGCGGATTTCAGCAGGGAGATCGTTACTTAGTCGAGGTCTAGCACAGGCAAGGCCGTAGCCAGGATTTTGTTTCGGGGGGTGTTTTCTCGTCCTTGAGCAAGCCAACAAGCAACCGAATCAACCGACCAAGGGGTTTGAAGTTAACAAATGCATTGTTTCATTTTTACATTATTTAATTTCGGGGGTGTTTAAACACCAAAAACACTCCCCTAGCTACGGCCTTGAGCACAGGGATGTCATCTTGGGTGGGGAGGCAATGGGGAACCACCAGATTTTTGAAAAAAAAGAAAAAAAGATGTTAAAAAGAAAATGAGGAAGAAGCAAGGGTTAAAAAGGGAAAAAGACTCATTTGCACCAGGGCTTACATTTTTGCACATGTAGACTAAGTAAAAACATGGGCAGCGATCCCGAGGGGTTGAGGGGACACAGTGTACTGTCGTTCTTACATGGTAAAAAAATGTTCGAGCGTGAGGGCAAAAACATTTTCACCTCTTTTTTGCCCCCCCCCCACCCCGGAAAAAGCTGAATTGACGTCCCTGGTCCAGGGCGATGTAACATGGCTAGGTTGGAGCACTGGTCACAAGATTTCGTAAGACCTGTATAAAATCGGTTTGCGGAAAGCCTTTTGGGCGAGTTTATTCATGTAGTTGAGGAAGCGCGTGCTGTTTCAATGAAAAACCACCATACCTTTTTAGTGATTCCACAACGGAAATGCAGAGAGTCTGAAATCAGTTGTCACCAACGTTTGCACATCCATCTCCGCACAAGCACGAACACTAGTTATACGCATTACTTCGTTACATTACTCGCACACTTATATAGGGGCCTACTCCAGTTTTCATACATGGGATGATGCAAGAAATGCATGTATTTGCCAGTTGCACTCATGAGCTCTGCAACCTCTGTTTCCTATGGAGGTTAATATCGGGGTCCACCGCAAACTAGACTAAGTCGCTCAAAAATGCCTGTTAACAGCAGAAATTACTGAGACATATAATCATGGCAATAAGCAGCGGCGTCTACACCATAGAAACCTTGGAGCAAATGCTCCATCCAAGAAATAGGGGATCTGTCAGTGTGTGTGCCACCATTTTAGGGGGAAGGAAGGGGGAGGGGAAGAAGAGGGGGAAATTGGGAGTTGCTCCAATGACTATAGGGGGATAGACGCCCCTGGCAATAAGGCACAACTAGGGCCTACTCTTACCAAACCGCACACAATTATTGTGGCATTTATCGTAGACTACATAAATTGTCTGGCTGTCGGTCAGCATCCTCTCGTCATAGGCCTATCAGAAATCTACAAACACTCTAACCACTCCAATTCTGACAGTGTATCAGCTGTACATGTAGAGCAATACTAGGCCAGTATGGCGAGTTCACGAACTCTAATCAAGCTGGAGGGTTTTCTTATCTGCAGTGTGGTTCAACTTATCTTTGTAAAAATATGAGAGACTAGACAGATGATAGTTTTATGGCGAGGGTTTGGCTTTGGGGGGCAGCATGCAAGCCAGTTTGTATGTGTTTCAGCATCTTTGTCAGACTGCAGAAAAGAATAACATACAACGACTGTTACCTTCTTTTTCACAATAATGACAACAATAACAACAACAACAACAAAATAATAATAATAATAATAATAATAATAACAACAACAATAATAATAAAAATGATGATGATGATGATGATGATGATGATGATGATGCCGATGATGATGATGATGATGATGATGATGATAATAATAATGATAATAATAATAAAATATAAAAAAATAATAGCAACAACAACAATAACAATAATAATAAATCATACAAATAATAATAATAATATAATATAATATAATACAATATAATAATATTCTTCTTATTATTTTTTCATTAATATAGTTGTTAAGATTATTATTATTATTATTATTATTATTATTATTATTATTATTATTATTATTATTATTATTATTTTATTATTATTATTATTTTAATGCCCCGAGGTAGGCCTATACAGGATCCCTCAGGGACTTCAATATTAACTGGTGTAGCACATAAAAAGAACTCGTCAAGATCCAGTTTATTATTATTATTAAAGTGCTGTTAATCAATATTTTCAAGTGAAATTAACAATTCACTGTCAAGCCACAACATGCAAGGAACTGTTTGACGGTTCTTAGACAAACTGTACTTTGGCAAAAAGAATATTCCACCTAAGGACCTGTCTTCCTACTTGGTGCAAGCAACTCTATAAGCTCTTGCAATAGGCAGTGTTAATTTCAGTCGTACATGTATTATGTTGATATTATGTTGTATTCAGTTGATTATGTCACAAAACATCAATTAGTAGTAGCTCCAATTTAATTAATCAATCAATCAGTCAACTAGACATTTATTTATAGAGCGCGCTCTTCAAGGTAACTATTCAGAGGCGCTCCCAGCCCACCCTCGGCGAAAGAGAACAGATTTAAGAGCAGAGAAGAAAGAGGTGGACGAGTCCCGAGGGAGAGACCGCAATTCCAATTCCTGTATCAAATCAAATCAAATCAAATCCGTTTTTATTAAACACACAACAAACTGCAGATTAACAGTGACAGAAAAAAACAAACAGTTTACCAGTTGAGTGTTATAAAAGGATGCCCCTAAGGGACGAGTCCCGCTAAGATGGGACACCCTGGGAGTTCACGGGCTGAAACGGACAGTATAGATGCATATCTGGTTGAAAATTTATATATCTTAACTAATAGTAAGCCAAATTTAAACTAAAATAAAGCAAGCCTTGGCTAATCAGCCAACAAGTAACATTTAACATCCACTGAAAGTAGACATATTCATATCCAAGATGTTTTACTATCTTAAAACCTTAAGTGATTAATCATTCAATGAATGGTAGTAATAAGTATAATCAAACAGATAACAATGAACCTGAGTATATAATATCGGCAATTTATGAGGTCATGTTGCTTATAATATAGGACCTTAGCAGTGTTTTAAATCGACTAATAGGCCGAATTGTGGTTAGTACAGCAGGTAGGGAGTTCCATAGTTTGGGGCCCCGACATTTGATGGAGAACATTTTTACATTGATACGGGCAAACTCAGGGCGGTAATTCAGGGCGGTACGCGTCTGGTGGTGATGGATGGTTACGCCCCTCCCGAAGTAAGAAACAAAAGACAAAGGCAGCGAATTATAATGATAACGGTACATGAAAAGACTAACATGAAATATATTTATTTGGTTAACGGTCAGAATTTGTTTATCAACGAATATTTGCTTAGTGCTTGCTCTCCAATGAGTGTTAAATACCATTCGTATAGCAGTTTTTTGTAGTTTACTTAGAGGGTGAAGAACAGTCATATAATTTGACCCCCAAGAGATATTGCAGTAAGCGATATAGGGAAAAATTAATGTATAGTACAAATTTAGTAAGATAGCAGTGGGCAGGCAATGCCTAATTCTTCTTAGAACTCCTATGTTTTTGGCTACCTTCTTCATCACTAACATGATATGAGGTTTCCAATTGAGGTGAGAGTCAATAATGACGCCCAGGAACCTAGTGGAGTCTACTCGCTCAATAGGAGCGTCATCAATAAAAATGGATAGATTTGGTGGGGGAAGGGGTTTTCGCTTAGAGTGGAATATTATAAAATTTGTTTTTTAAAGATTTAATGAAAGTTTATTTGCTCTAAACCAGGTTGCTATTAATTTTAGTTCACAGTTAGCTCTAGAAAATAGGTTGGTAATGGATTTATCATTGAGAAATACGTTGGTATCGTCAGCGAAGAGAATGTACTTGAAAGCGGAAGAGGATGAGGCTAGGTCATTGACATAAATTAAGAATAAAAGGTGACCCAGAATTGATCCTTGAGGGACGCCACAGTTTATAGCATTTACATATGATAATATGATAACATGTATAGTACGAACCTAATGGTAGGTTCGACGTCAAGCACGGTTCTTAATATTTAAATTGATTAGCCAGCAAATTAACCCCTACGAGCACATTAGCAGCTGATAAATTGTCGCAGCACACAGAACGCACGTATTTGCGGGTCGCTCTGGACGACACCACATTTCAGAAAAGTTCTAGGTTCGTCTGTGAGAAATGGCCGCTGTTTAACGTCTATAGGTGACGTATCTGAAGTAAGTTAATCACATTTTTACATGCACCCAGAGATCTTAGATGAAGTCAAGCCAAGGTCGCCAAGATAGAGGCCAAAGTTGCTGGCAGATGCAAGAATACTCCACACTCGTAAAAGTGTCTGCCATGTTAGTACAAATGAGACACTTTGAAATAATTGTATGCATGGGAAGACGGTAATAAAGCATATTCGATACAACAAGTCACATTCTAGAAAGTTAAGTGCTGGAAATAAACCCAAAAACCATGGCCTAAATAGTGTGAACATTTGTGACCTAAGCCTGCTCAGTACATAGGCGTAGACTCTGTGGGGGGAGCAGGGGCACGTGCCCCCAATAATTGTGATGGATTGTACAACAATGCAATAAGTGTATAATGAATAACCAAACCCCACCCATATTTTGGACAAGTTTACGCCAGTGGCTCAGTATAATATACACTTTTGCAGGATCTTCCAGACTGGTTTGTTGCATCCATAGCAGATGTTGAACTTGTCTTGCTTTACTTTCAGAAAGTAGGCCTATTTGCGCATAATTTTTTTCAACATTGTAATAATGCCAGAATATACAGCAAAGCAGTATTACTATATGTACAAAAGTTGTTCAAGCCATAAAATTGTGCCCTAAATACTTACAGCATAAGCTGCATAAGTAGGCAATAAACACAGTAGCCTACGTTTCTGAAGGCAATTGCCAGAAAGCGAGCATCCACATGTTTAACAGAAAAGCATGGTACAAAATGATTCTCTAATATTCGAGAAATCCATATTTCACACGGCATTTTAATTATGCATGTTGCCAAAGGTTCTCAAAAGAAACTTTTATGGACTGTCTTGTTCACTACATTACATTTTACATTATCGTAATCCAGTGTGAGAATTGTAGAAAAAAGACTGGGGGTCAGACTTTGATGAGTTTGATCCATGTGGAGTTGAATATTTTGCAAACTAAGAAAATTAAAAATGCACTAGAAAGCTTAAATTCCTTAAAGTGATGACATCGCCAAATTTATTAGTATACAATTCACATGGTCACAAATCTCACAATAAACCAGAGCATTACTTTATTAGTAACCCACAAAGTGAATTGTGAAAGAAAATGCTAAAATATATGCACAATATAATCGCACTAGCACAACGGGGGTTGGAAACGACCCCCTGGGGTGTGCAATGAAGTCTTAACTGGGGGGTCCTAAGAAAGACTAGAGGAGTTGAACCCCCAACCCCCGACAATTCTCACACTGTCGTAATCGTAATCGAACATATATACAACACCACAAAACGATTCAGAGGCGCTGCCTACCAAAACGCGCCATCAGTGCTTTCACTTACAAAGCAAATGATATTCAGGCGTTTTCGGAACAGAGGAAGAGAAAGGCTGAGAGGCTCTTGCCGCAGGTGGACAACAAGGCCTCTGGCGGCCGAGCGGAAAGTGGAGCAACAAAGAGTGAAGATACCGAGGTACAGAAAGTCTTGAGGTAGGCCCTACGTACGAGGAGGTACCCGACCAAACAGTTGCGCATAAAAGTTAAAATTTTGAACTGGATGCGCTCGGTCACAGGAAGCCAGTGGAGAGTGTCCCGAATGAAGGCAGGTATGTGGGCGAACCATCAGTAAGGCCAACAGTAAAGTCATTAACTTTATAAAGCATATCTTTCGTAACGGTCAACCCTGTCTTTAACAGACGATTACTGGGGTCAATAAAAGAATGGCCACAGTGATAGTTGTTAAAACTGACTACAATGACAAGAAGCAAGCGTCTGGCGCCTTCGAGGTCTGCAGTTAAATAACAGAAGTAGGTGCAGCTTTCTGGCTTCAATAATATTTGTATTTCACGTGAAAGCACGATATCTATGATGATGATGGCAGCAGACTTTTTTGCATTGTTCAAATGCTGCCATTTTTGACGATTTAAAGCTGCTTACATAAGCACTTAAAACGAAGTCATGACTGAGAGGATCAGGCACGTAACTAGGATTTTTCGTTTGGGGGGGCTTAAACCTTGAACATGGCAACATTTATACAGTGTTCATACGAATTTTAGCCGTAAGCATACAACGGCTTGACTTGTTTGGGGGGGCTTCAACTTCGTTTGGGGGGGCTTAAGCCCCCCCAAGCCCAACGCTAGTTACGTCCCTGGAGAGGATAACATGGCTCGTGGCTCATTTACCGCATGGTATGAAGATAACGAATCTGTAGATGTTTCATCAGCCAATTGCGGGAAAAGTTGGGCATGAACCTCCGTGGACCCAGTCCAGGTTACTCTATCGGTGACGCAAGCATTAAAGCGTTTGCTTGTAGGCTACTGTTACAGAATTTTTTATGCAGAGCAGCAGGCCCGGTTCGTCCGTTAGGCAAACTAGGCAGCCGCCTAGGGCCGCCGATTTTTAGGGACGGCCAATTTTCCATTAAATCTTTTTTATAATTATTATTCGCTTGATGGAGGTATAAAGTAGCCTATTATAGTGTTGGTTTATAGTGTTGGTGTAATAAATCACGCAGGTGTAACCGTTAATTCCTTAAAAAAGGTCATGACATTCATTTGTGAGGCGAATTCCTAAAAAAGTCAAAAACTTTTTTTGTAAGATGAAATTCCAAAAAAGATGGACGAAATTACCTAGGGCCGCCGGTTTGCCTAGGGCCGCCGGTTTTCCGGTTTGCCTAGGGCCGCCAAATGTCTTGAGCCGGGCCTGCAGAGCAGTTGGGAGCTGTTTCTAGACTGAAAAGAGACATTCGTGTAATATGTCATGAAATATCCCGGCCATGGGCCTAGATACTGCGCTATTATCGGTTAATATTAGAGGCTTATCTAACGACGTCTGAGAAATGTTCACGAAAGAAATTAAATCAATTTTTTTAAAGAATACTGATTTGACTATTTTAATCAGGTTACGTATGGTCCTAGGTGCGTATTAGGTTATAATAGGTGTTGTGTATAGGTGTGTAATAACTGTGGTCAACGCAAACCCTGGAGTCCTGCACGACAGCCCGCATATATGTGCGGTGTCTCGGCTGCATGGCTTGTCCCAGATGGATATGGTTAACCTGGATCTGCTTTTATGCTGCTGCTGCTCCTACTGAGACGTTGATGAAATGATGAGGATGAACTCTCTGCACGAAGGCAGGTCCATTGGCTTTATGCCATCCGCCAGGGACGTCTATCCCCCAAAGTCATTGGAGCAACTTCCCTTCACTCTCTCCTCTTCCGCCTTCCCCTTCCTTCTCCCCATTAATGATGGAACATACACTGAATGATCCGCCCCCCTATTTTTTGGATGGAGCATTTGCTCCAAGGTTTCTATGGTGTAGACGCCTGTACCACCCGGTGATGAGATGAGTGATGTGGTTTCGCGTTGCCTTCCTCACAGACAATTGTGGGTGAGCAACTTGTCCAAGGTCGGTACGCAGTGGCTTGAGGTAGATTCGAACCTACACCCTCCGGTTACAATTAAGGCACAGAACATACCGCTACACTACCGCGTCCCATTAAGGATGTCAAATCGAGGGGGACTCTAAGCGTGGTATTGAACGTGTGTAGGATGTTAACAGGCATACAGGTGGCTTTCTAACTCTCGGAAGAAAGAAAAGCTTGGACGTTGATCTACATCCTGCGTTTGATTGGGTTTATCTGTTTATTTATATTGGCATTTTATCTGCACGACCCTTAGAGCCAAGGCTTTCCACAGACCATCTCAACACGACCACACGACAGAACATTGATTGGGCGGAGAGCTGCTGTTCGGTGTAGAACCTGCTCGAGTTCCCAACACAGCAAACATCTGCTTTATACAGGTCTACGTTACTAAAGTCAGTATATGATTTGCTTAATAGCACTCATAAATAGGGTAATAAACATTCGGCGCTGTGTGTAATAATTTAAGGTCTATAGCTAATGAAGGTGCCTGTACAAAGTTTGGGAAGTATGAGCTGCTGGTACAGGGTGCGGTGAGGCAAGTGTCTATCAGTCGACCACTCGACCCCATGAACTCAATGCTAAGTACAATCAGTTAAGGTAAAGCAAGGCCGACATCAACGGCCCTATGGCCGGAAGCCATAAGATTGGTCCTGCTCTATGGAATCAACTCCCTCCATTGACACGTGCCTCTTTATTAGCAGCTGGTGGCCCAAGTGCCTCGTTCCGCTGTCTTAAAACCACTTTCTATTCACTGGGTCTTACGCACTGATTAGCGAACACTGTGAGAGGCGCTTTATAAATGTTTAGATACAATACAATAGGATACGTCGTTAAAAGTATTGAATCCTCAATGGTACACAACCGCAAAAGATCATTACCACAACGATACAGAAGTCTAAAACCAGAAGACTAAAGTCAGAAGTCTAAAGTCAGAAGTCTAAAGTCAGAAGTCTAAAATCAGAAGTCTAAAGTCAGAAGTCTAAAGTCAGAAGTCTAAAGTATACGTAGCACCATACAGTGTAATGTAATACATAGATTTCATTTCCCGTTACTTAATTTAATGTAATTTCTTAACGCCCCTACTAGAAACCGTATGCTCATCAGCGCCCCAAAAGTTGCTGTAACGCTCTTGTGGCGACATCTATCATAATGCCCCGGCGTGTTGCATATTGCGCTGCATCAGCGCGCAACATCCGTTATACGTCATCCGTTACGTCACGGTGAAATACATCGGCTTCCGGTCCATAGGACATCACAATGACCGCAGTATCCTTCGCTTCATCCAAAGCCAGCCTCTGGGGCAGCAGACCCAAGACCAACACTTCCAGCTGCCTAGTGGCCTATCTGCTCTGGTGTGTCCTACTAACCGACTTGATGTCGCCACTTGCCTGCTCACCTGTCCGTGTGCACATGAATGCATCGCAGTTTACAACATTCTAGAGCAGGCATATTATGCGTATACACTATACACGTGCCAATCCGGTCATTAAAACTCGTAACACGATATATCGTTAGGTCCATCACCAATATTATAAACAGTAGGCCTATCCATACGAAGAGGTCTACAGCTATAAACTTAATTGTGTCGCAGAACAGTGATTTGTTTAGATTCAATTGTACAGTTGCATGCCACGTGTGGCATAAAGCATATTTAATGTAATTTCTTTAGCGATTCTCAAGAAGCCGTCCGCTTATGATTACGACTGCCTGAGAGTTTAAGTTGTTAGCATTTGAAGCGCAGTTACAACACAATGTCTGCGATTACTGGACATATCTGTTTGGAAAACACAGACCAGCTTCAAATTCTCGTTTGAAATTTCGCCTTTGCCACTCTAACGGATAATGATTTTAATTGCGAGTTCCTCAAAGGGGGACCATTGATCGATGTTTCGTGTATTACCACAACGGTACAATAGTTTAAAGTCAGAAGTCTAGGGACAGAAGTCTAAAGTCAGAAGTCTAAAGTCAGAAGTCTGAAGTCAGAAGTCTAAGGTCAGAAGTCTTAAGTCAGTAGTTTAAAATCAGAAGTCTAAAATCAGAAGTCCAAAGTCATAGGTCTAAAGTCAGAAGTCTAAAGTCAGAAGTCTAAAGTCAGAAGTTTAAAGTCAGAAGTCTAAAATCAGAAGTCGAAAATCAGAAGTCTAAAATTAGAAGTCTAAAGTCAGAAGTCTAAAGTCAGAATTTAAAGTCAGAAGTTTAAAATCAGAAGTCTAACGTCAGAAGTCTAAAATCAGAAGTCTAAAAATCAGAAGTCTAAAGTCAGAAGTTTAAAGTCAGAAGTCTAAAATCAGAAGTCTAAGGTCAGAAGTCTAAAGTCTAAAATCAGAAGTTTAAACCTCGGAAGTCATTAGATTAGATTAGATCTAGAATTCTAGATAAACTGGACGAAATAATTAAAACGCAGGTTTGCCGTTGAAGCGACGAACCCTAATACAGTCATAGGCCTATCTACACTTAGGAAAACAGCACAGTTCACACGCGGTAAAACAAGTAACACACGAGGCGGCTTTAACAAACAGAACAAGATAGATAGACTGAGGTTTAGAACACGCACACACTTCTGTTCCAAGCGGAATCCTGAATGTTAGAACGGAACACGGGATGTTTAGGGAATTCATAACAAAAAATGAAAGCACAGCACGGCACACGGAATATAGAAGGACATCGGGAATTTCTCTTACCAACAATAGCTAATGCACAACAGTCTGCCTCTTATCGTTAAGCTTTTTTCGTAACGCTAAATTAGCATTCGCGCTTTCGGTTCTGATGCGATGTGGTTTCTAGCATCAGTATCTGTGGCAGCAGCAGGCGCAGCAGCGTTATTGAAGTGTTTTGGCTTAGCGGAGTTGCTGAGGCCAAGCATCAAGCCCTACCCATCATCCAAGCGCCGCCTATGGGGAAGAGTGGCTGCCGCAGCAGAGAGAGTCTCAGACCCGCGGTAGTCCACAAGCGCAGAACTAAAACAGGCCAGTTCCGCGGGTGGACCCGAGCCACAGACTACAACGATGTGTGGACTCCTTGCAAGTACTTTCGCACGAAAACATTCCAGATCATGTTCTGAGAGTTAGGCCTATCCATGTCCGCCCCACACGTACCGCCCTGGTAGAGTTAATGAATGGCAGGCAAGTATATGGACCAAGAGCAAAGCCCCAATAAGAGAGCAAACACTATGCGATGGCATCGTTTGCAGTCATAAGCACCTCATGAAAATACAGGAAACGTTTTTTCCATTTCAATCGCAGCAACAAAAGAATGCCATATGCGTCAACCTCGGGCTTCGTTGATTCGCGTTCTACCACCTGACGGCAGCTTCTGTCGAGATTCTTGTCCATTTGCTATTGGAAAGAATGTCGGTTTAGGTTCTCTTCTGCTTAGGCGAGCGTCTCAACCGGCGAACTAGTAAGAAACGAGGTTGAAGAGAAGGCGCAGGTGAGATCGGCACTCTGATTTTATTTATAGATCAGTGGCCACCGCAGCCACTGTCTAAGATCCCACGGAGATGGAGCAGGATGAGGATGAGACGGAGGAACACGGGCCGCAGACGTAAGAAGTACCACTGAGGTGCCACGGCCTCGAGCTGCTCTTTCCGGTGGTGGAGGCGGTGACGGCGGTGGTGATGATGGCAGTTGTCGAGAGGTACCAAAGGATGATTGGCGTCTGCAGCAGCCGCTATCGCCGCCATCGACAGTGGTTGCATAAAAGAGCAGGTTGGAGAAGCCAATTTGCGCGCCGAGAGGCAGACGCCGCACCAACTGCTCGAAGGTGCAATTAGGGCACTGTAACATCAACAGCAAGAGCAGGGCACCAGAGTATCTACTTCTATCGGACGGAGAACCAGATCGAATGACCTCGAATTAAAGTCAGTTATCAATAAGCAATAAGGATGATGTAGAAGAAGAAGAAGAAGAAGAAGAAGAAGAAGAAGAAGAAGAAGAAGAAGAAGAAGAAGAAGAAGAAGAAGAAGAAGAAGAAGAAGAAGAAGAAGAAGAAGAAGAAGAAGAAGAAGAAGAAGAAGAAGGAGGAGGAGGAGGAGGAGGAGGAGGAGGAGGAGGAGGAGGAGGAGGAGGAGGAGGAGGAGGAGGAGGAGGAGAAGGAGAAGGAGAAGGAGAAGGAGAAGGAGAAGGAGAAGGAGAAGGAGAAGGAGAAGGAGAAGGAGAAGGAGAAGGAGAAGGAGAAGGAGAAGGAGAAGGAGAAGGAGAAGGAGAAGAGGAGGAGCAGGAGGAGGATGAGGAGGAGGACGAGGAGGAGGAGAAGGAGAAGGAGGAGGACGAGGAGAAGGAGAAGAGGAGGAGCAGGAGGAGGATGAGGAGGAGGACGAGGAGGAGGAGGAGGAGGAGAAGAAGGAGGAGTAGGAGAAGGAGAAGGAGAAGGAGAAGGAGAAGGAGAAGGAGAAGGAGAAGGAGAAGGAGAAGGAGAAGGAGAAGGAGAAGGAGAAGGAGAAGGAGAAGGAGAAGGAGAAGAGGAGGAGGAGGAGGAGGAGGAGGAGGAGGACGAGGAGGAGGAGGACGAGGAGGAGGAGGAGGAGGAGAAGAAGGAGGAGTAGGAGAAGGAGAAGGAGAAGGAGAAGGAGAAGGAGAAGGAGAAGAAGAAGAAGAAGGAGGAGGAGTAGGAGGAGGAGGAGGAGGAGGAGCAGAAGGATGAAGAGGAGGAGAAGAAGAAGAAGAAGTCTTTTACGCTAGTCCTGAGGCAGCCATGAGTATGAAGTGTTAGCCACTTCATTTTCTTAGCCACGGCATATGCGAGACGGTGGCCAGGCCAATCTTCTCCCTCGCCGTCTCGTCTTCCCACCAACTGCGTACGGTCAGTGTAGTCATTATAGCTGAGATGGCTAGGAGGCCGCAGGTATACCCAACAGAAATCTCAAACCAAAGTTCTCTCCTGGCGGGGATTTGAACCCCCGTCCCCCGACCTCTCGATTGACACTCCAGCACGCTAACCACTAAACAATCGCGCGCCATCATGTGACTGTAATATTAACACAGCGCCTAAGTGAGAAGTCTATGATTGAAATGCAGTGTGGCCAAGGCTAATCCCTGCTGTTTTCCCCCTTTTCTTTTTGTATAGTTTGTCATTTTTACCCTTTCTGATTATCGTGCTTATTCTTTCATTAAGTAAGTTTTGTTCTCCGTAGATTTCAGGACATTGCTTAGTTTCCCAGGATTTTGATGACCAATTTTTTTGTAGACAACCCTCGCGCTCGTTGGCTTGCCCATAAATTAAACGGGATGGATAGGTCCCTAGGTCAGATCCACCCAGTCTTGTTGTCCTCGAGACCAAGGTCTTGGTCTCGAGTGCACTCGAGTTCGTTTTTAAAAGTCTTGGTCTTGGTCTTGGTCTTGAGGTTCAAGGTCTTGGTCTTGGTCTTGGTCTTGAGGTTCAAGGTCTTGGTATTGGTCTTGGTCTTGAGGTTCAAAGTCTTGGTCTTGGTCTCGCAAGACCAAGACCAAGACCGGCCGTTAATATGAACAGTCAATTAACAGAACTCAAGAATTCTGTATCAGGCCTGCTTGCATCATACGACCAATATCTATGGATGGATACAAGTCATGTTGCATTGGCAGCAGCAACAGTTATTCTGTATCAGACGGTATGATAAACCATGGGAAGATTTCAAAAGGACTCGATATCACTATCTGTACATTTACATCTAGTGCTTGAAAAGCTACTCTGTGTGTATCAGCGACTTCAGCACTTGTAGAACGTATTTTTTCACATGGCGGAATTTTTATGAGGCCCACCAGGCACGTCTTGGTCAGAAAATTCTGAGCGAATTGGTTTTTATAACATACAAAAGGCATTTGGTATAAGAGTTTGCATGAAGGACTTTTGAATACAAATTCGGATTTATATGCAGTTTGCATTTAAAGTTAATTTGCTTGAATAAAATAAAAGACTCATGTTTTCATTAAAATAGCGAATATTCCGACTTGACAATTTTTAGAAGTCTTGACCTGATTTCGATTTTTTGGGTCTTGGTCTTGGTCTTGAGGTTCAAGGTCTTGGTCTTGGTCTTGGTCTCGAGGTTCAAAGTCTTGGTCTTGGTCTTGGTCTCGAGGTTCAAGGTCTTGGTCTTGGTCTTGAGGTTCAAGGTCTTGGTCTTGGTCTTGAGGTTTAAGGTCTTGACAACAAGACTGGATCCACCATACGTTGGACCCTAAGATTGTTACACGTCATTCCATAAACTGTCACTTGTGCGAGGGCTAATAATATGGGGACCCTAATTAGCGGGATCTTCCTCCCTTCTGGGCTTTCCTTTGATGCCGTGATTTTTTACTTAGGTTACAGTTACACCTTTGTTGCTTTTGTATGAATTTGGTTGCAATAAAAAATATTGATTGATTGATTGATTGATAGATAACACACCGAGAACAAAAGTTATCCTCAGTTAACCTGCTGCGCCTTAACTGGTCGTAGGGCCTACATGTAGGCCTAACAACGTTTTGGTTATAAACAGAAAAATTAATTGGAATCGTTACACTTTTTCATCTGGCTACGTAACTGAAAGGAAAGATTGTCTGCTTACCTAAATCTGGCGCACAGTATACACATTACATTAATACAGTTCCATCGGTAATGTAATGTGAATGCACATCTAAATGCCTCAGCGCTACACAAAGCCACACTAGGGAGACCAGCTTATTCACCGGCGTTTTGTTCCACTTTCAAGCGGAGTCCTGATTAGCCCAATACCACAGTCCGTGACCCATGCACGACCCCATGTACCCTTGCCGGATTCATATAGGTCATTCTGGGCGGCCCCAATCCTCAGCCTGCTGCGCCTTACCCGTGCAGGAAGGCCTCGCCGACTAGGCCTTGAAGGCCTAAGATGACATCACTACTCGGTTGCGGGATTGAGAGGGGGTTGGAAAGCAGTCAACATGCTTACACTGTGGCCTAGAGAACTTCGAGGCAGGTAAAGGTCTGCCGATAATGAAGGTGACTCGTGGCTGCGGCTCAATCCTGACATCTAATACGTAGTTATCTTTCGAGTAAATGTCACATCAGTACCGACTACTGTACGAGCTGCAACATGAACAATCCAGGTTATCTCAATTCCTCAAGGTTTCCTTCCGTGTGCGTTTTTTCCTGTCTGACGTTCGGAATGTTTGTGCGCAACACTTTTGCCCAAGAGAAAATCAGGACAGTACTAGAAGCCTACATGTATAGCTAGCTATGTAGCAGTGTTTAATCTTGTTCCCCTCTTCTGGTAAAATGCCAGTTTGCCTACCACTTGTAAGATTTGCATGATGTCGGCTATCAGCCTATCACACTGATATTTCAATCATTACAATATGTTTACAATGTTACAATCAAAACACTGAAGTATATTTCGTAGTAAAATGTTAAATTATATTAGTTGAACATTACGATCGATAAGAGAATTAAGCCACTATAAAGGAGGACTACAGTTTCAGTCTCACTTTGTATTCTGTACATCACACATGCTTCTCTTTTCACAACAAAACAGTTTTTAAAAACGTTTAATCAAAATACTGAACAGTTATTTTCAGACTTGTTGTCCTCGAGACCGAGGTCTTGGTCTCGAGTGCACTCGAGTTCGTTTTTAAAAGTCTTGGTCTTGGTCTTGAGACCAAAAGTCTTGGTCTTGGTCTTGGTCTTGAGGTTCAAGGTCTTGGTCTTGGTCTTGAGGTTCAAAGTCTTGGTCTTGGTCTCGCAAGACCAAGACCAAGACCGGCTGTCAATATGAACAGTCATTTAACAACACTCAAGAATTTAAAAACTTATCAAACCTGTTTGCATCATAACCTACAACAAATACCTACGGACGGATGCAAGTCTTGTTGGTCAGGAAAACCCATCAGCAGCAGCGACTACATGTAAGTTATGCTGTATATGGACCAAGACTTGTTTCTGAAGCCAGACGGTCTGATAAACCATGGGAGGATATCAAAAGGCTCACGATTTGTACATTTACATCCAGTGCTTGAAAAGTCACTGTGTGTGCCAGCGACTTCAGCACCTACATGTAGGCCTAGCTATGGAAAGTATTTTTTCATATGGCGGAATTTTTATGAGGCCCACAGGGCACGTCTTGGTCAGAAAATTCTGAGCGAATTGTTTTTTTTTAAATAAAATACAAAAGGCATTTGGAATAACATTGCATGAAAGACTTTTGTAAATAAGAATTCGGAATTCTCTGCAGTCTGCATTTAAAGTTAATTTGCTTGAATGAAATAAACGACTCACGTTTTCATTACAATATCGACTCCACATTTTTTTCAAGGAAAAGAAGTCTTGGCCTGAATGGGATTTTTTGGGGTCTTGGTCTCGGTCTTGGTCTTGAGGTTCAAAGTCTTGGTCTTGGTCTTGGTCTCGAGGTTCAAGGTCTTGGTCTTGGTCTTGGTCTCGAGGTTCAAGGTCTTGGTCTTGGTCTCGAGGTTCAAGGTCTTGGTCTTGGTCTTGAGGTTTAAGGTCTTGACAACAAGACTGGTTATTTTTCATCACAGAACATGAGACACGGCTATTTCTTGGAACTTCCTAATTAGAGTGCAGCACAAACTCAAGTCCTTAAAATATATACAATCATGACTTACAATTGCATAATCTATTAAATAAATTTAGCAATTTTCATGAAGTTTTCAAACAGCATTCACATGATTTGACATCTCTGGACAAAGCCCTCTGACATGACGCAGCAAATGTGAATAAACTGGTGCCCTGCACTTAGCTTTCAAGCAGTGTTTTAGAAATTTGAAGTTTATGATTATGAATACAAAACAACAAGCACTACAATAAATTAGGAATATTTTGGGCTGTTCATTTAAATAAACTAGACCTATTTTGGGCTGTTCATTGAAATAAATTAGGCCTATTTTGGGCTGTTCATTCAAATAATTAGGCCTATTTTTGGCTGCTCGTTGAAATAAATTAGGCCTATATTTTCCTTGTTTCCATTAATTCGATAAGCTTCAATGCCAGTCTCCAATGTCTTCATCTTTTATTCCTCTGTCTGTGTTAACAGAAATAACAAATGTGCATGATGCTTCCACCACTATTATTACAAGTCCAATACATTTCAGCTATGCTTAAATCCCAGAGGCCAGTTTTTTGCCCATTCCCTAATTCAACGTTCCATTTCGAAAGTGCGTAGTAGGCCCTATGGTCTGTTGTGAGGCAAAGTACTGGTTCCTCCTCATCGGGTGCATCTTTGCCAGAACCGGCCGACCCCGAAGGTCTTCAACCTTCATCCGATACTCCAGTTCGGCATCTTTCTGCTTCTGGATCATCCTCTGCTCTTCATCCATGTCCTCGCGATGTTGGCGATTGTTGTAGGCCATCTGGTCCAAGAGGTCCTGCTGGTGCAAGACGTTCTGCCGCCGGATGTCCTCTCGAAGCTCCTTCTCGATCCGTTTGTTGTTCTCGATTGTTTGAAGGAGCTCCTCGCGCTCTTGCTTTGCGCGTTCCCGACGAAGAAGATTCCTTTGAACTGTTAACAAAATATAACAGAGGATAATCATTCATTCATTTATGCACTTTTGTTAACACTAAATATTCATCAGGGTTGTGGAGTTGCCAAGTGGTTAGCATGTTACGGATAGAGGTTCAAATCCCCGCCATGGCAGAAATCTGTTTTGAGATTATAATGAGTATACTGAGCATACACTATGTAATGAAAGTCTTTAGAAATTTGTTAGCACACAACAGTTGTGTTAGGAAGATCTGCTCATTAAATCAATCTTAGTAACTGCTTACTCAAATAAAATCAACAATTAGATCAGTTTCAGTGGACGATTCTTCTAGTGAAGATTTTTAGATATTTAGCTGAAGAAGTATAATTCTCATGGGCATATGATCAACATATTGATAGCGACTAGGCTTACGATGATATTAAAAGTAATAACGATGATGATGATGATGATGATGATGATGATGATGATGATGATGATGATGATGATGATGATGATGATGATGATGATGATGATGATGATGATGATGACAATAGTGATAAAATGTCAATTATGCATACTTTTCCCCCAAAATACTCACGTTTTTCCTCGAGTTGTTTCTTCCGCGATTCCAGGACTTCTTCCAGCAGCTTCTGCCGAGCCATTTTTTCCACCTTCCACTGGTTGATTCGCTTCTCCCACATCTTCTCCACCTCTGCATCACAGAGTCTTTCCAGTTCCTTCTCGCGCAGGTATTCCTCCTCTTTGAGTTTCTTCAGATATTCACGGTAACGCCTGTCCTCTTCTCGAATTTCTTTCTGTTTAACATTTCAGAAATATTTCTTTGTACACATAGGAACCATGTTGCCTCATGAATATGTGTTGCCTCATGAATATGTGTTGCCTTATGAATAAGTGTTGCCTCATTAATATGCGTTGCCTCATGAATATGTGTTGCCTTATGAATATGTGTTGCCTCATGAATGTGTTTCCTCATGAATATGTGTTGCCTCATGAATATGTGTTGCCTCATGAATATGTGTTGCCTCATGAATACTTGTTGCCTCATGAATAATTGTTGCCTTATGAATATGTGTTGCCTCATGAATATTTAGTAGTTAAGGGTCATTATCACAATAACCATTGTGGCATTATGAACACAAACTGTCTTGCTACTTACTCAGTGGCAGGAAAATCCCAGACATCTATAAATACTTGAATATTCAGCTGCGTTTGTTATAAATTAAGTCATCCGTCTTTGGTAGACAGTCCTACCTTTTTCTGTGCTTCTTCGATCGCTTCAATCTTTGACTCTTCGAGCAACTGCTCGAGTATCTTTCGATCGAAAGCCAGCTGCTCCTGCAATTCTCTTGCCTCATTGGCACGCTTCATCTGAATAGACTGAGCATAGACGCTGCGTAGTTCCTCCTGCTTTCGACGCTTCTCTTCCAGCTCCTGCTGCTTCTCCAGCTTCCGAAGCTCAGCCTCCTCTTTCTGCATCAAAAGAAACACCACGTCCGAGGTAATAAAGGCAAAGCAAAAGAATCAAAGTCTGTCACAGGATACATACATCAAAGCAAAGAGTATTCAACAGAGTCATTAACTCTGGTGACTGCATTTTGACTCAAGTTACAATGCAAACAAGAAATATGAAAGACTCCTCAGAAGTTATCCAAAATAAATTTGCATTGGAACTCGGTTCTTGGCTCAACTTTTGTTGAAGGAGGGATGAACACATTATGTGGCGTGGTCTTGGAATAACGACACAACTAGCATGATTACACCTGCACTGCCTAGCACATGCAGTTTTGACTGTTATGCATTCGATAAATATAATATAACATGGCTTGATATTCTTTAATTCTCTGTGGCGGCTTATCACGTCAACATTACCTAGTGGCCAACCGCAGGGCGATGTTGAAATAAAACCATGAGACAAGAAAAGCAGTCCATTAAGCTTGCTCTTGAGGCAGCCATGGGTATGAAGTGTTAGCAACTTCATTTTCTTAGCCTCAGCATATTAGAGTGTGTGACCAGTCCTCTCCCTTGCGGTCTCATCTTCCCACCGACAGTGTACAGCCAGTGTACTCATTATAGCTGAGTTGACTAGGGGTACAGGTAGAGCTGTCTTGAACCAAATTTCTGCCCTGGTGGAATTTGAACCCCTGACCTCTCAATTGACAGTCCAGCGTGCTAACCACTACACAAATGAGCATCCCCTTAGCAGACTCACCAGCAGCTTTCCCTCTTCTTCCACGAGCATCCTCTCCACTTGTTTCTTTGCTTCCAGTTCTGCCATCTGCTGCTTAAGAAACTCGGCCATTTCCTTATTCTTTCCCAGCTGACGCTTCGAATCCTCTTCCTCACGTTTTCCCTTTGCTTCGATGTCTGCTTTCCAGAGCCTGGCAAAGATGTCTTCCTCTTCTTTCTTCTTCTGATCGAGTTCCTCCTTCCTCTTCATCTGTTCCTGCCTTTCTGCCGCCACTTCCTGAAGTTCCTGGATCGACAGAGTCGATCGCAGTTCTTCGCACCCTTCCCTTCAAAAGCAAAGTGCATTTGCAATGAATTTAGTCACATCATCTTTGCTTTACAAATTAGCTGATAATATTTATAAATTATTTTAGTACCTATTATTCTATCAATACTCGCAGTGGCATTTATTCCAAATCTGTACAACTATACCTGGATATCAGTGAATGCATGCATGCATGTATGTGTATGTGTATATCTGTATGTATGTATGTATGCATGCATGTATGCATCAATACATTGAATATGGTGTAGTTTAAATGCCTCACAAAGATGCTGAATACCTCACCTGCACTGAATACCTCACCTGTACTGAATACCTTACCTGTACTGAATACTTCACCTGTACTGAATACCTCACATGTACTGAATACCTCACCTGTACTGAATACCTCACCTGTACACTCCTATGGCATCTGATAAGGGACTCTTAAAGGTGCCTCTCATCTGCCTCAACTATGTTACAGTGCATAGGAAGTACAGCATCATCACACTGCCATGAAATGAACACCAGTGTAATGTAATGTAGCAGTCTGCATCTAGACTCAAAGCAGCTCTGAAGGTCTTTTTTTCAAGAACACTATACTGATACACCGCAATGAGTTTCCACTGCATACTTTTTAACTGACTCCCACATTATAATCATACTTATTAACAAAGTTTCAACAATGAGTATCCCTAACTAGATCAGCAATATAAAAACACATGTACTTCAACTGGTTTTTAATTTCAACACTTAAACTGAATCATAAATACAATGACAAGTACTTTAACAGTTTAATGATGAGCGTTTATTAAAGTGACTGGGAAACCAATGCAGCTCGTCGTTAAAGTGTTAATGAGCTTTAATTAATGATCGCGCAATTTTAATGGATTAATTTTAACAGAATTCTAAAGCAATTGTAGGCATACCTGAATTGCTGCTCTAATTTTTCCTGAACAAAGGTTTGTCGCTCGTTTTCTCTTTTTGCTTTTAGCTCCTTGGCTCTTTCACGCAGCTTTGCCTGGCGCTCAATTGGGGTCATGACCCTCGCAGCTGTCTCGCTCATGTACTGCTCATCCTCTGCCTGCAGCAGTTGTCGCAATCTAGCAAAAGAACACAGTGGTAGGACATGGACGCATTCTGTATGCATGATTAACTTCACACTTCTGTACATCCTTGTATGTATGTATACATTTGTGTATGTATTTATGTATGTATACATGTATGCATGTATGTATGTATGTAAGTATGTATGCAAATTTGTATGAATTTGTATGCACATATTTTTGAATGTATGTGTGTATGCATGTAAGTATGTATGCATGCGTGTATGAATTTGTGTATTCATGTATGTATGCATGTTACAGTAGCATATATGTATGCATGTATGTATGCATGTAAGTATGTGTGCATATATGTATTTGTGAATGTATTTATGTATGTATATATGTATTTGTATATTTATGCATGTATGTATGTACGCATGTATTAATGTATGTATGCATGTGTATGTATCTATGTATGTATGTATGCATGTAAGTAACTATGCATGTATTTGTGTATGTATTTATGTATATCTGTATGTATGTAGTGTGTAAGCATGTATGAATGTATTTGTGTATGTCTTTATGTATGTATGCATGCATGCATGCATATTTGTATTTATGTATCTCAACATTTATGTAGTGCCTCTACTGAACATATTTTGAGAACCGAGGGTGAATGGTGGCTCGTAACTTGTGTACTAATCTTTCATTTCTGTTTTGGGAGTATGTGTCCTGGTAAACCTTGGGAAATTAACTATCTTGAGCCTTGTGTTGCATGGCTAATAAAGTAACAAATTACAGAAAGTAGTCAGTAATGTAAACCACACACGCACACATACATACATGCATACTTTGACCATTGATTTTGTATCACATTAATCATTTAACCAGGTGAAAAGACTAAAGTGACCCACCATTTGTCCCTTCTTCATCTCTAAACCTTTTAACTGGCTTCCTGGAACCATCTGTAGGTTGGCCAACACCTACCCCTGTGACTTTACACAGTACTCATGAATAAGCTGGTGCTCTGTGCTTAGCTTTACAGTAGCACTTTAGAAATTTGGAGCTTAAAATTGTGATTCCAAATAATCCATACATCACATTACCAAACGGCATGTTAGTACATGTGGTGCATATATGCTGGAACCTAGCCTAATCATTACACACATCATTAAAGGTCCATTAATTATGTCAACAAATTTTAGGCAATTTTTACCTCCTCCCTCCCCCTTGTCAACAACTGTCAAACATAAAATTATGTCAACAAAATTTACCCCCTACCCCCCACCACGACAAAACAAATTATCTTTTCATCGAAAAAAAAACTCGAAATATTAGATTTTTAAAAATAACCCAGGATATTCGCATTTAAGAGATTATGCAGTGCATTTTCTTATTAATCTTCGAACAATGAACAAGATAATTTAAAATGAAGAAAATATAGTGTTTGATTAAATTACAGACAAAAAGTTATACATCACTCATAAAGATTTTCCAAATCTATCGTTGTTCTTTGATTAAATTACTGTTGAAGTAAATTTTGTCTTGAACACCCTCCCCTCCCCCTTGTCAAGAATTGTCAAACTTTTTCAAACCTCCCCCTCCCCCATTTTTTTGACATAATTAATGGATGACCCCAAAAACACAAATTCTAAAGTAACACAGTTAGGGACAAAAATTTAACTTTGAACAACTGATCTCCTTATAAAGCAACCCCATCAGAACCCCATGGAATTTGATAATTAATTTGACCAATGAGTACCAAAAGTGGGTTCTAGCATATAAAATAGAAGTAGTGTAGCAATGAATGGAAGAAAGCAATTTCGGGAAAGTGGAATCGTCAGTATTTAATGTGAAAGTGGAATCGTCAGTATTTAATGTGGCTTCACATAGTAAATGGCAGTGTGAATATTTGAATGATCTGTCTTCACATTCTTAAATGGAAGAGTAATGAAATTAATTTGACTTCACATGTGTCAATGGAAGTGTAAATATTTAATGTGTTTTCACACGTGTGCAAGTGTGATTAAATTAATGTATCTTCACAAGTGTAAACGGTGGTGTGATGAATTTAGTGTGATCTCTGTTTGTTTATGTCACGTTCGTCTTATCGCAGAAGCAGAACTACTGGCCGATTTTCGGAGCATAGAATTCCAGTTGGACAACTACATTATCCTTCCTTTTATCTTAAGTTGAATGAATGAATGAATAACTGCTAACTTTTGTCTTCTGACTTCCACCGCATACTCGTTCTGTTGCAGAAGGCCCTGTACTCTTCGTCGAACTTCGTTCTTCATAAGTCTCTTGTCTGTGGTTTCTTCCCAGTCATTTCGAACTTCCATCCATCGATTGTATTTTTCGATATCGGCTGCAGCCACCAACTGATCTTCCTTCAGTCGACGCTCGGCCAATCGCTTGTCTATAGGATTCTTGCTCACAGGTCGAGCAATCTCAATAGAAAAATATACATATCACGTAAATGTAAATTCCATGTAGCATTCGTTAAACGGAAACTGATCAAACACATCAGACAGGTAAAGAAAAGTAGTATCACCTCATCATTGTCCACAGAGTTCAACTAATCTAATCTAATCTGATCTAATCAATATCTACTCTGATCTAATCTAATCTATCTAATCTAATCTAAGAACTTCTATAGTGCCACTTTAATAATGCTTAGGGTGTCCGTCAATGGTCACTACTAAGCATAGGTGTAGGAGGCGGGGTCAGAGGGGGCACTTCCCCTCCCAAAATTCGGGCAAGTAGGCGCCCCGAAAAATTATGAACAAAAGCAATTTCATGACTGTGATCTAAGACCTTGATTTAGACATTAGGCCTAAGTGGTGGATGGCATACACATGAGTCCATGACAATATTGGTAAGAATGCAAGGCTACAGGGCCAAACAGGGGCCCAAGCGGGACCCCTGCACCCTGGCCCATGAAAAGCTAGCATGGGCGGCGATCCCGGGGATCGAGGGGGACAAGACCTCCCACCTTTAGGAGTGGGGGGACACACCATACATCTGCCCCCTCACATTTTGAAAAAACACCAAAAAAAGTTCAAACTTTTTTACCTCTTTTTTTGACCATATCAGTGCAAAACTCTTTTTTGACCAAATATATTCTAACTTGTCCCCCCCCCACCTGTCAAACAAGATCGCCGACAGTGAAAGCTAGCTACGCCACTGGTTGGCCATATGAGACCGTTATAATATGGTACCGTATCGGGTCCCATCAAATGTTCGGGGCATTCTTGCAGATGGAATATAGACCTGTGTAAGCAACAAAAGGAATATCACGAGACAGATTCTAAAAGTAAACAGGGTAAGGATCTTGGGCGAGGCGGATCTTCCGAGATCTAAATACAATCCCAATACTAACCAAAGCCACAGAGTTAGGCTGTGGTCCTCGCACTTCTCTCGTCTGGTGATGTCTCGTAGTTATCATCATTTTTACAGTTAGGCACAAAACCACTGCTTAAAAGCAACAGATTTAAAGAAAATCGACTTTTTATCCTGCTGTGTTGACTGTGTAACTCGACCACACGTCAAGACGTAACCTAGGCGACGGTATATTGAGAGGGACTTGGCAGGTGCGCATGGAACTGTGCGCTTCGTTTTAGTTCAGACAGCTGTAGTTTATTGTGCTCTAACAAACTTATGTCATTGTTTCGTATTCGTATATTAGGGCCTTGGAGTACACGATGTTTAAATCTTAGCTCCATAAATATTTCATTTAATAAAGATTTATCAAGAGTTTGACAAGCAGGTTAGTGAAGTGAGAAGTAAAGTTTGAATCATATTATTTTATCCATAGGGGCATAACTTTATTCTATAGGAACAAGGTCCATGCCGCTACAATATAAATAATTACACAGTACGTCGACTCCCATCGCTACCTGTTGACTTGTTTTTGGGGTGACGCCATTTTGAAACTGAGCTTTTGAATTATAGACTGACATAAACGTTAATAATAATAATTATTGGTAATTGTAATGAAGTCCTCAATGTTGTTGTAACGTTTAAAAAATATTTTATGTGATGGATTCCGGTGTATCGGCGTGTAAGCGACTCAGTTTCAAAATGGCGGTCGGTCACACATTCTGACTGCAGCATCGGCCGGGAGTCGACGTACTGTGTAATTATTTTAATACTGTGATGCCGTCACTCTGGCCAAAATAGATCGAAATGAATGTCTTTAAGAGATTCCCATTGATGCATGTTAAATATAACTGGCCCATCTCGGCTGTTGGCTTTTTGGAATGTCGTCAGTTTATAAATGGTTAGTAGTTTGCAAGAGGTGAGGGTTTGGCGGTTTCGATCGTAGGATGGATCAAATAGCCTACTTAGGGGCGTAACTTTGGTCCAAAAAGTGGGGGCACCAATTTCTAACATGCACGAAGCAAGGCTAAGACTGTGATCTCTGGTAGAGCACAATAATAACATCTTGATTGTAAGTGGGGGTACCCCCACAAATTACGCCTATGAGCCTACTATAATATGGTCGTGATTACTATATTATAACAAATTCTTTGAGACTGCGATCTCTGGGAAGGCACAATAATAGTCCAAAAAGTGGAGGTACGGGTTCTTTTTACCCCCACAAATTACACCTTTGCACACCCAAATTTATATTCCCACTTCTGTCTCAATCTGTCCTAACTCTTTTGATCGTTACAGCATATTGCGCTAAACCTCGAAATTGTCGTCCAGATTCAGAAGAGGCTGGGGACATCGCACACAATTTCACTACGACGGCCATTTTGTTCCAGACGGTGGCAGTGATTGAAGAAGCCGAAGACATTAGGTTTTGTGGAATTTATCATATTTTTTACGAGCTTGATTAAAATGCATTTACTAGATGGGAATGAGACCAAGAATAATAGTGGATTATATGTGATTGCTTTGTTTTTTAATGGAAACGTGTGGATTTAATTGGAGATGTAAATAAAAGCCGCTGCAATACTGTCGTCTGTAACTGCACTGTAACAGAGAAAATTGGTTATTTAGAACATCTAGGCCAGTCAAAAATCGTTGAAAATGAACATCAACCCAACTGTTTACTATGAAAAATCTTTTTTTGTAGAATATTGTACGGAAACACCTTCCTAACCTACAGTGAAAACCCTAATAAATTCGAACTTGGGGAAATATGTTAAAATCGTGTTAGATTATGATGCTTATCAACACCGTTTCGAAGCTTGTTGATCAAGACAGGCTGATGAAGTAAGTAAGTATATTCTCTGTTAAGAAACACTAGCAAACGCACAGCGCTGTAATGGTAAACATATTACAATCGAACAATAAATCTAACCAAATATATAGCGGTTACTACGAATCAATTGAGACATAAGGAGGATAGAAGAGGGGAGTAACATTGGATTTGACGTAGCGATTTCACGTGCCTTGCGCATGGCCTTTGAGTGGCGCTTTAGTAGTTTGGAGATTACGAAGTCGAAGGTAGCCAGCGTCGTTATTTAGGCAAACATGTACAATCGGGGTGCCTATGGGTGTCTTTGCATCGTCAGGGTCGATTAGGGTCAGCGTAAGCGTCATGAGGATCGGTTAGGGCTTAGGGTCAGTGTAGCCTAGGTATTTGTGCGACTAAAAAGCTATATCTGCGTGTGGAAGCTGGATTTTAAAATTCAGGGTTAGGGTTAGGCATCCCGATTGTACATGTTTGCAATGAAGTTAAGTACCCTTAGCACAAAACCTCTGGATTATTCCCTCCAGGCAGGGTGAGAATTGTCGGGGGGGTTCAACCCCCCTAGTCTTTCTTAGGACCCCATAGTAAAGTCTTCATTGCACACCCGAACTCCATATAAATCAAAGTCTAACCCCCCAGTCTTTTTTCTACAATTCTCATACTGCCTCCAGGGCCCGCACCTGCCCACTTGCAAAACCCCACCACAAAGGCCAAAGCATCCTCTCAACTGTAGTGGCACGTACCACATCAAATAAAAGTTCCCCGAAAGCCCATGCGACTTCAAAACCTGAAGAGCGTAGGACTGTCTTGGTGTTTGATGTGGCTAGAGAACCCAAATTTCACATTAAGCACGACACCTAGAATATTAAGAGTAGGCCTATGCACCCTAGCGATACAATTTAGAATGGGAGGTTGGGGCGTACCAATAGTTCCTCGAGGGAGTGTGAATATTATTTCACTGGACTTGCTCATATTAAGATCTAGGTTACAGCTGTGAGCCCAGGCAGTAATGTGCTTGAGTTCCACCTCAAGGCAGCTATAACAGGCCCTGGCCATGTTCTGCAACATTATTTTCCAGCTGATCGCAACATCCCTCATAATGTATGTATGACCTCAAGCACATAAATTCACAGTACCTGATAAAAATGACAAACTTTCTGTCAAATGCTCTATAAAAACAAATTTTATTAACTATTTTAGCCACTGAAACTGTTTTTAAATGAATACTTTATACTAACATCCATTAATCTATTGCAGTCTCCATTACTAAACTGTTGTCTGATTTATAATCAATTCCTTTAATTTACAATTTTACGCTATACAATTAATTTTACTAAAATGTAAGCGCAGAATACTCAGTTAAAGAAATACATGCTAGCATACTAATTTTTTACAAAGTATTTGATTTATATTTTGTATCACTGGCAATTTAATGTCAGTATGCTGACAGTTATTTCTACCACTGTGGTAAAGTAATGTCAATTATAAATAATGTTTCTCTCTGAAGAGTTTCCAGTCTGCCCGTTAATTGTCTCGTCAAGTTTATACCGACTCCCAGTACTACTGACAAAAGTCCTCAATGGTAAAAGGAGATGGTTAACTGGAATCCAGCATCCATCCCAGCGTCTTGGCCATGAATATGACTTTACAGGACCTTTCACCTGATGAAATTTGCCAAAGCATCATCATTTTCGACAGAATGCAGCCTAAGTACCAGTCTTGGTTGGTTCCGCAACAACTCGTCTACAGACTTTTCATCTACAGACTTTTCGTCTACGACATTTCGTCTACGACATTTCGTCTACAACTTATCCAGCTTCTAGTTTGAGGTATATTTTCATCGCTGATCCAGCTTTCAGCGATGAAAATATAAAAAAGACTGAAAGCTGGATTAACGATGACAATATACCTCAAACTAGAAGCTGGATCAGTTGTAGACGAAATGTCTGTAGACGAAGTGTCGTAGACGAATAGCCTGTAGACGAATTGTCGCGACACCGTCTTGGTCGTATCCAGCTGCGATGTATAATCCGTTCTGTAGATTTTCCAGCATTAAAGATTCAAATGTTTCATTTACCGGTACTTTAACATTGGTTGAAGCAGCAGAAATTGTAGATATCATGCGATATGCAGTGCCATGTAATCCAGTCTTCTTTGTGTTGTACATCATGATTTTAATTTTTATACTGGTATGCAGCACCTTCATTGAAGCATGCCTTACTCCTGGCAACAGGATTAGGATGTGCTGAATGCTTTTGAAAGACAGACAGTCATTGTATCATGCCCTACATAGTTGATAATAAAGCATAAGGACATACAGTGAAGTCCTTCACCAGAACAACATGCTGCTATTGGATGCAGTGTTGCTTGTCTGTTCTCCAAGTACAACCCTTGAATCTTGAACCATAAAGGAATAATTTCACAGCAAAGTCTCACAGCACAATAAAGTTTGTCTTCTGGTAGTTGTTCCTTGCTGCTCCTGAACTAGACAGACTGCTATGGCTGCGTAGTGAAGTGTAACTGTGACATCAACTCATTTTAGTTGTGGCATCGATGAGAAGCTGTACTACCGGTACTTCTACCCAGCTCACCACATTGCAACTGGTTCCTCGTGTGTCCTGTGAATGTAAATCACACACCATAGTTGACATAAGCAACTTGTAGTCTAGCATTTGGTAATACAGGCAGTCTGACTAAAATACCCAGCCTGATAAATGGTGCATTTTAATATGTTGTACAAGTACATCTTGAGTTGATGGAATGTTCACAATGATTCTATTTTGTATGCAAATAGTTTTCTCCGAGCATATTTGAGCCTTCCTGCAGTCTATTACAAAGGCTTTCGAAAGCAGTTTTGTTGTCCAGACTTAAATTTTGATAGTTCTCACTGGATCCACTGCACCTTATGTTTAATTTGTTTGTGAATAGCTTCAGACATTTATGATGATAAATGGCCAACTTAAGCCATCATTATTCTTCCTTTAACCTCCACAGCTAGATTGTCGGCATGCAGACTACCAGCTTCCATCAGTTTCCTGCACGACACTCCCCATAAGCGAGTTCAGATTTAGAAACTGCTGATACTTGATCTTGATCTGGATAGTGTTTCATCTCCTCATAATCAATCCTTTGTCCACATACTAGACAATGACTTTGGAAGCTGAATAGTTTCGACAAACTTCTTCTTGAACAAGTGACAATTGGAGCTTCATATATGAACTAACCATCTGTTTTCTTAATTCTTTTTCGACAATTTTCATGCAGGTAACAACCACCCTTCATTTTCCATAAAGTCCACCTCCTCTTTTGTATGATGCTTGGATTAAAGACTGCAGTCCTTTCAAACCAATTCTTTTCACACCCTTCCCTTCTTGCCGACACACAATGCAAGACTTCAGTGTTTCTTTTGTAAAAAATGTAAATTAATTCCTGTAATAAAAATCTGAAATTATTTACATTTGCTTCAAAGTAAGCTGAAACAGAAATAAAACTGAAAGAAAAGAATTTTAACACCCCTTTCAATTGTTTCTGATCCCCAGTTGACCAGGCGTACCTGATGATGATGATGTAGGCATGACACAGCATATTGGGGGCATGGGTGAAATGCATCTATGCACCCGTGTGTCTATATCAACGAGTAAATGCGTCCAAAAATGTCGTCCTACTGAATCAATTTTAACCATGTTACTTGTATAATATTTGTAAGTGTAATGCAGCATTAACCATAGGCAATTTACCCGTTGTTTTGTTTTGGACGTACGACGCGCATAGCATTTTACCTGTGTCTATAAAGGAAGCACAGTGTAATGACCAGACCACACACTACAGATCTACATTAAGTTTCATTTTCGTATAACAATCAATATACACAGTTCGAATAATAAGTATAATCCAAATGTAACCAGAATTATTAGTTTCACTGCGTTTTCCAGCAGAACATTCGTATTTTCCGCCATTTTTTTATGTAAACAAACCCGTCAACTGCCGCTCGATCTGCGCAATAATAAATTCAAAAATTTTAATATTTCCCCATTTCGCAATTTCGTCGGGTTTCTACTGCATATTCTCTAGTCCATTTCGAAACTTTTTGTGCGAAAAAACCTTTTTCATAGTAAACCAGTGGGTTTACAACTTAATTTGTTGGCCTAATCGGAGCAGGTAAAGCTTGCTAGGTGCTTGGATTAACGTTCCTGTACAAATCGAGCGAAACGCTGGAGTAGCGTCTTTTGTGCCGCCTTTGAAATCGGTGGCGTCCGTGTCGTTATTCGAAAGAGCTTTAAAAGCAGTGGGATGAGGTTGAGCAGAAGTTTCTAGGCATCAGTGGGCGTGACTTTGAGAGCTTTCAATACAACATTAACCGTTAGCGACAATAATTTTGTAATGTATAATTCTGATTTGTGCATATCAAATGACGGTAATCCTGGGTTTTAGCGTCCGAAATTATTTTCATTGAAACGTTATAATACAATAAATATTAATACAATAAATAATCATCGTTCATCCAACTTCTACTTTGAAATATATTTTTATCGATCATCCAGCTTCTAGTTTGAGCTATATTTTCAACAATCTTCCAGCTTACTAGTTTAAATTTTACTATGAGATGTTTTCATCGCTCATCCACGGCAATGAAACGATATATATCCATCGCAATTCCAACTTCTAGTTTCAGTAATATTTTCATCAATCTTCCAACTTCTAGTTTGAGTTTCACTAAGAAATGTTTTCATCACTCATGCAATGTAAATAATTTCGGATGCTAAAACCCAGGACTACCCAAATGACATTTATGACAGTTATTCCAAATATTGTTTATGTAATATACAGATAAATAAGGGGCCATGTCATCTTTTGAAATTGCTTATTTAATGAGAAGTTAAAATGGTTCTCATTGTTATTAAGAATAGGCAGAGTAAATATAAAAAAATCCTCTGGTTTCAGAAGAAACTGAATTGCTTTGAACTTAGGTTTTCTGGCCATTTTGGCATGACAAACCTCAGTTTTAGCTTGCACTGCCTCCCACTGCCAAGCACTTAACTAAAATGTCAAAATGCTGGAAAGATATGTTCCTATTTTAAATATGCTCGATGAGGCACCTTGCAGTGTTTTATTAAATTTTTAGACATTCACAACATTTGTTGTTTTGCATGAATATATCTATGTTGTGTATGTCTTTTGTCTACATATGTTATGTATATCTTTTGTCTATGTTATGCAAATTGATGCTCTGTGTTTTGTTTGCCTGTGCATTTGTTAGCAGCAGATAAATAGGAATTACTTTCTTACATACTGAGGTATCTGTTAGTTAACTGTAGTTAATGTATTGTAAGTTTAGACTGAATCAGTGGTATATCATGAATCTGTTGTAACTGCAGACAGGACAAGGTCAAAGGTTAGTTCATGCGATCTCTTATTGTTGTAACAGTGGGTGGAATTTGAAAGAGGCTGGCCTTTTGTTTCAACTCGAGAGTTCATTTTCCGAGTCGACTGTGGCTTTTAGATGCAAATGGAACTAGAGGCTTGAAATTTATATTCAGTCTATATACATCGTCCATCAAATTGTGTACAGAACAACTCTGGTTAAGCACAGAGCAGGCTGTTTTACCTGCCTTCATCAATTAATAAATCACTATGTGGCATTGTCACATACCTGGGTGGTTGTGTCGTTGGATGAGTGTGTGAATGGACAGATGAGCAGATGATTGGCTGTCTACCTGGCTGGCTGGCTGGCTGGCTTGCTTGATGGGTGGACAACCAAGCAAGTGGTGGTGGGAATGAGAACCAGAGGGTTTGTCACTTTGGCATCCTACAATTTGCAACAGCTTTTTAATTCTCGAAACTTCGCTTGTTAATAGTTAGAAGATTAGTTTATGGTTAAATGAAGAGTAATGGATTTGTAATGTGGCATATAACATGCATTGGCATTGTGGTCACATTTGTATTAGCTCGTGCCAAACTACTGTGTAGACGTCTATACGTACTATGTAAATTATACAGTTCTTTAAGACCTCCATTTCTTTTCATTGTTAGAATCTGCAGATTGAGAGCCTAATGAGCTGAGATCATGATTGGGGGTTTGTTCATCTACAACCACAAGGGCGAGGTACTCATCTCACGTGTGTACCGAGATGACATTGGGTGAGTGCATTAACTGGTGTTAATCCTCTTTTAACCCTTTGTGACACCGGAAAACTTTCTGTGAGTGCAGGTACAAAATTGCAACATTTTAGATGCCTAAAGTAAGTTAAATTTTTAATTAGACCAATAAATAAGCTACAATTTTCCCATTGGCTTTATATTTATACTAGAGTATTTGGCCGTCATATAATGACAGATTGATAAAGAAAATGAATGGATTGATAGGAAGAGAACTTAATTAGTTTATTGTAAGATATAGCACTCACTTGAATGTGCATCTAGCCAGAGTGAGAAAGATCTGACGAAACAAAACCACGCAGAACTAATTCCTTTTTTTGGCCATGACCTGATCCAGATTTTTACCATGACCTGAGATATTGCGGTTTGTCTGTAATACTATCAAACTGCAGGTCTTCAAGATCTGTATAGATTCATTACAGAGGTTTATATAGCATCCCTTCAAGGCTACTACTCAGAAGTGCTCCAGACCCCAGTGTGGCTGAAGAGAGCAGTCCACTCTTAAGATGAGAATAGAATGTGTCAGAATGGACCTTGGGAGCAGGCAGAGTGCCAGAGGAAGGCCATTCCAGACCAAGGGGCCAAAAACAGAGAAGGCATGGTATACTATCCTCACACTTGTTTCTCTGCTTAGAATTAGGATTTGGCATCTTTGGTCTGATGGCTGTTGAGTTACAGAGGTCAGAGGTTCTTCTGTGGTATGTGTTTACATAAGGCTAGAAATCTTTAATTTATTAAATTTATGGTCTGAAATATTAAAAATACATTTTTTTGTCTTTGAAATATGTGTTTTACAGCCGAAATGCTGTCGATGCATTTCGTGTCAACGTCATTCATGCACGTCAGCAAGTTCGCTCACCCGTGACAAATATCGCCCGGACAAGCTTCTTTCACATAAAGCGATCAAATGTGTGGCTTGCAGCGGCATCGAAGCAGAACGTCAATGCAGCAATGGTGTTCGAATTTCTTATAAAGATGGTGAACATCATGCAGTCATATTTTGGAAAAATCTCGGAGGACAACGTGAAGAACAACTTTGTGCTTATTTACGAACTCCTGGATGGTTAGTATTGGAGAAAATCTTGCTAGTGGACTTTTATAATTTTGAGCTTAACTTTGTATATACACTATACAGTAAGATAAGTTACTGATAATTGCCTGAACTGGTTTGTTTGAGTGGATGGATGGATGGATGAATGGGTGGATGTAAGGGAGGATGGGTGGATGGATGGGCTGATGGGTTGGTAGGTGAGCAAGTGGATGGGTGGATATTTACAGTGCTTGTGTCTGTACCTGGTTTCTTGTTTTATGACTGATTTGTTTTAATGCTCGCAGAAATCCTCGATTTTGGTTATCCTCAGAACACTGATATGGGAGTCCTGAAGACCTTCATTACGCAAGCCGGAATTAAGTCCCAGGTTCTTATTACCAATTGCTTTTTGAATTTAATGGCATTTAATTTAATTTGAAGACACAGTTTCTCAGTCACATGTGATTAGAAGTGTATAAAAACAGAGACACTACAAAGTTATCATCTAAACACCCTGCGGTGAGGCAGTGTTCGAGAACTTTAAAGCAATATTAGAGTATTTTGTCAGAAATTATTCTTATGAGATAATTCAACTGTAGAATCTCCTTTGAGCTTTTTTGTCTTTGAAATGTGTGTTTTGAACCTGCTACAGGAAGCTGTGTTGTTGCTTGAAGAAGTTGCTTGTACACAGCTGCCTTGGATAATAGGCAAAACTTTTGCATGAATAGTATCTAGATAAGTTACGACGGTGGTCTCCTCTCCTTTCATCATGACTCAGTTTACAGTAGTTCTAAATCTGCCTGGCAGTATGCCATGGACTACATCTGAGTGAGCCCAGAAATCTTTGTTCATTGCTCTGTGTTCACAGATAGCTTGATCACAGGTAGTTTGATTTGTTAAACCTGAACTGGGACAGCATTCCACTCCTATGCTTTCATGTTTAGTAGCCTATGGTTTTGGAATATGCTGCCAACTTCTGTCCACATGCTGACTCTCGTTACTCATGTCCAGACTCAAAACTGATCTTTTCTTATTTCTGCAGACATCTTTTCTTATTTTTGCAGAGCTTTTGAAATGTACGTGAGAGGCGCTTTGTTCAATGTCTTGATACGACCAAACTTGGCGAACATACCTAGCGAACATATATCCATCCCTCAGATTCAGATTTATTGTGCATAATAAGTGCTTTAAATAAATAAATAAATGACTATACATTAATAATACATGCATACTTATATACATACATGCATGCATGCATGCATACATTTGAGTAATATACATACACTGTAGCCCAGCCTTTAGTCTTGCTGTGCGCTTATTTTGACCTGCTGTATTCTAGAGACTGTTGATATGGTCTCTGATTTCACTTTGAACTCTTTGTGATTATTGTGGCACTATAGAAGTGTTTAGATTAGATTTTGGATTAGTATTTGCTTACTCATTGCCAATTTGAATAAACTGGGTGTCTCACTGTCTCCCCTAGAACTAGTGATAGGATGCAGAATACTCCATTCCACATCTGTTCTGTTTCTGAATTTCAGACAAAGGAGGAAACGAGTCAGATAACGTCGCAAGTGACCGGTCAGATTGGATGGAGACGTGAGGGCATCAAGTATCGGCGAAACGAACTCTTTCTGGATGTTCTTGAAAGTGTCAATCTTCTCATGTCACCTCAAGGTCTGTTTAATACAGTGCGTGATTTTGGTGTGACCTTGAACCTACAATTGATCTTTCTCAGAGCATGTTGGAAGAGTATGTCAATTGACCTGTCTTAGAACATGTGGGAAGAGTATGTCAATTTACCTTTTTCAGAGCATGTGGGAAGAGTATGTCAATTGACATGTCATAGAACATGTGGGTCCTTGTGGGAAGAGTATGTCAATTTACCTTTCTCAGAGCATGTGAGAAGAGTATGTCAAATGTGGTTTTATAACCTGCACCAGATTCACACTATACATCGTTTGCTTACAACTTAAACGGCCTTGACCCTTGAGTATCCATTCATGTGAACAAAGGTTGATTATGACAATGCCATGTACGCAGGGCTAACTCTCTCCTGCACTGACCAACTGTAGTAGTCTGTCCTACTCGCTGCAGCCCATCTAATTGGAGACATATGTAGGTTTGTTTATATATCCAGTTTCATATGGGAGGAATTGCATTGGCTGCCGATGCACAAACGCATTGAGTATAAGATCATAATTCTTATGCATAATTATCTTATGGGCTGTTTTTTACTATACTTTTCATTCACTGATTCCTAGCAGTTGAATGAATGATTGATTGACTGGTTTATTGATTGATTGATTGGTCGTGTGCTTGAATGCTGACTTATGGTCAGAGTATTTGAAACATTCCTTTATGCTGTGTTAAAAATAAGTGTTTATTTAAAAAAAAAACTGTGCCTTATCTGTGTTTCTAGGTCAGGTGTTAAGTGCACACGTTGCAAGTCGAATTGTAATGAAGAGCTACCTGAGTGGAATGCCAGAATGCAAATTTGGAATTAATGACAAAGTTGTGATGGACTCCAAGGGCAGAAACACCACAGATGAATTGACAAAAACGTAAGTCTACAGGTCATCATTTTGAACATGCTTTTGCAGCTGAGATTTTAATTAGGGCTGTACCGAATATTCGCTTCGTATTCGCTTCGGGGCCGAATAGTTGGCCAAACAGCTATTCGGTATTCGGCCGAATAGTAGCGGTCGAACCGAATACGAATAGTGGTCACGTGACATCTGTTTCTGCAAAAGCGGCTGCTATAGCGAGTGGACTGAAGTAACTCTCTCATCAACATAATATGCTGTGGTTGCAGCCAGACGTTGCCTACAGCCTGGACTGTGGTATCGCAGTGTCAGTAGTCTCATTCTTTGTGTACAGTGACTGTTTACTTTTAGTTTATGTATGAAATTGACTGAACTGAAATTTTTGTTTACATTTGAAATTTTGAATGTTGTCGGTAGACCTATTTTGTACACTATTCGTATTCGTATTCGTATTCGGCCGAATAGTTGGTCCAATTATTCGTATTCGGCCGAATAGTGATAATTGCCTATTCGGTACAGCCCTAATTTTAATTGCACCAAGTATTGTAATTAGTAACTTCTATTACGCTGGTGTCTAATTGTACTGCACTATATGCACAAGGCATCAACCGATGGCACACCAAAACCTAGCCATAAGGTGGTCAATATCTAGTAGATCAGTCCGCAGGACGGAGAGGCAGTTTGAAAGAGCTAAGTTTAGCAAGTCTAGCAGACAGACCTTTCTGATTGTTTAACAGTGTATGGTATTATTGGTTGGTTGCAGAACTTGGCAAAAGTTGATTGATTGACTGATTACTATGATCTGATGATTTGTATCTGTCGCATTTTTTGGCACTGATCAGACGTTTTTGTCTATAATGTGGTTGATTTTGTCTATTGGCCTCTTATTTTGCTGTGGTTGATATTATTATAAGTGGTTGACGTTATATATGATTGATGTTACATATGCGATGTTATGCATATGTGGTTGATACTGATACATGTTGAATACATGAAACTACCGGTATGTGAGCAGGTTTTGCCATCTGCTGCAAATTTCCTTTCCTATTTGCTAATTGATTTTGTAGTACTGATGTCGATTGCTGCATCCTAATTGTTTGATGGTTTTAGTGCCGGAAAGACTTCTATTGCGATTGATGATTGTCAGTTCCATCAGTGCGTGAAGCTAAGTAAATTTGAGACAGAACACAGCATCAGCTTCATCCCTCCAGATGGAGAGTTTGAGCTCATGAGGTGATTTCTACTTCTGAATTATTCTTTAAATACATTATATTCTATAGGCTGTATAGGCGCATTATCTATAGTCAATATAGTGAATCCATTTTTAAAAAAATAATTGGGATTTATACTTTTTAACCCAATGTTTTTAATATATTAGCTACATACAACAACCGTTAGATGACTACCTACCTACCTTATCCACGTTTGACTCGAAGATGTGAGTTTTGGAAGTAGGCTGAATGTCTGTGTGTATTGTGGTAGGTCATGCAATACAGTGTGTACTTGAACATGAAGTAGGAGTTTGTTCTGACACTTTAACGATTGTATTGTATTGTATATGGGCATTTATAAAGCGCCTCTCGTGGTATAGACCATTCAGAGGCACTCCCAGTGCGCGAGACCCCGAGAGAAAAAGCAGGATTTAAGGTGAGAAAAGGAAGAAGCAACACTACCAGAGAGAATGGTGGTGCGGACAGGAGGAAGACGGTTAACGATGAGGGTGTACTAAAAGCGACTGAGAAACCAATGCAGCTCGTCGTTAACAGGAGGGCCTGGCAAAGTAGGAGACACTATCTATCGAATGAGTGTAGTGGAGCAACAGACCACCTAGTTCCTGTGACCAGGAAAGTTGAAATGCAAGATTTCTACTTGCAAGACATGTATGGCTCCATGTTTGCCTCATCTGTCTGTAGCATTGTACTTATAGTAGCTCATTTCTTGTGTGGCTAAGGTATCGTACAACAAAAGACATCAGCCTACCGTTCCGTGTCATTCCACTCGTACGTGAAATCGGTCGACAGAAGATGGAAGTTAAAGTTGTCGTCAAATCCAACTTCAAGCCGTCTCTGTTGGCGCAGAAAGTCGAAGTAAAGAAGAATCTAATCATTTCAAGATTGCTTGACTAAGATAATGACTTCTCAACTGCCCTCTATGACCTCCTGCATAAAGCTACATATATCACAGTCAATCAATCAATCAACTTTTTTTATTGTCAACCTTTGTGAACCAATACAGAACAGAAAAGAAAAGATACAGCAAAGAAAAATTGGTAATACGTACTGGAAACGTACCAAACCTAGGTATACCTCCAATCTGCTGGGCCTCAGCATTTAAGATAGGCTTTTGAGGGGTTCCTAAAATGCGCTTTATAGAAGTCCAGATACAGTAGGTTAACAGAGGAAATAGTTAGCCATGCATAAATAACATTGCCTCAATCAGCCCTGGTGCACATGAATGCATGCATAGGGGTTATAGCTGTTTGAGTTGTAAGTGAACAGTGTGCAAATCTAGTACAGGTGATGATTGAATGTTTGACATATTTCCTCCCACATACTCTGCAAAGGTCAATTCTTTGCAAGCTCACACCGAAATCAAACACAGTAGTAGAAAACGAAATAACAGGGAAGTGGTGCTGCAGGTTGATTTTACAGAGTGCTTCCAATTTCGGAAGTACTAATTTGGAAGCACTTTCTTTACTTTGGAGATGGCCTCTACAGCTTGACCATGAATGTGTACACGAGTATCAGCTGCATACTGATGAGCCACAGGCCCCAAAGAAGAAAGGACCTAAATCAAGGGATGTAGAAAATATCGAGTAGGAGTCGTCAGATGAAACGCTGTGGGAGACTAAGTGAGACACCATGGACCAGTGGAACCAAACACCACAGGCAGAGTACGCCTAGAGAGGTATAAACACAATCACAAGATAGCACAACCCACAGCATCGAATGACTTTTCAGGGGCGCTAAGAGAATGATGTGGTCATTAATGCCGCATTCACGTTAAAAAGGGCGAGGAGTTTTAGCCGTCCCCGGTCAATAGCTCCCAACATGTCAGATAGAATGAATGCATGTTAAATGTACTCAGTGGAATGAAACTGTATGAACCCCAATTGTTAACAATATAAATATTTTCTGCACAACATGTTTGCATGTTTTCTGCATGAAATTTGTTTCACTCTCTTCACAAAATAACTCTCATTGACTGTTATTTGAAGAACTTGATAGAGAACTGTGTGAATGAGACTTCATTTTTAACATAGCAACACAGCTTTTAGCCCTGTGTATTTTAGTGCTGTTCAGTACTCATAATGGTCTATGCTCTGGCTTGTTCTGCGCCCCATGTTCTCAAACTAATATATTTTTGCATAAGGTTCGCATACCAACTCCTCTGAACACGAGTGGAGTCCAGGTGATCTGCATGAAAGGAAAGGCAAAGTACAAAGCCAGCGAGAACGCCATCGTGTGGAAGTAAGTTCCTCTCATTTTTTATATTTGTTGGGTTTTCTCTGGGTTTCCAGCAAGGCTTTTGTGCACCATTGGTTTATGCCTTGTGTACTGAAGTCGTTTAAAGCAATTAATGTTACACAAATGGTTCCTTATGTATGTTACCCACTGGAATAGACTAGACTTGAAGATAAGTTTTCTGTTCTGTTGATGATAACGATGCTGTACAAGTGATTAGATTTAGATTAACAGTGTTGAATTGAAATGAGATTTGGGTCAATAGACCATAATCGGTTTAGTTAATATCAGCGTTACTGCATTTATAGTGTTGGGTTTTGGTTGTTGACTTGAATAGGATTAAGAGAATGGGTGGAATGAAGGAATGCCAGCTGAGCGCTGAGATTGAGTTACTGAGCACTGGAGAAGGAAAGAAATGGACTCGTCCACCCATCTCCATGAATTTCGAGGTAATTCTTGAATTGAATTTGCTGTTTCTTGACTAGTCAAAATCACCGTCAAATTAACAGAGATTTGCAACAATCTTATGCACAGAAATTGATGCAGGGGTCAATAGGCCAACCGATAGGTCTGATGGTTAACCAATAGGTTAACCAATTGGTCTGATGGTTAACCAATAGGTTTGATGGTTAACCTGTTGTCTGCTATACCAAAACATCTTTCATTCATCCGTCAGGTCTATTTTGTTTCTTTTATTTGGTTACATGGATGTATCAACTTTGTGTTTAGATATGGATGTAGGCCTACGTTTGATCAGTTTATCAGTTAACCTCTTCGCTGCGGATGACGAGTATGTCTCGTCATGGAAATGCTATTGCCATACGCGAAGGACGAGTATGTCTCGTCATATAAATTATAGGTGGCCATTTGATGCCCTGGTCATATACCACACATAAATACATACATATATACATACATACATACACGCAAGCATACATACATACATACATGCATGCATATACACATACATACATACATACATACATACATACATGCATACATATATATACATACATACAAACATACACACATACATATATACATACATCATGCATAATATACATATATAGTAATATACATACAAACATATATACATAAATGCATAATATACATGTATACATATATAGCTACATATATACATATATACATACATACATACATACATACATACATACATACATATATACATACATACATAGATACGTACATACATATATACACGGATACATATATACACACATAGTTACATACATATATACATATATACAAACATGTATATATACATATATGCATACATACATGCATATTATACGTACGTACATACATACGTCCATCCATATATACATGCATACATGGATACATACATACAAACTAACATACATGACGCACACGGGATTACAAGGCCGTCGCAGCGAAGGGGTTAATTGAATTAGATTGATATGATCGTCAACAGGTGATTTGTGCATTGGGACTTGTCATTGGTTGATTAATTGTGACGCCAGGGGTCAAAACCCGTCGCTTGTCGCTTCCTAGATATTGAGGTAGAAGCCGAAATAGGCGAGGGGGGTCTAAAATATTGAACATTCTTCAATTCACCAGTTGCCTATGAATTTGCCATAATTTGCAATGTAGTAATCCGATTTTGATGCCGTTTGTTTTATTCGAAACAGGATATAGCCCTTTATTGCCCAGCAAATTTGTAGTACAATCAGGTAATGGTTGCTGAGGACTTTGATGACACGAATATTCCTAAATGTTTTATTCGATTTTCTTACTATATATTAATGAAAGAATCAAACGATCATAACTTAAGTTAGCAAAAAGATATTTTCATTCTGTAAAAAGTATTTTGAAGCAGATTAATTGTAGAATATGACTAAATAAAAAGGTCAGAAACCGACATGTGACGGGTTTTGACCCCTGGCGTCACAATTGTCGTACTGATAAATAAGTGGATCAATACATTTTAAATTACTAAAGATCACTGGACGTTTTTAGATACACCTGTTTTAGCCCGATGGTCGTGAGGGAATTTAACGCAATACCAATTAGGGGTCCACCAACTTGTGCTGAAAAATACTGATATATGACATGCGGTTTTGAAATCTTTTATACCAGGTCCCATTTGCTCCATCTGGCTTCAAGGTTCGGTACCTGAAGGTTTTCGAGCCAAAGCTCAACTACAGTGACCATGACGTGATAAAGTGGGTGCGCTACATCGGCAAAAGTGGTCTTTACGAGACACGGTGTTAACGCTGAAGCATCTCGGCTCCATTGCCGGTAGCATCATCTGCAGTCTCCCCACACAAGCATTCTGAACTCTGGTAGATCAAATTGTAGGCATTTACTGTCTAGTCAGTAATCGTGATTATAATTAGTACTAATACTACAGATATTTATTGGTGGTTTTTAATTTTTGTGACTTGCTGGGATGGTGAAGTTCAAGGCTCATGTGGAAAGTACCGGTTGAACAAATAAGAATTTGAATCATAATTTTGTGAGCTGTAGTATATGTATATTTGTTTATTATAAATCACCGAAGGATGACACACCGCATCACAGCTTACAACAGTCTAAAGCGATAATAGTAACAATGATAATAGTAAATAATAAATAATGAAGTATATATTTCCAGTGCCATGACACAGAAAATGAGTTGATGGCATTTGTACAATCAAAGAATGACTGCTTCGTTAGCAAAACTTTGAATTTTTGGCGGTTGGTTTTGTCGAGTAGAAATAAAAGTATGTGAAAGGTTAAGAGGAATTTTTGCAGAGTGTGCTTTGGTAAAATTGAAGAGAAAATTTGATGCAACACCCTAGGAAGTCCTAGAAAATAAGATAAGGATGAAGAGGGAAAACTCATGGAAGTACCGGTATGCTGTCAGCATCTAGCCCTTACCTGCATTCCAACATTTGTTACAACATCTAGGAAAAAGGAGTTGGTGGTCTTGCACCAAGTATTCCTCGTCTGATAACCGTCTTACCTTGGTGTTTTGAATACCATGTTTCAATTCCATGGTTTAATAATGTATTGAATCAGAACTGAGAATGGCAATCAGTGCGTTAGTCTTTGAGCAGACTGACATAATCTCCTTGGCCACTACCTACGGTGAAATGCATTGATTTTATGTGTTCTATTTGGGGATTGTATCTTCTGACTTGATGATGGCAACCAGTGGCGGTGATCTTGTCTGAGAGGTGGGGGGGGGGACAAAGTCGGCCACGATCTGGTCGACGCCCGTTTTTGGAAAATCTTGTCCCCCCAAAAAATTTTTCTATCACTTTATCTCCGAAAAATTTCCATTTCATCTCCGAAAAAAGTTGATGACCTTTTTTTTAGTCCTTCACCTCTTTTTACAACTTTTCTTAGACTCTCCTTTCTTTTTTTTCCCACTTTTAGTCATTGACCACGTTTTACTACTTTTTCCCGTTCCCAACGTCTTCTTTCTCATCATTTTGGGGGGACACTTCTCAAAATTTCGATTTTTACCTCCTCTGGTCACAAACTCTCCCAAAACCCTCGCACGCAATTACATTTCTCCACCTTTTTGGTGTTTCTTCAAAAGGTGGGGGGGGGGGGACAAATGCATGGAGTGTCCCCCCACCCTTAAAGGTGGGGGGATATGTCCCCCCGTCCCCACCTAGATCGCCGCCCATGATGGCAACTTCTTAACTGTGCAGTAGAGTAAAAGGGAATGTTCTTTTGATCTTCTTGTGCAAAGACCCTAACTATGACCTGGGCTTTAATACAATGGCTGTTGTTGAGTTGCTACTGAAGGAGAGACACTGTAGTAGTCTATGGTAGTAATGAACTGATTATATTATATGTTGTTGCAAATCAATTGATGTAAGTTGTGTCTAGATGAATTTAGTCAGGTGTTTGTCTTTGTGCTGTAGTACGTTAAGAATGTTCAATCATGTATGTTTTATTGTTTTAGCTTTATGACTATTAACACTTAAACGATGAGCTGCATTGGTTTCCCAGTTGCTTTTAGTACACTCTTGTTGTTACAGGGTTAAATAAAAACGCTGATGAAAATATTAATATAAATTTTTACTACTACTACTACACGCATACTACTACTACTACTACTACAACTACCACTGCCACTACTACATCTACTGCTGTCTTTATGCTTTTTATCATCATTTGCAATTTTTATGTAAAAAATATGTAAAAAATATATATATATATATGATCCTTCAGAATGAAACAAATTATCCTGAAAACTGAACATTCCATTGGCAAAGCAGTTTGGTGAGACTGAATTCTGGGACAACAGAGAATATTTGGGTGATGATAAAATTTACGTGTTTGTAGAATCGTTCTTGGTCCCGTAAAAAAATCCTCAAGGCTCTTTTGTCCTACACACTTGGTGGTAGGCTGTTATTGCTAATATCTCTGACATTTAGAAGTCTACTTGCTGTTGATTGTTGACCATCTACTGCTATTGTTTTCTGTAAGCTATAAAATGAATAGAAAATACTTTAAACTGCTTTGAATAGTAGACACAAAGGCAGGAGTTGATATTGTTTAGGTATTTTACTGTTTGATGCATGGCAATCATACCTGTGTATCTTGATCGTGTACTAGTCAATGCTGAGATTGTGAATTGCAATACACTTAGTTTTACGTTAATTTTACTTTTATGAGTACTTGTTATGTATAGTTTACGCTTGTCATTCCTGGATTTGCTGATAATCATTCCTGATGGTGTTTTCAATTGTTTCAAATGACTAAAACTTGGCATTAAACATGATGTCCGCGAACGACAGGCACTAATGTGGATAGAATGTGCATGGTGTCTGGTGTCAACACGTGGGACGTTTTACTGGCTGTATGTAGAGGCATGACCAGAGGTTCCTAAACATGTGAAGTTTATGCTGCCCTCATTTTGTAAGCGTGAAGAACTGAACATTGTGGTCTCTGTCGATGGGTCGCAGTGAATGTGCTTTGTTGCCAGTCTGAGTATTTTGGCTATAGTGTTTTTTTTTCTGGACATTTTGCTGCTTTTCTGTAGGAATATAGTCAGTGATTTGGGTTTTAGTTCCAATTTTAATATTATATTCCTTAACTTGTGGGCGTCATAATTAGAAATTTATTTTGCGTGTGCGTACACATTTTGTTGAGACCCTTCCCCTCGTCATACGCACCCGTACGCAAAATCGCCTAAATCCGATCACCCCTTCCCCTTATTGCGTAATTTGCGTACGTAATATATGGATGGCCCCTAATATCAAAACACACTTTTGCCATCTGCACTCTTTGGATTTGAGGTCGGTTTTATATTCCATAGATTTTCTATAAAGACATTTAACATACATTTCAGCAATCAATACAATCAATAATATAAACACAAAATAATGTTGACCATAATTCTCATTGTTCACATAACCAATAATCGCACACTTAACATTACAATGATTATCAGAATAAGCCTGGCCTTGCCTTGGAAGTTATCCCTGGAGCAGAAAAGGTCAAGGGGGCACGTTGGAGTTGGACCTACGAATGACAACCCGTGTAGACCAGATCGTCTCCGCCAGCTCATCTTCGATATAGCCTAGGCCAGAGCTATCTATTAGATAGCTTTGGCCTAGGCCCTACGCTCTGCGTGTGCTCCGCTGGCACGGTCTCCAATCAGCAGCCCTTCGCGATGTCACAATGGCAACAACGGTGGCGCATATTTTATACGCCCCCCCCAGGCTGGTGGGGATATACTAGCAAGAGGGACAGAGACAGGATTGACCGTTTGTTTAGGCGACTAACCCGTGGCGGATTCCTCCCTGGTGATGCTGATGACGTCAACCAATTGGTCAACAAGTCAGACGAACGACTTGCTATTATCAGGAATCCCAATCATGTGCTGCGTGACCTTCTCCCTCCCCTCCGCAGCAGTGGACACAACCTTGCAGCACAGTATAAATAATTATTTATACTGTGCTTACAGCGAGCCCGCATAAATTTACCCTACCTAAAAATTTACCCTACCTAAAAAGATAATAAGAATTTTATACTCCGTATTCTCTACAAGAATGCCTACTGACACTAAGTAGATGCTCGTGAGACTATATAACCCCTCTAGTTGCGTTCTGGTAGCTATGATGTTTTAATAAACGAGCATTCATTAATCTGCATATATGAAAGTTTTCACGCTTGTCATTGCGCTATAATATTTGCAAATAACGTGGCGCCGTGCACGCGTCACGTGCTTCCGGTATAAGCGTAAACAGCTCTTATACCATGGTAAACAGTCATAACAGATGATTTTCCACTGGATTTTATAGAATTTTAAAATAAAATAAAAAATTTCGGATCGTTTCTAGAAGTCGGGAATAGGCGCGTTAGACGACTTTCGGTCCCAGGTATCACCAAGTAAAATTTGGTGAGATTCGGAAGAGGCCCGACCCGTACCGGCGATCTCGAGGCGAGAATCTCTTCCAACTTTCTAGTTTCTATTTCGGACACTACATTTTAATATAGTGCAATTCCAGTTCATTTCTGACGTTTATATAATTCAATAACAGTTGATCTTGACGTTTATATCACGTTTATATTGTATTCGCTTTCAAATTTGCAAATATTGTGTCGATTTTTGTATAAACTATTGTGTCAGTTATTGTGTTAATGAACCATTACTTACTTATTTACTTACTTATTAACTTGAGTAGAGGTAGGTTACAAAAGTCGTAGCGCTCTATTTTCTCCAGTTCTGGGGCGGCCATGATGTTTATGTTATGCGATATTGCGACCGCCGCCGTATACCTTTACCGTACTATTCTTAGGATATGAATTACTGAAACTGCCTTGCCACTGATACATGTGCTAACTTTTCAGTGAACTGTGGAGGAAAAACATTCTGACTTTAATGTAACAATCAGCCTTTTTACGAATAGCACTGAAATAAAATTGTGAATATATTCTTAAACTTGTTACTATTGAGCTGTTGTTGTTCTTCATTTTAGGAAGCACGTGCATGAAGACGAAGAATGTCATGTTAGAACAAAATCCAATTGTATGAGAAGGCCTACAACTCGTTGATCTTCATTACGAACATTACAGTGGATTTATTTGTCTGCAATTTTCTGTCAACTATTTCATCATTTAACATGGATGATACACAATAGCACAAGGGTCTTCTATTCTACAGAAATCCGTTGGTTTCAGTATTTCGTCACAAAAGATTATTTTCTGTGTGACGAATTTCTTCCTTTACTTAGTAAAGAACTCTTAATGACAAAGAAACATAAACCCATCTGGAAAGCATCTGAAACACCACATGAAATTGCAGTATCATAAACATCATTAACTGAAAATTGTTGGTCTTGGGAGGCTATCACAGGTGAAACTAACTTCTTGCATCAACAATGGGAGAAACTATCAACCAAAGCAGTTGCTTTAAAATAGATACCAAAGCTCATTATGAATAAATTCAGACAAATCTCAGTTGTCAAGAATCATTTGCACATTCTGGTGATTTGAGAAGCACAAAGGAACCAGTTTTTTTAAATGCATAAACATCAATCACTTCAGAAGTTGAATGCTCAAGGTGATCAACTGACAGCTTATATGAGAACCCATTCTGGAGATAAACGGTGCAAATATCAGGAGAAAACCATGCATATGCAGGATATGCGAGAAATCATTTACAACTGTCTGTACTCTTAAGATTGGTATGATAACCGAAACAGGAGAAAACCATAGAGGTTCTGCAGGTAGTCATCTCAAAATGCACATGAGAACTCATACTGGTGAAACAGAATTCAGGTGCCAGTTATGTAAGAAAACATTTGCTACTGGTACACATATTAAAAGCCACATGAGAACCCATACTGGAGAGAAACCATACAAATGCCAGTTATGTCAGAAATCATTTGCAAGACTCAGTACTCTTAAGATTCACATGAGAACCCATACAGGAGAAAAACCATACAGGTGCAAGTTTTGTGAAAAATCATTTTCTGCAGGTAGTAGTCTGAAAATGCACATGAGTACTCATACTGGTGAAACAGAATTCAGGTGCCAGTTATGTAAGAAATCATTTCCTACTAGTTCAGAATTGAAAAGGCACATGAGAACCCATACTGGAGAGAAGCCATACAAATGCCAGTTATGTCAGAAATCATTTACATTAGCCAGTAATCTTAAGGTTCATTTGAGCACCCATACTGGAGAGAAACCATTCAAATGCCAGTTATGTCAGAAATCATTTGCATTAGCCGGTAATCTTAAGGTTCATATGAGAACCCATACAGGAGAAAAACCATACAGGTGCAAGTTATGTGAGAAATCATTTTCTGCAGGTAGTAGTCTGAAAATGCACATGCGAACTCATACTGGTGAAACAGAATACAGGTGCCAGTTATGTAAGAAAACATTTTGTACTGGTACACATTTCAAAAGCCACATGAGAACCCATACTGGAGAGAAACCATTCAAATGCCAGTTATGTCAGAAATCATTTGCATTAGCCGGTAATCTTAAGGTTCATATGAGAACCCATACAGGAGAAAAACCATACAGGTGCAGGTTATGTGAGAAATCATTTGCAAGAGGCAGTAGTCTTAAGATTCATATGGGAACCCATACAGGAGAAAAGCCATACAGGTGCAGGTTATGTGAGAAATCATTTGCAAGAGGCAGTAGTCTTAAGATTCATATGGGAGCCCATACAGGGGAAAAACTATACAGATGCCAGTTATGTCAGAAAACATTTGCTACTGGTACACATTTCAAAAGCCACATGAGAACCCATACTGGAGAGAAACCATTCAAATGCCAGTCGTGTCAGAAATCATTTGCATTAGCCGGTAATCTTAAGGTTCATATGAGAACCCATACAGGAGAAAAACCGTACAGGTGCAAGTTATGTGAAAAATCATTTTCTGCAGGTAGTAGTCTGAAAATGCACATGCGAACTCATACTGGTGAAACAGAATACAGGTGCCAGTTATGTAAGAAAACATTTGCTACTGGTACACATTTCAAAAGCCACATGAGAACCCATACTGGAGAGAAACCATACAAATGCCAGTTATGTCAGAAATCATTTACATTAGCCAGTAATCTTAAGGTTCATTTGAGCACCCATACAGGAGAAAAACCATACAGGTGCAGGTTATGTGAGAAATCATTTGCAAGAGGCAGTACTCTTAACATTCATATGAGAACCCATACAGGAGAAAAACCATACAGGTGCAAGTTATGTGAAAAATCATTTTCTGCAGGTAGTAGTCTGAAAATGCACATGAGTACTCATACTGGTGAAACAGAATTCAGGTGCCAGTTATGTAAGAAATCATTTCCTACTAGTTCAGAATTGAAAAGGCACATGAGAACCCATACTGGAGAGAAGCCATACAAATGCCAGTTATGTCAGAAATCATTTACATTAGCCAGTAATCTTAAGGTTCATTTGAGCACCCATACTGGAGAGAAACCATTCAAATGCCAGTTATGTCAGAAATCATTTGCATTAGCCGGTAATTGTAAGGTTCATATGAGAACCCATACAGGAGAAAAACCATGCAGGTGCAGGTTATGTGAGAAATCATTTGCAAGAGGCGGTAGTCTTAAGATTCATATGGGAACCCATACAGGAAAAAAACTATACAGGTGCCAGTTTTGTGATAAATCATTTTCTGTAGGTAGTCGTCTGAAAAGGCACATGAAAACCCATACTGGTGAAACAGCATACAGGTGCCAGCTTTGTCACAAATTATTTACAAGAACTATTTATCTGAAAATGCATGAGAGAAACCATAGTGGAAAGAAACCATACATATATCAGTTATGTCAGAAATCATTTGCTCAAGTTGGTTATCGGAAGGTTCATATGAGAATTCATACCGAAGAAAAACCATTCTTTTGCCAGGTTTGTAATAAAGGATTCACACAACTTCAAAATCACAGAAAATCTCATGCAATTGAGATACAGCAAACATGTGTTATACCTTACAGCAAGAACAGTTCTTCAACCACGCAAGTTAAAATACAGGCTGGAATACAGCCACAGGATCTTAATCTGGAAAGTGTAGAAGTTGCTAACCTATCTCATCGATTCACCACATATACAACTACGGGCGTTTTTTATAACTCAAATGAACGTTTGTCAAGCAACAAGCATAATGATGGTAATGAAATTGCAAATCCTCTTGCGAATATTAATCATGGAGAATGTCTGTGTATGCACAAAATGGAATCACTTGAGGATGCGAAACCGTTTCTCGCAAAGTCTTTTGGATGTGGTGTATGTGATGATATGTTTGAAATAGAGAAGGAATTTCTGCAGCACTGTTCTAGCCACGGCATTTCTCCACCTGATGACTTCTTTGTTGACCTGTGCTGAATTATAATTTGCCTTAGTTAAAGAATGAGAAAAGATTGAATCACTTAATAGTGATTTCAGATAAAAACGAAAGATGCCATAGAAGTGCCATACATAAATTCATAATGTACAGTATGTCACTTTAATTATACAAAAGCGAGACATTATCACATTCATAAAGCATTCTTGTGTAGGAAATTCTCAGTGTCCTTTTATTATAGTTACGAAATGCCTAAACTGTTGGAAGCTTTTTACCATATAATTGGATCTGTGTAAATTGCTGACGTCGTTAAAACGGAATTTTTATTAATTACTAAGGATGCAGTAACCTTTTCCGATCAGGGTTGCACTCTTTGACAACTTGACTGTTTAGTCTTGAATTTTGACTACATGAATAATGAATGGTTCTGTTGGACTAGACACTGTTAGCTGTGTATCATTTTGTGAGACTGGACTGTTGCTACTTACATTCTATTTGCACTCATTATTTGATGAGTAGAAAGTTACTTTGCTCATTCTACTTATATTTGGACCGGATGTTGTAGTTTGTGATTATGAAGGATAAAATGAGTAATCAAGATTGTTCTGTATCCCGAGTAATTCATGTTTTGCTGATTTTGTGATGTGATTGAAAATGTACCTCAAAATAAGCTGTATGTTACAAATATGCACATGCCTATATTTCTGCACATAGAGTCTTTGATACAGTGAAATTGTTTACTTCACATTGACCATTTGCATCTGATTTAGTTCCTCTTTAAAAAAAAGGGATTGCAAGTCAGAGAAGGTCAAGACTTGAATTGCAGATTTGTTTTGCGCCATTAGGGGCCATCCATATATTACGTACACAAAATTGTACCCCTCCCTGTTCGCAAGCGTACTTTCTTAAACCCCCCCCCACCTGCGTACGTACGCGTGACGCACACCTCCCCCAAGACCAGCTGCAGAATGTGTCAGTTCGACAGCTCCACAGCCGCACTTTAGACCAGACTGAAGGATGAGTAATCCATGGACTCACGGCTGAGCTGTGTGATAGTTTAATAATAGTGTTCAGAGGTAAGGACGTAAGGTGGCATACAAGTGACACCTCTCCCACAGTCCTACTTCTCCTGGTAGTACCTGATAGCGGAAAAGACTGAACTTTGGCTCACTTGAAGGCCAATCAATTTGAGGGCCAATATAGACAAATTATAGGTTTTATCCCCTCCCCCGTTTACGAACGCAAGCGTACGCAAGCACATGCATTTGTGTTACTCCCTCCCCTCCATGCGTACGTAATATATGGATGGCACTTGTAAGAGAAACCTCTCAGTTTTATCTTTATTGTGGTCCTGTACTAGTCAATGGTGAGATTGTGAATTGTATTACTCAGTTTTAGGTTCCGTTCACTTTTAGTATTACTTATTACGATAGGTTACGCTTGGCATTCCTGGATTTGCATTCCGGCATAATCGCGAGATACCACGATGTGATCCTTTGACAGGGAAGGGTTACATTGCTAGATTACTGCATAAATGATAAGAAAACACTTGCTTTTTTAATTACTTATTTTATCATTTTTATTTCGATTTATTATTACTTCAATGTTTTACAATCAATGCTTCTAGCTTCTGTCCCATTGTGCGTTTGCTAATGGTGTAATAAAGAATATACTTACTTACTTACTTACTTGTTGATAATCATTCGCTTGTGAGTTGTTGCTCAGATGACTAAAACATGATGCTAAACATGATATATGACCAACAGGCACTAATTTGGATAGAATGTGTATGGATATTAACACATGGTGTCAACACATGGGACGTTTACTGGCTGTATGTAGAGGCAAGGCCAGAGGTTACAAAAGATGTGAAGTTTATACTGCCCTCATTATGTAACAGTAAACATTGCTGTCTCTGTTGATTGGGTGCAGTGAATGTGCTTTGTTGCCGGACAGCTGATAATACTGAGTATTTTGTACTGCTTTAAAGAGACCAGTGGTTTACGGAATTTGAATTGCAAGGCGCCAAGACCAGTCTTGTTGTCAAGACCTTAAACCTCAAGACCAAGACTTTAAACCTTGAGTTTTATTAAATCACTGTTCATATTGACAGCCAGTCTTGGTCTTGGTCTTGCGAGACCAAGACCAAGACTTTGAACCTCAAGACCAAGACTTTGAACCTCAAGACCAAGACCTTTGGTCTCAAGACCAAGACTTTTGGTACCAAGACCAAGACTTTTAAAAACGAACTCGAGTGCACTCGAGACCAAGACCTTGGTCTCGAGGACAACAAGTCTGGCCAAGACGCCTCTGTTTATTTGTTATCGCATAAAGATGTCAGATTTTTCGTTTTCAAAGGAAAATTGCTGACCAGTTTAAATAGTTGTGTACCGGTAGTGAAATATCTGTTGTCTGCTTGTGTTTATGCTTGTCACCAGACATTGCTTCAGTTGCCACTGAAAACAAATGTCTGCAATGGTAGACATCAGCTGTTTTGTGTCCAGAATGCTAGTAGACAAACTGTGCGACGTCAGAGTGCAGACATATCGCCAGACAGGTTCGTCTTCAAAAGGCCTCAGTAGAATGTGGCTGTACGATTCTCTTGGCCAAAGTGACTAGTGCTGTATCACTGGACAGTTTATGTCCTGGAACAATCTGGATACGTTATTGTCAGCGTAAATGTGTCCATACATTTAACAGTGTGTAGTGGTGTAAAGTGTAATGTTAATTATAATGTAATGGTACAGGTTGCTACTGGCCGTATGCAGAGGCAAGGCCAGAGTTTTCCTGAGATATGAAGTTTAAACTGTCCTTATTGTATAAGTGTGAATAGTTAGATTTGAGTTAAATTAATTGCAGAAAGGTGGTAATTATTGTTTGAATGTATTACGGTATCCTAGTTGACCTAGTAGCAACCTAAAATAGCTCATTTTGGTAAGGTCCCTGCTTGCATTTCCATCTGTCTATAAGAATTCCTGAATGGAAATCGATGCAGCATTGGTTGATACCTAGTGCATTGGATGCTGGCGCTACAGAAGTCAACCACTGATGCCATTGCCATATCAGTCATTTTGGGGATCAAAAGTATGCCTGTAGTGTAAGCAGTTATCGCCGATTTATATAGCACCTTATCACAAAGATTCATCGGACGCACACCTGACCCAAGAACAAAAACCAGGATCGAACAGAATGAATTTCAAGAGCTTACGGAATATATATTACAACTAGTGGATTTACCCGTCAATATGACGGGAGAGGTGGGCATAGAGGGAGGGAGTGAAGAAGGGAGGGAGGGGCAGAGGTAGGTCGGGAGGGAGGGAAGGAGGGATAGACAGACTTACTAGCCGTTGTTTGTCTGTGTGTCAATCCGTCTGTCTGTTTGACCGTCCGTCTTTCTGTCTGTCTGGTTTTGCGTCTGTACGTCTATCTCCCTAATATTATGTCCAGTATTTGTGGGCGGGGCGAATTTCGGGCGCCCGTGTTATATTGCATCGCCTGTATCCAGTCTTCCCGTCGTTCTTGCTCCTTCTCCCCCTCAAAAGGGTCAGAGGTAGGAAGGGAGGGAGGCATAGACAGATTTAATAACCGCTGTTTATCTCTGTGTCAACCCGTCTGTCTGAGCGTCCGTTCGTCTGTCTGTCTGGCTTTGCGTGTGTAGTCTATCTCCGTAGTACCCTGCAGATTCCGTGGGCGGAGCTCATTTCGGGCGCCTGTGAGAGCGTTTATAGACACACAGAACTGGGAAATTATATGCATAGGTGAAAGACCACGGAGCTCGTGTCGTGAGATGCTAGGCTATCTATTCCAGAAATTGAACCACACAGCAAAGCTGCTATGGTGCAATGTAGGGATTCAGACCGGATGAACAACCAGCTTTGCAGCAGTGAGAAGGTAGGCCTACGGTGCCTGCCGTAGAGATGGCGGACCGAGTTGGCCCATATGGCTTGGTCTCAATTCATGTATTATTCATGCTTGGAGTTGATTAGCGAAACTGAACTTGCCAGGGTCGTATGCGCGTCAATTGAGCCGAAATGTTGATTATGAATCATAATTTATGATGAATCTGAGGTTGACTACGACACCTTTGTATCAAGTATAGAAGCCACGGCAACTTAGATAGGCCTAGGCCCTAATATAAAAACACAACACGTAGGCCTATTGGAGCATTCCAGTACTGACGTCGTTAGCCTTTCTTAAATAGGTGCAATTGAGTGCGGCTAAGAGCTAATTAAAAATTAAGGAATGGGATACAATTATATACACTTCGTACGGAACATTTTAACTGCCGTTTTCAGTAAGGATTTATTGGACCACAGTTCAATTCACTAAAATTCTTTTTACTTTTTTTGCAATCCTCACCTTTTTGGTATGATGATGCATGGTTCACAATACCAAGATTAGCTGTGGCTCTTTTCGACTGCATCCGTGACTTCTCGTTCTCTTGACTTTAAGACTTTACATGAATTTTATAGGCCCTATGCAAATGTTAAGTCTCCGAAAATTTTCAACGCCACTTGCATTAAGCTGAGTTATGGAGACCATGGAGCCTAACACCGTTGTTATATCAAATTAACTTCTCAATAGACTGCAGGTCGTTTGGTCATTTTCGATCCGTTCTTGTCCGGCAACTGTGGAATTTCTTGGTAGGCCCTAATGGTGGATTTGAGATGACGTTGTCCATCGATCATGTTGATGTGGAACCAAGCGATATGGTGCGATATAAGTAGGCCCTAAAGGAGCGGTGGCGGATTAGGATAGTGGAGCAGACAGGAGACCTTGACAGGTTTACAGTTAAAGGTAGGCTACGAAGAACGATCCGTAAAGCGATCTACAATGCCAATTATAGTGAGGTTTCACACAAAATAGAAGACATCAGTGTCGTTCACTGTCTTGGCTTATGAAAATGAATGGAAAGCAATATCGCAGGAAACCGGCGAATTCTTGCGCCACGCAGTATTATCAAATAGAGTCAGTAATTTAATATCTGTGGTATTATTACCGGTACAGTTCTATTCGTCGTTGAAGTGATCAGTATACGGCCTACAGTTTCGCGGTCAATTCTTTTCTAGATAGGGCCTATACTGTATATTTGCAGTCTTGTTGTCCTCGAGACCAAGGTCTTGGTCTCGAGTGCACTCGAGTTCGTTTTTAAAAGTCTTGGTCTTGGTCTTGAATCCAAAAGTCTTGGTCTTGGTCTTGAGGTTCAAGGTCTTGGTCTTGGTCTTGAGGCTCAAAGTCTTGGTCTTGGTTTTGCAAGACCAAGACTTTTGACAATATGAACAGTCATTTAAAAGTCTTGGTATTGGTCTTGGTAAGGATTTTAAAAATTTATCCAATAATTACTAATACAATTGCTTTAGTAATTTACATGGTGTGAGTGAGGCTTTACTGTTACTGTTTTGGACATTTATTTTGACTTCCGGCTATTTACCATGCATGGAATGATTTTAAAACAGACTCACAATTAATTTGTACATTTACATCCGGTAGGCTACTTGAAAAGCTGCTCTGTGTGCCAGTGAATTCAGCACTGTAGAACGTATTTTTCACATGGCAGAATTTTTATGAGACCTCTGAATTCTGAGCGAATTGGTTTTTATAAAATGCAACAGACACTTGGAATAACATTTCGCATGAAGGACTTTTGTAAATACGAATTCTAAATTCTCTGGAGTCTGCATTTGGAGTTGTTTTGTTGGAATAAAATAAAAGATTCACGGTTTAATTAAAATAGCGAGTAGTCTGACTTGACATTTTTTTAGTAAGGAATAGAAGTCTGGATATGGTTGTGATTTTTTGGTATTTTTCTCGGTTTTGGTCTTGAGTTTCAAAGTCTTGGTCTTGGTCTTGAGGTTCAAGGTCTTGGTCTTGGTCATGAGGTTCAAGGTCTTGGTCTTGGTCTTGAGGTTCAAAGTCTTGGTCTTGAGGTTCGAGGTCTTGGTCTTGGTCTTGGTCTTGAGGTTTAAGGTCTTGACAACAAGACTGTATATTTAATTTGTAACGAGTTAGTTATTGTTTAACGACGGAGTCATAACAAAGATGAGCGTTTTCCTCCTTCTTTACACTTGCTTGGGACTGGTATCACCCGAAAGGGGCAGTTGCGGAGTTCTTGTAACGAGACTCAGTGTTTCGTATGCAAAGCGACGGTAAAAAATTGCAATCTTAGTCCCAGGTAAAATACTGGTTAAATATTTAAACATGTAGGCATAAGCCTATATGTCATGATGAGTCCGCTTTGCCATAATCTGCTCACGTATTTCTTGTTAGAATTAATTAGATGCCACAAAATACCATTTTATTGTTACAAATGGGTCAAGTGCCGCTCAACGTACATCATCACCAGTCTGTAAAATATTACAGTTTTAATGTTTAGAATCTATTCGCTAGATGTATAGAAGATAGGGCCTACTTATCAAAATCCCGTTTCTATTACATACGTGTAAAAGACTTTAGTCACTCGCCATTTTGGAGTTACATTACAACATAACGGAGGTTTACGGTGGTTCAGAAGACTAAAACCTGTGTGAGAACTACCACTATATACATTGTACTAAACAAAAATCAGATTGTGGAGGAAATTAGGTTTCGAATGCAAAAACTAGTAAGATTTTCACTTTATGTTTTTAAAAATAATTTTCCCCTAACACATTTAGGGTAATCCTGGGTTTAGCGTCCGAAATTATTTTCATTGAAACGTTATAATACAATAAATAATTATTAATACAATGAATAATCATCGTTCATCCAACTTCTAATTTCAGCAACATTTTCATCGATCATCCAGCTTCTAGTTTGAGCTATATTTTCATCAATCTTCCAACTTCTAGTTAAGTTTTACTATGGAATGTTTTCATCTCTCATCCACGGCAATGATATCGGCGCTAAAATGATATATTTTCATCGCAATTCCAACTTCTAGTTTGAATTTTATTATGTGTAATATTTTCATCGATGATCCAGCTTCTAGTTTCAGTAATAATTTCAACAATCTTCCAACTTCTAGTTTAACTTTTACTACTTAAGGAATGTTTTCATCGCTCATGCATTGTAAATAATTTCGGACGCTAAAACCCAGGATTACCACATTTAAAACTCTAACTGGGAGCAATGAGTTCTAATACTTAGGATTTGAGTTACTTATTGAGTTATTTGAGGGGGATAGAGTGGGAGAGAGGATAGAGTAATGGTAACACCCATGGCCAGGAGAGCAGCAGTACGCGGTTCGATTCCTGCAACCTCCCCCTCGGGCGGGCTCCTTGCATGGCTACCATAACGTGTGTTTAGTTAAGATATTGATAATTGTACTTTCATGTCTCAGTGTAATCTTACTGCGTTTGTCGGTTTGAATTAATAAAGAAAAAAAGAATAAAAAAGATCATTATTATACTTAAACTGCCTTTCCACTAATACGTACATGTACTAACTTTTCAGTGAACTGTGGAGGGAAACATTCTATCAACTTTCTATTACGAATAATAACAATGAAATAAAAGATTGTATTTTAAAACATATTACAATTGAGTTGTTGTTCTTCATTTTAGGAGGTGCATCAAGTTGCTTTTTTTAGCACCTGCCTGAAGACGAAGAACGTTATGTTAGAACATAAAATCCAGTTGTAAGAGAAGGCCTAATTAATCTTCGCTACGAACACTACAGTGGATTTATTTGTCTGCAAGTTTAATTGTTGTCAACTATTTCATCATTTAACAAGGTTGTTACACAATGACACAAAGGTTTTCTATTCTACAGAAATCCGATGGCTTCAGTATTTTGTCACAAAAGATTGTTTTCTGTGTGACAAAATTTCTTGATTGACTCAGTAAAGAACCTTTACTGAAAGAGATGCATGAAACCATCTGTTAAGCATTTGCAAATACCACATGAATTTGCAGTGTTGTAAACGTCATTAATTAAAACTTGATAGCCTTGGGAGGCTATCACAGGCGAAGCTACACTTGCATCAACAATGGCAGAAACTCTTAAGCAAAGCAGTTGCTTGAAAACTTCAGTGCATAATGAATAAAATCAGACACATCACAATTGTCAAGCATCATTTACAGATTTTGGTGATTTGGAGAAGCACAAAAGAACCAGATTTTAAGAAAAACTACACAAACATCAATCACTTCAGAAGTCATATGCTAAAGGTGATCAACTGACAGTTCATATGAGAACCCACCCTTGAGATAAACAGCGAAAATATCAGTTGTGTCAAAAATCACTGAAGTAGATGACTTGATGACGGAAATGAGAACCCATATAGGAGAAAAACCATACAGGTGCCACTTATGTCAGAAATCATTTGTGAAAGCTAGTAATCAGAAAAGGCATATAAAATCCCATACTGGAGAGAAACCACACAAATGTCAGTTATGTCAAATATCATTTACAACAGTCGGTTATCTTAAAATTCATTTGAGAATCCATACAGGAGAAAAACCATACAGGTGCAAGTTATGTGAGAAATCATTTGCTCGAGTTTGTAATCTGACCATTCACATGAGAACCCACACAGGAGAAAAACCAAACAGATGCCAGTTATGTGAGAAGTCATTTTCTACAAGTGGTCATCTGGAAAGGCACATGACAACCCATTCTGGTGAAACAACGTTCAGGTGCCAGTTATGTCAGAAATCGTTTGCTACTAGTACATATCTGACAAGTCACATTAAAACCCATACTGGAGAAAAACCGTACAAATGTCAGTTATGTCTGAAACCATTTACAGTAGTCGGTAATCTTAAGGCTCATATGAGAATCCATACAGGAGAAAAACTATACAGGTGCCAGATATGCCAGAAATCCTTTACAGCACTTGCTACTCTTAATGGTCATATGAGAACCCACACTGGAGAGAGACCATACAAATGTCAAATATGTCAGAAATCATTTGCTCGAGTTTTTGATCTGAAGACTCATATGAGAATCCATACAGGAGAAAAACCATACAGGTGCCAGATATGTCAGAAATCCTTTACAGCACTTGCTGCTTTTAATGGTCATATGAGAACCCACACTGGAGAGAGACCATACAAATGTCAGTCATGTCAGAAATCATTTGCTCGAGTTTTTGGTCTGAAGACTCATATGAGAATCCATACAGGAGAAAAACCATACAGGTGCCAGATATGTCAGAAATCCTTTACAGCACTTGCTGCTCTTAATGGTCATATGAGAACCCACACTGGAGAGAGACCATACAAATGTCAGATCTGTCAGAAATCATTTGCTCAAGTTTATGATCTGAAGACCCATATGAGAATCCATACAGGAGAAAAACCATACAGGTGCCAGATGTGCCAGAAATCCTTTACAGCACTTGCTACTCTTAATGGTCATATGAGAACCCACACTGGAGAGAGACCATACAAATGTCAGATATGTCGGAAATCATTTGCTCAAGTTTTTGGTCTGAAGACCCATATGAGAATCCATACAGGAGAAAAACCATACAGGTGCCAGATATGTCAGAAATCCTTTACAGCACTTGCTGCTTTTAATGGTCATATGAGAACCCACACTGGAGAGAGACCATACAAATGTCAGATATGTCGGAAATCATTTGCTCGAGATTTTGGTCTGAAGACTCATATGAGAACCCATACAGGAGAAAAACCATACATGTGCTTGTTATGTCAAAAATTGTTTATCTCAGCCAGTACACTTAAGATGCATATGAGAAGCCATACTGACAAAAAACCATACAAGTGCCAGTTAGACCCAAAATCATTTGCTGACGGTACTTATCTGAAAATACCTATGAGAAACCATGCTGGACAGAAACCATTCAAATGTCAAGTATGTCAGAAATCATTTGCTGAGGTTGGTTATCTGAAGATTCATAGGAGAATTCATACCAAAGAAAAACGATTTATGTGCAGCGTTTGTAATAAAGTATTCACACAACTTCAAAATCTAAAGAGGCACAGAAAAACTCATGCAGATGAGATGCAGCAAACATGTGGTAAACCTTACAGAAAGAAGAGTTCTTCAACCAAGCAAATTAAACTCCAGGCCGGAATACAGTCACAGGATCTTAAACTGAAAACTGAAGAAATTGCTAACCTATCTCATCGATTCATCACATCTAGTAGTACGAGCGTTTTTTATAACTCAGTTGAACGTTTCTCAAGGAACAAGCATAATGATGGTAATGAAATTGCAAATCGTCTTGCGAATATTAATCATGGAGAATGTCTGTGTATGAGCAAAATCGAATCACTTGTGGATGCGAAACCGTTTCTGGAAAAGTCTTTTGGATGTGGCATATGTGCTGAAATGTTTGAAATAGAGAAGGAATTTCTACAGCATTGTTCTCGCCACGGCATTTCTCAACCTGATGACTTCTTTGTTGACCTGTTCTGAATTATAATTTCATATAGTTAAAAAATGAGAAAAAATTGAAGCACATAATTGTGATTTGAGGTAAAAATGAAAGATGCCATAGAAGTTCCTTACATAAATACATAATGCACAGCATGTCACTTTAATTATAAAAAATTTGACATTGTCGCATTAAGTGTTCAGACTGTGTTCTGTTGTGGGAATCATCGAGGTCCCTTTTTATAGTTGCCTAAAGTGTCGAGAGTGTCTTACCATATAATTGGAACAGTGAAGTTGCTGAGGTCATTAAACTGAATTTTTTTTATTACATACTAAGGATGCAGTGATCTGTTCCGAGCAGGGTTTTGCACTCTATGACAACTTGACTGTTTAGTCTTGAATTTTAACTACATGAATAACGAATTATTCTCTTCAACTAGACACTGTTTGCAATGTATCTTTTTGAGAGATTTTATTTGATGTTGCTACATAACATATATTTTATTTGCATTCGTAATGTATTCAGTAAAAAGTTATTTTGCTCGTTCTACTTACATTTGGACCGGATGTTGTAGTTTGTGATTATGAAGGATAAAATGAGTAATCAAGATTGTTGTATATCCTGAGTAATTTGTGTTTTGGTGTTTTGATGATTTTGTGATGTGATTGAAAATGTGCCTCTTAATAGACTATGTTACAAATTGCACATACCTATATTTCTGCACATAGTCTTTGATGCAATGAAATTATGTACTTCACGTTGACCTTTATATCTGCATATAGGGTCTTTATAATCTAATTTTAAGTCCTCATAGTAAGGAGACGGCAACTCAGGTAACGTCAAAACGTGAGCCCCGGATTTATTTTGTGCCACTATAAGAGGAAGTTATCAGTCATACCTGTGTATTCTGGTCCTCTAGCGGTCAGTGGTGAGATTGTGAATTGCATTACATGATTTTAAGATTCCGTTCACTTTTATGAGTACTTTTTATGTATACCGGTAGTTTACTTTTGGCACTCCTAGATTTGCTTATATAATCAATCCATCGGTTATGGAACTGATGGCATTTGTAAGTTGTTGTGGAGATGACTGAAACATGATGTTTAACATGATGATTGTGAACAACATGCAATTATGTGGATAGAATGCACATAGAAATTTAATTAGCTGTCTGGTGTGAAGACATGGGACGTTTACTGGCTGTATGTAAAAGCAAGGCCAGAGGTTACAAACGATGTGTAGTTTATGCTGCCCTCATTTTGTAAGCGTTAACAATTGAACATGGTTGTCTCTGTCGGTTCCACGACAAATGGTTCACCGAGAAGTGGTTAACAGACAAATGGTTCACGATCTTCCAGCTTCTAGTTTGAGCTATATTTTCATCACTGCTCATCCAGTTTCTAGTTTAAGCTATATTTTCATTGCTCATCCAGCTTCTTAACGTAAGACCCCACTGTTTATTTTTTGATGGCATTAAGATGTCAGATTTGCCTTTGAAAGGAAAGCTACAGGTTTGATTGTGTAGTGAGATATTTGTAGTCTGTTTGTTTTATGCCTGTCTACAGACATTGTCTCCATTGCCTCTGAAAACAAATGTCTCTTATGGGCAGACATGTGTTTTGTGTCCAGAATGCTAGTAGACAAAATGTGTGACTAGTTATTGTTATTATTATTATTATTATTATTATTATTATTTTATTTTTTTTTATTTTTTGCTGCCCGAGGTGTGACCCTCAGGCTCTTAGAGATTAAGAAGGTGCGTGGATAAATTGGTTTACTGTGCCTCATCCACAGTGCAGACATATTGCCAAACAGGTTCATCTTCATAAGGCCACAGTAGCGTGTGGCTGTATGGTTCTATTAACCAAAGTGACTAGTTATTGTTATTATTATTATTATTATTTTTATTTTTATAAAAAAATAAAAATAATAATAATAACAATAACTAGTCACTTTATAAATATCCCAATACAATACAATATATATACTGACTTCAATTCCATTTTGGAGTGATGAATATATAGTTTCATCGTCAATTCTTTTCCAGATTTAGTGTATAATACTATTTGTAACGAATCAGTAACTATTTAACGACAGTGTCATAACAAAGATATTAGCGACGCCGTCCCTCTTCGTACAGGGTTGGGACTAGCATCATCCGAAAGGGGCAGTTGCGGAGTTCTTGTAACGAGTGTCTCGTATCCCAAGCGACGGTAAAATTCTGGTTAAATATTTAAACATCTATAGGCCCAGAAGAGTGCGCTTTGCTTTAATCTACTCAAGTATCTATTCTTATAATTAGATGCCACATAATACCATTATTTTTACAAATGGGTTAACGTACATAATCACCAGTCTGTAAAATTTTACACGGGTTTCATCTTTAGAATTTATTCGCTAGATGATAGGAGATACTAGTCATAATCCAGTTTCTATTACACATGAGTAACAACTTTTGAGTAACTCGCCATTTTGGAGTGATGAAAGTAAAGATCAGATTGTGGATGAAATTAGGTTTCGAATGCAAAAACTAGTAAGATTATATCACTATGTTTTTTATATTATTTTCCCCTAAAACATTTAAAACTCTAAGCGGGAGCAATGAGTGGATCTAATATAATTAGGATTTGCGTTACTTAAACTGCCTTGACAGTAGTAAATGTACTAACTTTAAAGTGAACTGTGGAGGGAAAGCATTCTGTCAACTTTCTATTACGAATAACAATGACAAAAAATTGTATTTTAAGACACATTACAATTAAGCTGTTCTTCTTCACTTTAGGAGGTGCACAAAGTTGCTCTTTTTAGCACGTGCACGAAGACAAAGAACGTTATTTTGGAACATAAAAATCCAGTTGTAAGAGAAGGCCTACAACTCTCCGATCTTCACTACCGACATTAGAGAATTTATTTGGCTGAAAATTTCAATCTTGTCAACTACTTCATCATTTAACATGGAACATACACAATAACACAAAGGTGTTCTATTCTACAGAAATACTATGGCTTCAGTATTTTGTCAAGATTGTTTTCTGTGTAACAAATTTTTACTTTACTCAGTAAAGAACTTTTATTGACACAAAAACTTGAACCCATCTGGTAAGCATCTGAAATACCACATGAAATTCCAGTGTCGTAAACGTCTTTAATTGAAAATTGTTGGTGTTGCGAGGTGAAACAACACTTGCACCAATAACAGGAGAAACTATAAACCAAAGTAGTTGCTTTGAAATGGATACCACAGCTCATTATGAATAAATTCAGACAAATTCAAGTACTCAAGGATCATTTGCACATTCTAGTAATTGGAGAAGCACAAAAGAAACAGATTTTAAGAAAAACTACACAAATATCAATCACTTCAGAAGTCATGTGCTTAATGTGATCAACGCACAGTTCATATGAGAACCCATCCTGGAGATAAACAGTGCAAATATCAGTTATATAAGAAAGCGCTGAACTAAGCTAACTTGATGGTGAAAATGAGCACCCATGCAGGAGAAAGACTATACAGGTGCCAGTTATGTCAGAAATCATTTTCTGAAGGCGGTAAACTGAAAACACACATGAGAATCCACCCTGGTGAAACAACAACCAGGTGCCAGTTATGTAAGGTATCATTTGCTAATGGTACATATCTGAAGAGGCACATGAGAACCCATACTGGTGAAAAACCATACGTGTGCTAGTTATGTCAGAAATCATTTGCTACTAGTACAGAATTGAAAACGCACATGAGAACGCATACTGGAGAGAAACCATACAAATGTCAGTTATGTCAGAAATCATTTACAGTGCTCGGTAACCTTAACGTTCATATGAGAACCCATACTGGTGAAAAACCATACACCTGCCTGTTATGTGAGAAATCGTTTTCTACAGTTACTTGTTTGAAAACACACGTGAAAACCCATACTGGAGAAAAACCATACATGTGCCAGTTATGTCAGAAATCATTTGCTAGTAGTGCACATCTCAAGAGTCACATGAGAACCCATACTGGAGAAAAACCATACATGTGCCAGTTATGTCAGAAATCATTTGCTGGTAGTACAGAATTGAAAAGGCACATGAGAACCCATACTGGAGAGAAACCATACAAATGTCAGTTATGTCAGAAATCATTTACAGTACTCAGTAACCTTAAGGTTCATATGAGAAGACATACTAGTTAAAAACCATAGAGGTGCCAGTTGTTTGCGAAATACTGGAAAGACACCACACAAATGACAAGTATGTCAGATATCATTTGCTCAATTTGGCTATCTGAAGACTTATATGAGAATTCATACAGAAGAAAAACTATTCATTTCTAATACAGGATTTACACAACTTCAAAATCTAAAGAGACACAGAAAAACTCATGCAATTGTGATGCAGCACACATGTCATAAACCTTACAGCAAGAACAGTTCTTCAACAAAGCAATTTGGACTCCATGCCACAATACAGCCACAGGATCTTAAACTGGAAAGTGACGAAATTCCTCACATATCTCATCGATTCACCACATTTACTCATACAGGCTTTTTGATAACTCGAAAGAACATTTCTCATAGAATATGCATAATAATGGTAGTGAAACTGCAAATCCTCAAGATTGCGAAATTTAGTCATGGAGAATGTCTGTATATGAACAAATTCGAATCACTTCAGGATGCAAAACCGTTTCTCGGAAGATCATTTGGATGTGGTTTATGTGAAGAAATGTTTGAAATAGAGAAGGAATTTCTACAGCATTGTTTTAGCCACGGCACTTCTCCACCTGATGACTTGTTTGTTTACCTGTGCTGAATTATAATTTCACTAGTTAAAGAATGAGAAGAGTTTGAAACACTTAATTGTGATTTGAGAAAAAAATGAAATATGCCATAGAAGTGTCATACATCATTGCATAATGTACAGTATTTTACTTTAATTCTAAAGTAATAGTTAAACATTGTCAAAATAAGCATTCTGTTGTAGGGAATCCTCAGTGTGCTTTTTTATAGGTGCCAAATGCCTAAAGCGTCAAAAGTCTTACCATATAATTGGAACAGTGTAAATTGCTGAGGTAATTACATGGAATTTTTTTATTAATTAGTAAAGATGCAGTAACCTGTTCCGATCTGGGTTGCACTCTTTGACAAATTGACTGCTTAGTCTTTAATTTTAACTACGTGAATAATTATTTTGCTGGACTGGACACTGTTAGCGACATATCATTTTGTGAGACTGTAGTTTAGACTGTTGCTACTTATATTGTATTTGCTCTCATTGTGTATTCAGTAGAAAGTTACTTTGCTCATTTTACTTACATTTGGACCGGATGTTGTAGTGTGTGATTATGAAGGATAAAATGAGTAATCAAGATTGTTGTATATCCTGAGTAATTTGTGTTTTGGTGTTTTGATGATTTTGTGATGTGATTGAAAATGTGCCTCTTAATAGACTGTATGTTACAAATTGCACATACCTATATTTCTGCACATAGAGTCTTTGATACAGTGAAATTATGTACTTCACGTTTACCTTTATTTCTGCATATAGAGTCTTTATAATCTAATTTTAAGTCCTCATAGTAAGGAGACGGCAACTCAGGTAACATCAAAACGTCAGCCCTAGATTTATTTTGTGCCACTATAAGAGGAAGTTATCAGTCATACCTGTGTATTCTGGTCCTCTAGCGGTCAGTGGTGAGATTGTGAATTGCATTACATGATTTTAAGGTTCCGTTCACTTTTATGAGTACTTATTATGTATACCGGTAGTTTACCCTTAGCATTCCTAGATTTGCTTATAATCAATCCATCTGATAGGACTGATGGCGTTTGCAAGTTGCTGTGGAGATGACTGAAACATGATGTTTAACATGATGATTGTGAAAAACATGCAATAATGTGGATAGAATGCACATAGAAATTTAATTAGCTGTCTGGTGTGAAGACATGGGACGTTTACTGGCTGTATGTAAAAGCAAGGCCAGAGGTTGCAAAAGATGTGGTTTATACTGCCCTCATTATGTAGGCGTTAACAATTGAACATGGCTGTCTCTCTCGGTTCCACGAAAAATGGTTCACGACAAGTGGTTCACCGAGAAGTGGTTAACAGACAAATGGTTCACGATCTTCCAGCTTCTAGTTTGAGCTATATGTTCATAACTGCTCATCCAGTTTCTAGTATGAGCTATATTTTCATCGCTCATCCAGGTTCTGAACTTAAGACGCCACTGTTTGTTTGCGATGACATTAAGATGTCAGATTTGCTTTTGAAAGGAAAACTACAGGTTTGATTGTGTAGTGAGATATTTGTAGTCTGTTTGTTTTATGCCTGTCTACAGACATTGTCTCCATTGCCTCTGAAAACAAATGTCTCCCATGGGCAGTGATGTGTTTTGTGTCCAGAATGCTAGTAGACAAAATGTGTGATGTCAGAGTGCAGACATATCGCCAAACAGTTTTATCTTCATAAGGCCACAGTAGCGTGTGGCTGTATGGTTCTATTAACCAAAGTGACTAGTTATTGTTACTATTATTATTATTATTATTATTATTAATTATTATTATTATTATTATTATTATTATTATTATTATTATTATTATTATTATTATTATTATTATTATTATTATTATTACAGCAGTTTTATATAGTGCCCCTTCAAGATTGCGTACTCAGAAGCACTCCCAGCCCAACCACAATCGAACACACACACACATATATATATATATGTATATATATATATACATATATGTATATAAATATATATACATATATACATATACGTTCCTCTTACCCTTTCGACCTCCTCGATCGTTCCCCGTGTCAGGACTTCTCTGGCTCAATCTAGGTCTTCTGCCTCCATTGGCCCTGCTCTTTGGAATGAGCTTCCTCCGTTCGTTCGTGCTTCTATTCTCTCAGGTAACGTCTCTTCCTCTTTTACCTTTCTTAAAACTTGCTTTTTTCTGGGTCTCTCGCACTGGGAGCGCTTCTGAATGGCCCTCCCATTAGAAGCGCTTTATAAAGATCCCAATACAATACAATACAATATATATACTGACTTCAATTCCACTTTGGAGTGTTGAATATATAGTTTCATCGTCAATTCTTTTCCAGATTTAGTGTATAATACTATTTGTAACGAGTCAGTTCTATTTAACGACAGAGTTATTACAAAGATATTAGCGACGCCGTCCCTCTTCTTCTTACAGGGTTGGGACTAGCATCACCCGAAAGGGGCAGTTGCGGAGTTCTTGTAACGAGTGTCTCGTATCCCAAGCGACGGTAAAATTCTGGTTAAATATTTAAACATCTATAGGCCAAGAAGAGTGCGCTTTGCCTTAATCTACTCAAGGGTCTCTTTTTATAATTAATTAGATGCCACAAAATACCATTATTTTTACAAATAGGTTAACGTCCGTATCACCAGTCTGTAAAATTTTACACGGGTTTCATCTTTAGAATTTATTCGCTAGATGATGGGAGATACCAGTAAAAATCCAGTTTCTATTACACACGAGTAACAACATTTGAGTCACTCGCCATTTTGGAGTGATGAAAGTAAAGATCAGATTGTGGAAGAAATTAGGTTTCGAATCCAAAAACTAGTAAGATTATATCATTTTATGTTTTTTTATATTATTTTCCCCTAACACATTTAAAACTCTAAGCGGGAGCAATGAGTGGATCTAATATAATTAGGATTTGAGTTACTTAAACTGCCTTGACACTAACTTTTCAGTGAACTGTGGAGGGAAAGCATTCTATCAACTTTTTATTACGAATAACAATGAAAAAAAATTGTATTTTAAAACATATTACAATTAAGCTGTTGTTCTTCCCTTTAGGAGGTGCACAAAGTTGCTCTTTTTAGGACGTGCACGAAGACAAAGAACGTTATTTTGGAATATCAAATCCAGTTGTAAGAGAAGGCCTACAACTCTTCGATCTTGACTACCAACATTAGAGAATTTATTTGGCTGAAAATTTCAATCTTATCAACTACTTCGTCATTTAACATGGATGATACACAATAACACAAGGTGTTCTATTCTACAGAAATCCTATGGCTTCAGTATTTTGTCACAAAAGATTGTTTTCTGGGTGATAAAGTTCTACTTTGCTCAGTAAAGAACTTTTATTGACACAAAAACCTGAACCCATCTGGTAAGCATCTGAAATAACACATGAAATTCCAGTGTCGTAAACGTCAATAAGTGAAAAATTTTGGTGTTGCGAGGCTATCACAGGTGAAACTACACTTGCATCAACAATGGGAGAAACTATCAACCAAAGCAGTTGCTTTGAAATGGATACCAAAGCTCATTATGAATAAAATCAGACAAATCCCAGTTTTCAAGAATCAGTTGCACAACTACACAAACATCAATCACTTCAGAAATTGTATGCTCAAGGTGATCAACTGACAGCTTATATGAGAACCCATCCTGGAGATAAACAGTGCAAATATCAGTTATATAAGAAAGCGCTGAACTAAGCTAACTTGATGGTGAAAATGAGCACCCATGCCGGAGAAAAACTATACAGGTGCCAATTATGTCAGAAATCATTTTCTGAAGGCGGTAAACTGAAAACACACATGAGAATCCATCCTGGTGAAACAACAACCAGGTGCCAGTTATGTAAGGTATCATTTGCTAATGGTACATATCTGAAGAGGCACATGAGAACCCATACTGGTGAAAAACCATACACATGTCAGTTATGTCAGAAATCATTTGCTACTAGTACAGAATTGAAAAGGCACATGAGAACGCATACTGGAGAGAAACCATACAAATGTCAGTTATGTCAGAAATCATTTACAGTGCTCGGTAACCTTAACGTTCATATGAGAACCCATACTGGTGAAAAACCATACACCTGCCTGTTATGTGAGAAAGCATTTTCTACAGTCACTTGTTTGAAAACACACGTGAAAACCCATACTGGAGAAAAACCATACATGTGCCAGTTATGTCAGAAATCATTTGCTAGTAGTGCACATCTCAAGAGTCACATGAGAACCCATACTGGAGAAAAACCATACATGTGCCAGTTATGTCAGAAATCATTTGCTGGTAGTACAGAATTGAAAAGGCACATGAGAACCCATACTGGAGAGAAACCATACAAATGTCAGTTATGTCAGAAATCATTTACAGTACTCAGTAACCTTAAGGTTCATATGAGAACACATACTAGTTAAAAACCATAGAGGTGCCAATTGTTTGCCAAACACTGGAAAGACACCACACAAATGTCAAGTATGTCAGATATCATTTGCTCAATTTTGCTATCTGAAGACTTATATGAGAATTCATACGGAAGAAAAACTATTCATTTCTAATACAGGATTTACACAACTTCAAAATCTTAAGTGACACAGAAAGACTCATGCAATTGTGATGCAGCACACATGTCGTAAACCTTACAGCAAGAACAGTTCTTCAACAAAGCAATTTGGACTCCATGCCACAATACAGCCACAGGATCTTAAACTGGAAAGTGACGAAAGTGCTAATCTATCTCATCGATTCACCACATGTACTCATACAGGCTTTATGATAACTCGAAAGAACATTTCTCACTGAACATGCATAATGATAGTAATGAAATTGCAAATCCTCTTACAAAAATTAGTCATGGAGAATTTCTGTGCAGGAACAAATTCGAACCAGTTGAGGATGCAAAACCATCTCTAGGAAGATCATTTAGATGTGGCATATGTGATGAAATGTTTGAAATAGAGTTCTAAGGACTTCTACAGCATTGTTTTAGCCACGGCATTTCTCCACCTGATGACTTGTTTGTTGACTTGTGCTGAATTATTATTTCCCCTATTTAAAGAATGAGAAGAGTTTGAAACGCTTAATGTGATTTGAGAAAAAATGAAATATGCCATAGAAGTGTCATACATCATTGCACAATGTACAGTATTTTTCTTTAATTCTAAAGTAATAGTTAAACATTGTCACATTAAGCATTTTCTGTTGTAGGGAATCCGCAGTGTCCTTTTTTATAGGTGCGAAATGCCTAAAGCATCAAAAGTGTCTTACCATATAATTGGAACAGTGTAAATTGCTGAGGTCATTAAAATGGAATTTTTTATTAATTACTAAAGTTGCAGTAACCTGTTCCGATTGGGTTGCACTCTTTGAGAAATTGACTGCTTAGTCTTTAATTTTAACTACGTGAATAATTATTCTGCTGGACTGGACACTGTTAGCGACATATCATTTTGTGAGACTATAGTTTAGACTGTTGCTACTTATATTGTATTTGCTCTCATTGTGTATTCAGTAGAAAGTTACTTTGCTCATTTTACTTACATTTGGACCGGATGTTGTAGTTTGTGATTATGAAGGATTAAATAAGTAATCCAGATTGTTCTTTTTTTCTGAGTAATTTGTGTTTTGCTGTGTTTGAAGATTTTGTGATGTGATTGAAAATGTGCCTGAAAATAAGCTGTATGTCACAATTTCCACATTCCTATATTTCTTCAAATAGAGTCTTTGATACAATGAAATTATGTATTTTACACCGACCTTTATCATCTGATTATAGTTCCTCAAAATAGAGTTGGCAACTCTGAATATTTTGGCTACATTGGTGTTTTTTCCAGACATTGTTCTGCTTTAAAGAGACCAGTGGTTTAGGAAATTTCAATTGTAAGACGCCAGTGTTTATTTGCGATGGCATAAATATGTCAGATTTGTTTTTAAACGGAATATTACAGGTTTGATTGTGTAATGAGATATTTTTGTTGTCTGCTTGTTTTTATGCTTGTCTCCAGAAGTTGCTTCAGTTGCACCTTTAAACAAATTTTTTTTGTATGTCTGATAAGAGCAGACATCAGTTTTGTGTCCAGAATGCTACTTGACAAACTGTGTGATGTTAGAGTGCAGACACTATGGTCGATAGAACTGTACAGCCACACTCTACTGTGGCCTTTAGACGATGAACCTGTCTGGCGACATGCCAGACACGTTCATCGTCTAAAGGCCACAGTAGAGTGTGGCTGTACAGTTCTGTCGACCATAGTGTCTAGTGCTTTATCACTAGATAAATTACTAGATACGATACGATATGACACTAGACAGTTTATGTCCTGGAACAATCTGGATACGTTATTGTCAGCTTAAATGTGTACAGACATTTAGCGTGTGTCTGTTTTCAGTAATGTAAAGTGTAATAATTATGAGGTAATGGTACAGGTCGTTACTGGCCGTATGCAGAGTCAAGGCCAGAGATTTCATGAGATATGAGAAGTATACTTCCCCTGTTTCATTAGGTTTGTGTTAAATTAATTGCGAAAAGGTGGAAATTGTTGTTTGAATGTATTGTCCTAGTAGACCTATAGTAGCAATTACCTAAAATAGCTCATTTTGGTTAGGTCACTGCTTGCATGTCCCCTTGTCTATAAGAATACCGGATTGGAAATTGATGCTGAATTGGTTGATACCTAGTGCATTGGGTGCTGGCGCTACAGAAGTCTGCTACTAATGCCATTGCAATATCAATAATTTTTTTGGAATCAAAAGTACTCCTGTAATGTAAGCAGTTATCGCAGATTTATATAGCACCTATAGACTCCAGTCTTGTTGTCAAGACCTTAAACCTCAAGACCAAGACCAAGACCTTGAACCTCAAGACCAAGACCAAGACCTTGAACCTCAAGACCAAGACTTTGAACCTCGAGACCAAGACCAAGACCTTCAACCTCAAGACCAAGACCAAGACCCAACAATTTCGCAATCAGGTCAAGACTTCTAAAATTGTCAAGTCGGAATATTCGCTATTTTAATGAAAACATGAGTCTTTTATTTAATTCAAGCAAATTAACTTCAAATGCAAACTGCAGAGAAATCCGAATTTGTATTCAAAAGTCCTTCATGCAAACTATTATTCCATATGCCTTTTGTATTTTATAAAAACCAATTCACTCAGAATTTTCCGACCAAGACGTGCCTGGTGGGCCTCATAAAAATTCCGCCATGTGAAAAAATACGTTCTACAGGTGCTGAAGTCGCTGACACACACAGAGTAGCTTTTCAAGCACTGGATGTAAATGTACAGATAGTGAGTCCTTGAAATCTTCCCATGGTTTATCATACCGTCTGACACAGAATAACTGTTGCTGCTGCCAATGGGTTTTCCTGACCAACAAGACTTAAATCCATCCATAGATATTGGTCGTATGATGCAAGCAGGCTTGATACAGAATTCTTGAATTCTGTTAAATGACTGTTCATATTGACAGCCGGTCTTGGTCTTGGTCTTGCAAGACCAAGACCAAGACTTTGAACCTCAAGACCAAGACCAAGACCTTGAACCTCAAGACCAAGACCAAGACCTTGAACCTCAAGACCAAGACCAAGACTTTTAAAAACGAACTCGAGTGCACTCGAGACCAAGACCTTGGTCTCGAGGACAACAAGACTGATAGACTCAGAGATTCATCAGAGGCACTCCTTACCTAACAGCAAAAGACAGGATCGAACTGAATGATTTTCAAGTGCGTACGGAATACGTGTAAAGACTAGCTCATGTGATGCTAGGCAACCTAATCATGCTAGGCAACCTAATCAAGAAATTCGACGACACAGCAAAGCTGCTGTGGTGCACTGTACAGTAGGCGTTCAGGCCGGATGAACAACCAGGTCACCCTGTGCAGCAGAGTGGAGAAATCTACAGCACCTGCCGCAGGGATGACGGACCGAATTGGCCCATATGGCTTGGTTCTCAATTCGGCGATCATGTACAACCGGGGTGCCTAACCCTAGCCCTGAATTTTAAAATCCGGCTTCCACTCGCAGGTATAGCTTTTTAGTCGCACAAATACATAGGCTACACTGACCCTAAGCCCTAACCGACCCTCACGGCGATTACCGTGACCCTAACCGACCCTCACGATGCAAAGACACCCACCCAGGTAGTACACAGGCACCCCGATTGTACATGTTTGCCCAAGCCGCTATATTGATTACGATCAACTGATGTTGACTACGACACCGTATCAAATATAAAAAGCCACGGTAACTGTGTCAAAAACACCAATGCGTAATGGACGATTATGGACCATTCCAGTACTGACGCCGTTGGCCTTTGTTAAATAGGTGCAAGTGAGTTTGGCCAAAAACTAATTAAGAAATGGGATACAATTACATAATTATGGCCTAGGGCGTACATTACGCAACAAACATTATACGGACCGTTTTCAGTCGAATTTTTCGGACCGCGTCTCCCTACTTCTTTACCCATATTTGGGACTGGCACTACCCGAAAGGGGAGCAGTGCCGAAGTTCTTATAACGAGTGCTTCATATCCAAAGCGCCGGTAAAATTCAGGCTGATTTTTAAACATCTTTAGGTCAAAATGAGTCCGCTTGTCTTAATCTGCTCACGTATTTTGTCTTCTTAGAATTATTTAGATGCCACAAAATGCCAATTTACAAAAGGGTCAACGTACATCATCACTAGGGACAGTGGAAAATCACGAAAACACGGCAAACACGGAAGCCGTGTTTTCCGGCATTTGCCGTGTTTTCCGTGATTTTTGACATTTGCCGTGTTTTCGTAAAAAATGCCGTGTTTGTTGCAATTTTGTTGTTGTTGTGGCAGTTTAAAGTTTTGCACAGTCGAAAGTATTTATGAAGGCTTACTTATACTCACTACTCACTAGTCGTGTTTTCGTAAAAAATGCCGTGTTTGTTGCTATTTTTTATTGTTGTGGCAGTTTAAAGTTTTGCACAGTTGAGAGTATTTATCAATTTGTCAATGAACAATGAATATGAAAGATAAACATATAATGTGTTACAAGAAAACTGTGAAATTTTGATGCCGTGTTTTTGCCGTGTTTTTCGCGATTTTTTTTAAAGTATGCCGTGTTTTTGGCATTTTTTTACCGTGATTTTCTACTGTCCCTAATCATCACCGGTCTGTAAAATTTTACACGGGTTTAATCTATAGAATTTATTCGCTAGATGATAGGAGAGACTTATCAAAATCCAGTTTCTATTACACATGAGTAAAACAATTTAATCACTCGCCATTTTGGAGTGATGAAAGTAAAAATCAGATTATGGAAGAAATTAGGTTTCGAATGCAAAAACTAGTAAGATTTTATTACTTTAAGTTTTGTTTTATAATTTTCTCCTAACACATTTATAACTCTAAACTGGAGCAATGAGTATTGTTAATATAATTACGATTTGAATAACTTAGACTGCATTGCATACATGTACTAATTTTTCAGTGAACTGTGGAAGGAAAACATTCTGACTTTAGTGTAAAAATCAACTTTCTGTTGCGAGTAACAATGAGATAAAATTCTATATTTTGAAATATATTGCAATTGAACTGTTTTTCTTCATTTTATGAGGTGCACAGAGTTGCTCTTTCTTTCACGTGCATGAAGCTGAAGAACATTGTGTTCGAACTTAAAATCCAGTTGTAAGAGAAGGCCTACAAGTCGTTGATCTTCACTACCAACATTACAATGGATTTATTTGTCACGCAAGTTTCATTGTTGTCAACTATTACGACATTTAACATGGATGATTCACAGTGACACAAAGGTTTTCTATTCTACAGAAATCTGATAGCTGCAGTATTTTCTCACAAAAGATTGTTATCTGTGTGACAAATTTCTTCCTTTACTCAGTACAGAACTTTTATTTGAACAGAAACATAAACCCATCTTGTAAGCATCTGAAACACTACATGAAATTCCAGTGTCTTAAACGTCAGTAGTTGAAAGCTACACTTGCATCTACAATGGCAGAAAATGTTAACCAAAGCAGTTGCTCTAAAAATGGATACCAAAGCCCATTATGAATAAAATCAGGAATATCGCAGTTATCAAAAATCATATGCACATTCTGGTGTTTGGAGAAGCACAAAAGAGCCAGTTTTTAAGAAAAACTACACAAACTCCAGTCACTTCAGAAGTCATATGCCCAAGGTGATGAACTAACAGTTCATATGAAAACCCATCCTGGGGATAAACAGTGCAAATATCAGTAATATAAGAGAGCACAGTAGTTGCTAACTTGATGGTGAAAATGAGAACCAATACAGGAGAAAAACAATACAGGTGCCAGTTATGTCAGAAATCATTTGCTACTAGTACTCAACTGAAAAGACACATGAGCACCCATCCAAGTGAAAAAACATATAGGTGCCGGTTGTGTCAGAAATGGTTTGCCAGTAGTACAGACCAGAAAAGACACATTATGACCCATACTGGAGAGAAACCATACAAATGTCAGTTATGTCAGAAATCATTGACGATACTCAGTAATCTTAAGCGTCATATGAGAACCCACACTGGTGAAAAACCATACAGTTGCAAGTTATGTCAGAACTCATTTGCTACTTGTACATCTCTGAAAAGGCACATAAGAACCCATACCGGTGAAAAGCCATGGAAGTGCCAGTTATGTCCAAAAACATTTGCTGATGGTAATTATCTGAAAATTCACATTAGGACCCATACTGGAGAGAGACCATACAAATGTCAAGTATGTCAGAAATCATTTGCTAGGAGAACACATCTGAAAAGTCACATGAGAACGCATACTGGTGAAAAAACAAAGAGATGCCAGTTGTGTCAGAAATTACTTGCTAATACTACAAGTCTGAAGAATCACCTGAGAACCCATACTGGTGAAAAACCATACAAGTGCCATTTATGTCAGAAACTATTTGCTAGTTGTACACCACTGATAAGGCACATGAGAACCCATACTGGTGAAAACCCATACATGTGCCATTTATGCCAGAAATTATTTTCTAGTAATATACAACTGAAAAGGCACATGAGTACACATACTGGAGAGAAACCATACATATGCCAGTTATGTCAGAAATCTTTTTCAGCAGTCAGTAGCCTTAAACGTCATATGAGAACCCATACTGGTGAAAAACCATGTGAGAAATCATTTTCTACAGTTGGTGGTCTGAAAACACTCCTGAGAACCCATACTGCTGAAAAACCATACAAATGTCTGAAAATGCATATGAGAAACCATACTGGAAAAAACCATACGAATACGAAAGGTGTTCATCTGAAGATTCATATGGGAATTCATACAAAAGAAAACCATTCATATGCGAGGATTGTAATGAAGGATTCACGCAACTTACAAATCTAAAGAGACAGAAAAACTCATGCAAATGAGATGCAGCAAACATGTGGTAAACCTTATGGCAAAGAACAGTTCTTTGATCAAGCAACATAAACTCCATGCAGGAATACAGCATCAAGATCTTACTCTGCAAAGCAAAGAAATTGCTCACCTATGTCATCGAGTCATCACATTTAGTGTTACGGGCGTTATTGATAACACTAAAGAACATTTGCCAAGGAACATGCATAATGATGGTAATGAAATTGCCAATCCTTATGCGAAAATTAGTCATGGAGAATATCTGTGCATGGACAAAATCGAATCACTTGAGGATGCTAAACCGTTTCTGGAAAAGTCTAATATTGGATGTGGTATTTGTGATGAAATGTTTGAAATAGAGAAGGAATTTCGACAGCGTTGTTGTAGCCATGCCATTTCTCCATCTGATGACTTGTTTGTTGACCTGTGCTAAATTATATTTATTCGCCTTGTTAAAGAGTGGTATAGGACTGAAACACTTACTTGTGATTTGAGAAAAAATTAAACATGCCTCAGAAGTGTCATACATAAGTATATAATATATCATATGTCACTTTAATTATAAAAAGTTATACATTAAGCATTCTGTTTTAGGGTATCCTCGAAGTCCTTTTTTTATATGCGCCAAATTCCTTGAGTGTCGATAGCGTCTTACCATAATTGAAACTGCAAATTGCTGAGGTCATTAAAATGGAATTTTTATTAATTACTAAAGATACAGTAACCTGTTCCGATCTGGGTTGCACTCTTTGACAAATTGACTGCTTATTTTTTTATTTTAACTAATGAATAATTATTCTGCTGGACTAGACACTATTACCAATGTATCATTTTGTGAGACTATTTTAGACTGTTGCAACTTACATAGTATTTGCTGTCATTATGTATTCAGTAGAAAGTTACTTTGCTCATTCTACTTACATTTGGACCGGATGTTGTAGTTTGTTGTTATGAAGGATAAAATGAGTAATCAAGATTGTTCTATATCTTGAGTAGCGTTTGTTTAACTGTTTCTGGTGATTTTGTGATGCGCTTCAAAATGTGCCTCTTAATAGGCTGTGTGTTACAAATTGCACGTAGGGCCTACCTATATTTCTGCACATAGAATATTTGATACAGTGAAATTATGTACTTCACATCGACCTTTATCATCTGATTATAGTTCCTCAAAAAAGAGTCTGCAAATCAGACAAGGACAAAACTTGAGCCGTAGATTTATTTTCCGCCATTTTAAGGGAAACTTGGCAGTCGTACCTGTGTATTTTGCTCCTGTAGGCCTACTAATCAGTGGTTTGGTTATGAATTGCATTATTTAGTTTTAGGTTCCGTTCACCTTTATGAGTACTTATTATGTATAGTTTACACTTGGCATTCGTGGATTTCCCGATAATCATTGATGATGGCATTTGTAAGTTGTTCAGATGACTGAAACATGATACTATACATAATGCCTGAGAACAACAGGCACTAATGTGGATAGAATGCGCATGGATATTAACTGTCTGGTGGGACGTTTACTGGCTGTATGTAGAAGCACGGCCAGAGGTTACAAAACATGTGAATTGGTTTAGGGAATTTCAGTTGTAAGACGGCTCTGTTTATTTGCGATGGCATAAAGATGTCTGATTCGCTTTTGAAAGGAAAATTGCTGGTTTCATTGCGTATTGAGATATTTGTTTGTGTCCAGAATGATAGTAGACAAACTATGTGATGTCAGAGTGCTGACATATCGCCCGACAGGTTCTTCAAAAGGCCACGGTAGCATGTGGCTGTATGGTTCTATCGACCAAAGTGACTAGTTCTTCATCACTAGACAGTTGATGTCCTGGAACAATCTGAATACGTTATTGTCAGCTTAAATGTGTCCAGACATTTAAGAGTGTATCTGTTTTCAGTAATGTAAAGTGTATTTTGAGTATGTTGTAATGGTACAGGTATTACTAGCTGTATGCAGAGGCAAAGCCAGGAATTATGTGATATATGAAGGTTATGTCGTCCCAATTTCATAAGAGTGAATAATTAGATTAGTCTTAATTTAATTGTAGAGAGGTAGTAATTATTCTCTGAGCGTGTTGTCCTATAGTTAACCTAGTAGCAACCTAAAATAGCTTATTTGGGTTAGGTCATTGCTTGCAGAATCCCCTTGTCTATAAGAACACCTGAATGGAAATTAATGCTGCATTGGTTGATACCTAGTGTATTTTATGCTGGCGATGCAGAAGTCTGCTACTGATGCCATTGCCATATCAGTCAGGTCATGGGGACAGCCACATGGAAGGCGCCGTATGACTGTCCGTGCGTGGGGAACAATGAGTTTTATTTAGCTTGCACAGCTCAGCGGAGAGAGCAACGATGCTGCGAACTTGAAGTGGGACAGCCCTCAAAGCACCGCGGGACCGAGGCAGAGATTCGGTAGGCCTATAGTGAAACGCTGTGAGTAGATGAGCCACTGGAGGACATCCCTTGTATACGCAGACACTCTGCCAAACTTGGGGATGCGGCCTACAAGCGGGTAGGCCCCCCTAGCAGTACGCAGGATTCTATCTATTGTAGCAAGGTATGGATAACTTTTTGAAAAGTAAGAAAACAGTGTTTATCCAAAATAGCACTGTAAAGCAAGCACTGCCGTCCCACTGACATTAGGCCTACTGGGTTTTGGAGAAACCGATGTTATTGATTTCTTAAACAATGACTGTTGTCCTTAATTATTGCATGAAGTTAATAACTATTTATACTATAGGCCTAGGTCTAATAGTCTTCGGCGTCATAACTCATAAGCAAGCTTGTATTGTGGAAACAGTCTGCCTGTTACTTTGATTACATTTTATGTGAAATTGTACTTTTTAAATACTTGGGTCCGCGAGCTATGCCTAGTAAAAATAGTGATCAGTGGTCCAAAATGTTTGAAAACCTCTGCTCTGGAACTAAAATAACACTGCTCAAAGCCTCTTTGCATGTCGCAGGACATATTCGAACATTCGTAAGTTCTATACAGGTGCTTAAAATCTTGAGGTCCCACGCCTCTCGATCTTCATCAGATCGAAAGACTCGCTACAATTGCCAAACTTCTGTATGCCGCCCCCGCATGGTGGTGATTTGCCTCTGCCAACGATCGAGATAAAATAGATTCCTTCTCAGCCTTAAGAGGTTCAGATACATCGATAGCGATCTGCCTCAATTCAGCGATCAACTGAGATTAAACGTTTTCAAGCCACAATTATTGCGAATCCTTTCCATGTGCTGCATCAACTCCTATTCGTTTTATGCACAATTTTTAACGACCTAGAACCCATTAGTTTGTCCTCCCTAAGAAAGATGACAGAGCTTTTATCACCCGACTCTCATCTTGTCTTAAATTTAAACCATAACTTTATTTACTGTTTCTTAGTTGTACTCTATGTAACAAGATGCGGTCTTGTCATTATGGATTAATAATCGAAAAGTACAATGCAATACACGTCACCGGTCTGTAAAACTTTACACGGGCACGACCACGTCCTTCTAAATAGGGCACGACACGAGGTAATTCTTTAGAATAATTATATTCGCTAGATGACAGGAAACACACCCTAGTCATTATCCAGTTCTTATTTCGCACGAGTAAAACACTTAACTCAATCGCCATTTTGGAGTGATGAAAGTAAAGATCAGATTGTGACGGAAATTCAGTTTCTAAAGCAAAAACTAGTAGGATTTTATCACTTTATCTTTTTTTATAATTTTGCCCTAACATGTTTCTAACGCAAAGCTGGAGCAATGAATGTTGCTATTATAATTAGGATTTGAACTACTTGCCACTAATACTTGTAAGTACTAACTCTTCGGTGAATTGTGGAGGTTTGCAACACATTCTAACTACAAAATAACAATTAGCCTTCTGTTACGAATGACAATGAAATAAAATTCTGCATTTTAAAACATATTACTAATGAGGTGTTGTTATTCATTTCAGGAGGTGCACAAAGTTGCTTTTTTAGCACGTGCGTGAAGACGTAGAACGTTACTTTTACAATATAAAATCCAGTTGTAAGAGAACGCCTACAACTAATTGATCTTCATTACGAACATTTATTTGTCTGCAGGTTTCATTGTTGTCAACTATTTCATCATTTAACATTGATGATACACAATACCATAACGGTGTTCTATTCTGCAGAAATCCAATGGCTTCCATATTTTGTCATAGAAGATTGTGTTCTATGCGACAAATTTCTTCCTTTACTCAGTAAAGAACTTATATTGCCACAGAAACATTAACCCATCTGCTAAGCATTTGAAACACCACATGACTTGTCGCAAACATCAGTAATTGAAAATTGTTGGTGTTGGGAGGCTATTACAGGTGAAACTACACTTGCATCAACAATTGCGGAAACTATTAACCAAAGCAGTTGCTTTGAAATGGATACCAAAGCTCATTATGAATAAAATCAGACAAATCCCAGTTTTCAAGAATCATTTGCACATTCTGGTTATTGGAGAAGCACAACTGACAGCTCATACGAGAACCCATGCTGGAGATAAACAGCACAAATATCAGTTATATGAATAATCACTGTTGTAGCTAACTAACTTTATTGCAAAAATGAGAACCGAAACAGGAGAGAAACCATACAGATGTCAGTTATGTCAGAAATCCTTTACAATAGGCAGAAATCTTAAGCGTCATATAAGGACTCATACAGGAGAAAAACCATGCAGTTGCAAGTTGTGCAAGAAATCATTTACAAGAGTCGGTACTCTTAAGATTCATATGAGAACCCATACAGGAGAAAAACCATACAGGTGTCAGTTATGTCAGAAATCCTTTACACTAGTCGGTAATCTTAAGCGTCATATGAGGACTCATACTGGTGAAAAACCATACAGGTGTCAGGTGTGTGAGAAATCATTTACAACAGTCAGTAATCTTAATGGTCATATGAGGACCCATACTGGAGAAAAACCATACAGATGTCAGGTATGTGGGAAATCATTTTCTAGAGGTGATTATCTGGAAAGGCACATGACAACCCATACTGGTGAATCAACACACAGCTGCCAGTTATGTCAGAAATCATTTACAACAGTGAGTTACCTTAAGGTTCACATGAGAATTCATACTGGAGAAAAACCATACATGTGCCAGCTATGTCAGAAATCATTTACAGAAGTAAGTACTCTTAGGAGTCATATGAGAACCCATACAGAAGAAAAACCATACAGGTGCAAGTTATGCGAGAAATCGTTTCCACATGGCAGTACTCTTAGGAGTCATATGAGAACCCATACAGGAGAAAAACCATACAGGTGCAAGTTATGCGAGAAATCGTTTCCACATGGCAGTACTCTTAGGAGTCATATGAGAACCCATACAGGAGAAAAACCATACAGGTGCAAGTTATGCGAGAAATCGTTTCCACATGGCAGTACTCTTAAGGTTCATATGAGAACCCATACAGGAGAAAAACCATACTGGTGCAAGTTATGCGAGAAATCGTTTCCAAGTGGCAGTAATCTTAGATGTCATATGAGAACCCATACAGGAGAAAAACAATACAGTTGCAAGTTATGTAAGAAATCATTTGGTGAAGGTTATCATCTGAAAAGGCACATGAGATCTCATACTAACGAGAAACCATATAAGTGTCACTTATGTAGGAAATCATTTTCAATAGTCAGTAATCTTAAGGTTCATATGAGAATTCATACAGGAGAAAAACCATTCATATGCGAGGTTTGTAAAAAAGGATTCACACAACTTCAAAATCTAAGGTCACACAGAAAAACTTATGCAAATAAGATACAGCACACCTGTGGTAAACCTTACAGAAAGAACAGTTCTTCAACCAAGCAATTTAAATTCGATGCAGAAATACAGCCACAGGATTTTAAACTTGAACGTGATGAAATTGCTGACGTGTCTCAGCAATTCATCACATCTATTAGAACGAGCATTTTTTATAATTCAAATGAACGTTTGACAAGGAAAATGCATAATGATGGTAATGAAATTGCAAATCCTCTAGTGAAAATTAGTCATGCAGAATATCTGTGTATGGACAAAATCGAATCAGTTGAGGATGTGAAACCGTTTCTGGCAAAATCGTTTGGATGTGGTATTTGTGATGAAATGTTTGAAACAGAGAAGGAATTTCTACAGCATTGTTATAGCCATAGGAATTCTCCACCTGATGACTTGTTTGTTGTGCTGAAATATTATTTCCCCTAGTTAAGGGATGAAGAAAGATTGAAACACTTTGTTGTGAATTGAGATAGCAAAAAATTTTAAGACACCATTGAGGTGCCATGCATAAATTCATTATGTATAGTATTTCACTGTAATTAGAAAAAGTTAGATATTCTCGCATTAGACATTCTAGTTTAGGAAATCCTCAGTGTCTTTTTATTACAGGCGCCAAATGTTAAAGTGTCGGAAGCTTCTTACCATATAGTGTGAATTGCTAAGGTCATCAAAATGGAATTTTTTTAGTCACTAAGGATGCAGTAACCTGTTCCGGTAATCCTGGGTTTTAGCGTCCGAAATTATTTACATTGCATGAGCGATGAAAACTTTCACAGGTAGGCCTAAACTCAAACGAGAAGTTGGAAGATTGATGAAAATATCAATGAAACTAGAAGCCGGATGATCGATTAAAATATTACATAATAAAAGTCAAACTAGAAGTTGGAATTGCGATGAAAATATATCATTTTAGTGCCGATATTATTCCAGTGTATGAGCGATGAAAACATTTGATAGTAAAACTCGAACTAGAAGTTGGAAGATTGACGAAAATATTCACGAAACTAGAAGCTGGATAATCGATTAAAATATAACTCAAACTAGAAGTTGGATGAACGATGATTATTTATTGTATATTGCATTAGAACGTTTCAATGAAAATAATTTCGGACGCTAAAACCCAGGATTACCCCTGTTCCTACCTGGGTTAGCACTTTTTGACAAATTAACTGTTTTGTCTTGAGTTTTAACTAGATGAAACAAATTTACTGTTTAGTCTTGAATTTTAACTAGATGAATAATTAATTAGCTAATCCCCTGGAGTAGACACTATTAGCAACGTAGCATTTTGTGAGACCAAATTTTAGACTACTGCTTCTTATATTGTATTTGCACTCATACTTTGCTCATTCTACTTAAGTAAGACCGGATGTTGTAGTTTGTCATTATGAAGGCTAAAATGAGTAATCAAAATTGTTTTATATCTGGAGTAGTGTGTGTTTAACTGTTTCTGATGATATTGTGATGCGCTTCAAAATGTGCCTCTTAATAAGTAAGTAAGTATATTCTTTAATTAACGCTAGCAAACGCACAGCACTTTGCGTACAATGTTACATAGAGGGAAAGAAAATAAAACAATGAAATTAAAGTAAAGAAGAATAAAGAAATAAAAATAAAAACTGGCAGGCAAGATAACTTCTGCTCTAATTTTGATGCGCTTCAAAATGTGCCTCGTAATAGGCTACGGTATATGTTACAAATCACACATACCTGTATTTCTTCACATGGAGTCTTTGATGCAGTGAAATTTTTTACTTCACATTGACCTTTATCATGAAATTCTAATTCCTCAAAAAAAGAGACGGAAAATCAGACAAGGTGAAAAATTTTGTCTCAGATTTATTTTGCTTCACTCTAAGAGAAACTTAACAGTCTTACCTGTGTATTATGGTCCTGTACAAGTCAATGGTAAGATTGTTAATTGCATTAATTAGTTTTAGGTCTGTTTCACTTATATGAGTACTTATGTATAGTTTACACTGGGCATTCCTTGATTTTCTGATAATCATTGTTGATGGAATTTGTAAGTTGTTTTTCAAATGGCTGAAACATGATGCTAAGCATAATGTTTGCGAAAAAAGGCACCAATGTGTACACCATGCGAATGGTGTCTGATGTCAACATATGGTACATTTACTGGCTGCATGTAGAGGCAAGGCCAGAGGTTACAAAGGATGTGAAATTTATACTGCCCTCATTATATAAGCGTTAACAACTGAACAATACATGGTTGTCTCTGTCGATGGGTCACAGTGAATGTGCTTTGTTGCCAGACCGCTATTAACTCTGAATATTTTGGCTGCACTTGTGATTTTCCAGACATTGTGCTGCTTTTTAGGGGGAGGGGGCCCGATAGCGCATTGGATAACATCTGGCGTAGAGTGCGAGAGGTACAGAGATCGAGTCCCATAGGCGGACATGCTTTGTAGGCTGCAATTTGCGCCGTGTATTGCAGGCTGTCTGTTCTGTTAGTATTTATCGCATAACATGTACATGTACAGCGCAGTGCGTTTGCAGGCGCTTAATTAAAGAATAAATATTATTATTATTATTATTATTATTATTATTATTATTATTATTATTATTATTATTATTATTATTATTATCAGAGACCAGTGGTTTAGGGAAATTGAATTGTAACACGCCACTGTTTATTGGCGATGGCATAAAGATGTCGGATTCGCCTTTGAAAAGAACATTGTAGGGTTGATTCACTTGAATGTGTGGTGATATATTTGTTGTCTGCTTGTTTTTATGCTTGTCTCCACACATTGCTTCAGTTGCCTCTGAAAACTATTGTCTGTTTGGGGCAGACATTAATTTTGTGCCCAGAAGGCTAGTAGACAAAGTGTGTGATGCCAGAGTGCAGAGATATAGCCACACAGGTTCATCATCAAAATGCCATACTATAGCGTACGGTTCTATCGACCAAAATGACTAGTGCTTTATCACTATAGACAGTTGATGTCCTGGAACAATCTGGATGCGCTTAATTGTGTCCAGACATTTAAGAGTGTCTGTTTTCAGTAATGTAAAGTGTAATATTAAGTATAATTTAATAGTACAAGTAAAAACTGGCTGTATGCCAGAGATTTCATCAGATATGAAGGTTATGCCTCCCGATTTCATAAAGTGAATAATTAGATTTGTCTATATCACGATCCATGAAGTCAGATTAATAGCGATCCATTAATTAGACCTAAGCTAAGTGAGCTTTCACACAGCAGACAATGTAATAGTGTCGTTCAGTCTCTTAACTAAGCAAATGAATGAAAAGCAATATCACAGGAAAACCGGTGAAATGAAAACGTTCGTTTTGCGTTCGTTTGATTCTGAATTACTTGTGCCACGCTATACATTTGGAGTTCCATACGTCATTGACTTCAGTTTAGAGTTTCGCCGCTAATCCTTTTCCAGATTTACTGTATATTTGTAATGAGTTACTCGCTGTCTAACGACTCCTTCTTTATCCACGCTTGGGAATGGCACTACCCGAAAGGACAGTGGCGGAGTTCTTCTAACGAGTGTTTCGTATCCCAAGAGACGGCAAACTTCTAATTAAATATTTAAACATCTATAGGTGAAAATGAGTCCACTTTGCAATAATCTGTTCACGTATTTCTTCGAATAATTTATTAGATGCCACAAAATACCATTTAAGAAATGTATCAGCGTACAAGGTCACCGGTCTGTAGGCCTAATAGGCCTATTACGGGTTTAATGTTCAGAAATTATTCGCTAGATGACACGAAATACTCGTCAAAATCGAGGTTCTATTTCGGACGCGTGTAACACTATAATCACTCGCCATTTTGGAGTAATGAAAGTAAAGATCAGAATATTGAAGAAATTAGGTTTGTATTGCAAAAGCTAGTAAGATTTTATCACTAGTTTTAAATTTTGCCCTAACACATTCCAAAGCTGGAGGAATGAGTGTTGCTAATATAATTTGGATTTCAATTGCTTAAACTGCCTTGGCAATACATGTACTAATTTTTCAATGAACTGTGGAGGGAAACATTCAGACATTCTGACTTTAATGTTACAATATTTAACCCTATAACATAAAACATATTACAATTACGCTGTTGTCGTTCTTCATTTTAGAAGGTGCACAAAGTTGCTCTTATTAGCAAATTCATGAAAACGAAGAACTTTTTGTTAGAATTCATTTGTAAGAGAAGGCCTCCAACTCATTGACCTTCATTGCGAGCATTACGGTGGATTTATTCGTCTGCAATTTTTATGGTTGTCAACAATTTCATCATTTAACATGGATGATACACAATCACACAAAGGTGTTCTATTCTACAAATATCCAAAGGCTTCAAAATTTTGTCACAAAAGATTGTTTTCTGTGTGACAAATTTGTTCCTTTACTCAGTAAAGAACTTTTGGAAAGTACAGTCAAAAATCATTTACAGATACATATGAGACGTGATAATGGAAAAAACACTATACAGTCATGTGAAAAATATTTTCTACAGTAATCATCTGAAAACACACACGAGAACCCATACCGGTGAAACAGCATACAGGATCCAGTCTTTTATAAAATCATTTGCTAGTGGCAGTCTAACAATGCACACGGGAAACCATACTGGAGAGAAACCATACAAATGTCAGTTATGTCAGAAACCATTTACAGTGGTTGGTAGTCTTAAGGTTCATATGAGAAAACGTACAGGAGAAAACCTACACAGATGCCAGTTATGTCAGAAATCATTTACCACAATCGGAGATCTTAAGATTCATACGAGAACCCATACCGGAGAGAAACCATACAGGTGCAGGTTATGTCAGAAATCATTTACTCAAGGCTGTCATCTGAAAAGGCACATGAGGACCCATACCGGAGAGAAACCATATAGGTGCCAGTTATGTGAGAAATTATTTACCGAAGATTGTCATCTGAAAAGGCACATGAGAACTCATACTAAAGAGAAACCATATAAATGTCAGTTATGTCAGAAATCATTTACAGTGGTTGGTAGTCTTAAGGTTCATATGAGAAAACATACAGGAGAAAACCTACACACATGCCAGTTATGTCAGAAATCATTTACCACAATCGGAGATCTTAAGATTCATACGAGAACCCATACCGGAGAGAAACCATACAGGTGCAGGTTATGCAAGAAATCATTTACACAAGTCAATAATCTTAACTGTCATTTGAGAATACATACGGGAGAAATACCACACAAATGCCAGCTATGTCAGAAATCATTTACAACAATCGGAGATCTTAAGATTCATATGAGAACCCATACCGGAGAAAAACCATACAGGTGCAGGTTATGTCAGAAATCATTTACTCAAGGCTGTAATCTGAAAAGGCACATGAGGATCCATACTGGAGAGAAACCATATAGGTGCCAGTTATGTGAGAAATTATTTACCGAAGATTGTCATCTGAAAAGGCACACGAGAACTCATACTAAAGAGAAACCATATAAATGTCAGTTATGTCAGAAATCATTTTCAATAGTCAGTAATCTTAAGATTCATATGAGAACCCATACAGGAGAAAAACCATACAGGTGCAAGTTATGCGAGAAATCGTTTCCACATGGCAGAACTCTAAAGATTCATACGAGAACCCATACAGGAGAAAAACCACACAAATGTCAGTTATGTCAGAAATCATTTGCTACTAGCACACATCTGAAAAGCCACATGAGAACCCATACTAAAGAGAAACCATATAAATGTCAGTTGTGTCAGAAATCATTTTCAATAGTCAGTAATCTTAAGGTTCATATGAGAGTTCATACAGGAGAAAAGCCATTCATATGTGAGATTTGTTACAAAAGATTCACACAACTTCAAAATCTAAAGAGACACCGAGGAACTCATTCAAATGAGATGCAGCACACCTGTGGTAAACCTTACAGAAAGAACAGTTCTTCAACCAAGCAATTTAAATTCCATGCAGAAATACAGCCGCAGGATCTTAAACTTCAAAGTAAAGAAATTGCTAACCTGTGTCATCGATTCACTACATTTACTGGTGCAGGCGTTTTTTATAACTCAAATGAACGTTTGTCAAAGAACAGGCATAATGATGGTAATGAAATTGCCAATCCTCATGCGAAAATTAGTCACGGAGAATGTCTGTGTATGGACAAATTCGAATCACTTGAGGATGCAAAACCGTATCTGGCAAAATCGTTTGGATGTGGTATTTGTGATGAAATGTTTGAAACAGAGAAGGGATTTCTACAGCATTGTTATAGCCATAGCAATTCTCCACCTGATGACTTGTTTGTTGTGCAGAATTATTATTTCCCCTAGTTAAGGGATGAAGAAAGATTGAAACACTTAGTTGTGAATTGAGATTTAGCAAAAAAATTTAAGACACCATTGAGGTGCCCTGCATAAATTTATTATGTATAGTATTTCACTGTAATTATAAAAAGTTAGATATTCTCGCATTAAGCATTCTAGTTTAGGAAATCCTCAGTGTCTTTTTATTACAGGCGCCAAATGCTAAAGTGTCGGAAGCTTCTTACCATATAGTGTGAATTGCTAAGGTCATCAAAATGGAATTTTTTTAGTCACTAAGGATGCAGTAACCTGTTCCTACCTGGGTTTGCACTTTTTGACAAATTAACTGTTTAGTCTTGAATTTTAACTAGATGAATAATTAGCTATTCCGCTGGAGTAGACACTATTAGCAACGTAGCATTTTGTGAGACCAAATTTTAGACTACTGCTACTTATATTGTATTTGCACTCATTATGTAAGGGGTAGAAAGTTACTTTGCTCATTCTACTTACATAAGACCGGATGTTGTAGTTTGTCATTATGAAGGCTAAAATGAGTAATCAACATTGTTCTTTCTCTGGAGTAGTGTGTGTTTAACTGTTTCTGACGATATTGTGATGCGTTTCAAAATGTGCCTCTTAATAAGTAAGTATATTCTTTAATTAACGCTAGCAAACGCACAGCACTTTGCGTACAATCTTACACAGGGGGAAAGAAAATAAAACAATGAAATAAAAGTAAAGAAGAATAAAGAAATAAAAATAAAAACTGCAAGGGACAATAACTTCTTCTCTAATTTTGATGCGCTTCAAAATGTGCCTCTTAATAGGCTACGGTATATGTTACAAATTACACATACCTGTATTTCTTCACATGGAGTCTTTGATGCAGTGAAATTTTTTACTTCACATTGACCTTTATCATGAAATTCTAGTTCCTCAAAAAAAGAGACGGAAAATCAGACAAGGTCAAAAATTTTGTCTCAGATTTATTTTGCTCCACTTTAAGACAAACTTAACAGTCATACCTGTGTATTATGGTCCTATACTAGTCAATGGTAAGATTGTGAATTGCATTAATTAGGTTTAGGTCTGTTTCATTTATATGAGTACTTATGTATAGTTTACACTTGGCATTCCTAGATTTTCTGATAATCATTGCTGATGGAATTTGTAAGTTGTTTTTCAAATGGCTGAAACATGATGCTAAGCATAATGTTTGCGAAAAACAGGCACCAATGTGTATACCATGCGAATGGTGTCTGATGTCAACATATGGTACATTTACTGGCTGCATGTAGAGGCAAGGCCAGAGGTTACAAAGGATGTGAAGTTTATACTGCCCTCATTATATTTATTTATTTATTTATTTCAGATATTTCTATAGCGCCTCCTCAAGTCTACTACTACTCAGAGGCGCTCCCGACTACAGCATTTGATACTGTGTCTGAGTTTTCACGCCGAAGCGCCACGAGCAATCGCGAGTGAAGGTCTTGCCCAAGGTCCGTACTCAGCGGCTAAAGTGGGATTCGAACCTGCAACCCTCCAGTCACAAGGGGCCGAACTTACCAATGAGCCACCACGTTAAGCGTTAACAACTGAACATGGTTGTCTCTGTCGATGGGTCACAGTGAATGTGCTTTGTTGCCAGACAGCTATTAACTCTGAATATTTTGGCTGCACTGGTGATTTTCCAGACATTGTATTGCTTTAAAGAGACCAGTGGTTTAGGGAATTTGAATTGTAAGACGCCGCTGTTTATTGGCGATGGCATAAAGATGTCGGATTCGCCTTTGAAAAGAACATTGTAGGGTTGATTCACTTGACTGTGTGGTGATATATTTGTTGTCTGCTTGTTTTTATGCTTGTCTCCACACATTGCTTCAGTTGCCTCTGAAAATTATTGTCTGTTTGGGGCAGACATTAATTTTGTGCCCAGAAGGCTAGTAGACAAAGTGTGTGATGTCAGAGTGCAGTGATATAGCCACACAGGTTCATCATCAAAATACCACACTACAGCGTACGGTTCTATCGACCAAAATGACTAGTGCTTTATCACTAGACAGTTGATGTCCTGGAACAATCTGGATGTGCTTTATTGTGTCCAGACATTTAAGAATTGCCTGTCTGTTTTCACTAATGTAAAGTGTAATGTCAAGTATAATTTAATAGTACAAGTCAAAACTGGCTGTATGCCAGAGATTTCATCAGATATGAAGGTTATGCCTCCTGATTTCATAAAGTGAATAATTAGATTTCTCTATATCACGATCCATGAAGTCAGATTAATAGCGATCTATTAATTAGACTTAAGCTAAGGGGCCATGCATATATTACGTACGCAAAAATCCTGGAAAATTGGACCCCTCCCCCCTGTTCGCAAGCGTGCTTTCTTCCACACCCCCGCCCCCCGGACACCAGCTGCAGAAAGTGTCTCGACAGCTTCAGTGTCTGCACTTTAGGCCAGATTGAAGGATGAGTGAGGACCAATATAGACAAATTATATAGGTGTCTCGTTCACAGCACAGAATAACTGCACATGGCTTTTATATAATGTAATAAAATGCCATCAGACGACTATAGGACAATACAGAGTTATAAATTGGCTCATGTGGACGTCCACTTTGCAATAATCTGTTCACGTGTTTCTTCGTATAATTAATTAGATGCCACAAAATACCATTTAAGAAATGGATCAGCGTACAAGGTCACCGGTCTGTAATATAGGCCTATTACACGGGTTTAATGTTCAGAAATTATTCGCTAGATGACAATAAATACTCGTCAAAATCGAGGTTCTATTTCGAACGCATGAAACACTTTAATCACTCGCCATTTTGGAGTAATGAAAGTAAAGATCAGATAATGAAGAAATTAAGTTTCTATTGCAAAAGCTAGTAAGATTTTATCACTAGTTTTGAAATTTTGCCCTAACAAATTCCAAAGCTGGAGGAATGAGTGTTGCTAATATAATTTGGATTTCAATTGCTTAAACTGCCTTGGCAATACATGTACTAATTTTTCAATGAACTGTGGAGGGAAACATTCAGACATTCTGACTTTAATGTTACAATATTTAACCCTATAACATAAAACATATTACAATTAAGCTGTTGTCGTTCTTCATTTTAGAAGGTGCACAAAGTTCTCTTATTAGCAAATGTACGAAGACTAAGAACGTTATGTTAGAATTCAGTTCTAAGAGAAGGCCTACAACTCATTGACCTTCATTACGAGCATTACGGTGGATTTATTCGTCTGCAATTTTTATGGTTGTCAACTATTTCATCATTTAACATGGATGATACACAATCACACAAAGGTGTTCTATTCTGCAGAAATCCGAAGGCTTCAATATTTTGTCACAAGAGATTGTTTTCTGGATGACACATAAATTTCTTCCTTTACTCAGTAAAGAACTGTTAGTGACGCAGAAAGACGAACCCATCTGGTAAGCATCTGAAACACCACATGAAATTGCAGTATCGTAAACGTCATTAATTGAAAACTTTTGGTCTTTGGAGGTTATCACAGGTAAAACAAATATCTCGCATCAACAATTGTGGAAACTGTTAACCAAAGCAGTTGCTTTGAAGTGGATACCAAAGCTCATTATCAAGAAAATCAGATAAATCTCAGTTGTCAATTTTCAACCATTTGCACATTCTGGTGATTGGAGAAGCACAAAGGAACCAGTTTTAAGAAAAATACACAAACATCAATCACTTCAGAAGTCACTTGCAGAAGATGATCATCTGACAGCTCATATGAGAACTCATCCTGGAGATAAACAGTGCAAATATCAGTTACATGAAAAATCACTTGAGTAGGTGGCTTGATGGCATATATGAGAACCCATAGAGGAGAAAAACCTTACAGGTGCCAGTTATGTCAGAAATCATTTGCTACAACTTCTCAACAGCAAGGGCATGTGAGAACCCATACTGGAGAGAAACCATACAAATGTCAATTATGTCAGAAATCATTTACAATAGACTGTAATCTTAAACGTCATATGAGAACCCATACTGGTGAAAAACCATACAGGTGCCAGTTATGTCAGAAATCATTCGCTATTAGTACACATCTGAAAAGGCACATGAGAACCCATACTGGGGAGAAACCATACAAATGTCAGTTATGTCAGAAATCTTTTACAATAGTCAGTAATCTTAAGGTTCATATGAGAACCCATACTGGTGAAAGACCATACAGGTGCCAGTTTTGTGAGAAATCATTTTCTACAGTTGGTCATCTGACAACACACGTGAGCACCCATACTGGTGAAAAACCATACATGTGCCTGCAATGTCATTAATCATTTGCAAGAAGTATTTATCTAAAAACGCACATGAGAACCCACACTGGAGAAAAACCATACAAATGTCAGTTGTGTGAGAAATCATTTGCTGGTAGTAGACATCTAAAAAGCCACATGAGAGACCATACTGGAAAGACACCATACAAATGCCAAGTATGTCGGATATCATTTGCTGAAGTTGGTTATCTGAAAATTCATATGAGAATTCATGCAGAAGAAAAACCATTCATTTGTGAAGTTTGTAATAAAGGATTCACACAACTTCAAAATCTAAAGAAACACAGAAAAACTCATGCAAATGAGATGCAGCGCACCTTTGTTAAACCTTACAGCAAGAAGAGTTCTTCAACAAAACAATTTAAACTTCAAGCCGGAATACAGCCACAGGATCTTAAACTGGAAACTGAAGAAATTGCTAACCTATCTCATCGATTCATCACATTTGGTAGTACGGGCGTTTTTGATAACTCGAAGGAACATTTGCCAAGGAACATGCATAATGCTGGTAACGAAATTGCCAATCCTCATCCGAAAATTAGTCATGGCGAATGTCTGCCTATGAACAAAATCGAATCACTTGAGGATGTAAAACCTTTTCTGGAAAAGTCTTTTGGATGTGGTATATGTGATGAAATGTTTGAAATAGAGAAGGAATTTCTACAGCATTGTTATAGCCACGACATTTCTCCACCTGATGACTTCTTTGTTGACATGTTCTGAATTATAATTTCATCTTCCCAATAGTTAAAGAATGAGAATAGATTGAAACACTTAATTGTGATTTGAGATAAAATATTAAAGATGCCACAGAAATGCCATGCATAAATTCCTAATGTACAGTATGTCACTTTAGTTATAATAAGTTAGACATTCTTGCATTAAGCATTATAGTTTCGGGACTCCTCAGTGTCCTTTTATTACAGGCAAGCTTACCATGTAATTGGAACAGTGTAAATTGCTGAGGTCATCGAAATGGAATTTTCCACTAGTTACTAAGGATGCACTGACCTGTTCCGATCGGGGTTGCACTCTTTTACAACAGGACTGTCTACTCTTGAATTTTGACTACATGGACATGAATTATTCTGCTGGACTAGACACTATTAGGATTGTAGCATTTTGTGTGACTCTATTTTTTGGATTGTTGCTACTTATATTGTATTTTGCACTCACTATGTATTCCTTAGAAAGTTACTTTGCTCATTCTAGTTACATAACGCCGGATGTTGTAGTTTGTGACTGTTTGTCAAATTGTCATTATGAAAGATGAGTAATCAAGATTGTCCCATATCCTTAGTAGTGTATGTTCGCTGTTTCTGATGATTTTGTGATGCAGTTCAAAATGTTCCTCAAAATAGGCTGTATGTCACAAATTGTGCATACCTATATTTCTGCGCATCGAGTCTGTGATACGGTGAAATTATCTACTTTGCATTGACCTTTCTCATGTAATTCTAGTTCCTCAAAATAGAGACGGCAACTCAAACAATGTCAAAACTTGAGCCGCAGATTTATTTTGTGCCACTATAAGAGGAACTTATCAGTCATACTTGTGTATTATGGTCCTCTACTAGTCAATGGTGAGACTGTGAATTGCATTACTTAGTTTTAGGTTCCGTTCACTTTTATGAGTACTTATTATGTATTACTTATTATTATGTATTGTTTATACCTGGTATTCATGGATAATGGATTTGGTGATAATCATTCTGTCTGGTATAGGAATGATGGCGTTTTGAGTTTTCAAAAGAAAGGTCTTTTGGCTTGTAGTCTCCTCGCGAAGAGTAATTAAAACAAACACGGTGGTCCGACGTATTATTAAGGGAAATCAACTTAAGGCCCGGAATAAGCGCTGAGGTGAACTTACTGTGGCGACCCGAGGTTTGCCAACTATCTCACCCCAGACCGAAAGACTACAACAACCATCTGCCATCGATTTGTCGTAGAATGCGGAGTCTTCAACCTTCTCGACCGGCTTGGTCACACCTCCGAATGGTTTGACGGCCTACCCGTCTGGTACCTGCAGCTTACAGCACCGGTATTCTGCGGACGGATGACAGACCTGGTCAACCTTTCACTTTCCACATCGTACATCCAAGATCAATGGAGAACAGCTGTTATCAAGGCGATACCGAAGACATCTAATCCAAGCAAACCTAACGGCTTCTGACCAATCTTGGTTGTACCAGTGCTCTGCTCTCCAGGATGTTTGAAAGAGAAATAGTTCGCAGATATCTCTAACCTAAATTTCAGGAGCCACCAATCCATCTACAACTAAAAGACCAGTTTGCTTTTCGACCAGCACGCTCAATCACTGCAGCCCTTATCACCATCTATCATCACATTTGCACCTTTCTTCTAACTGAACCATGCATATATATGGTCCTCGTGGAGTTAGATTTCTCCAGAGCCTTCGGCACCTTGCGTCACTACACACTTGCCGAAAAACTACATACTGTTACACGTCCCATCTCAACCTTCCGGACAGCGTCTACAACCTGCTGATAGATTTATTAGACAAAAGATCACAATCCACACGATTTGCTGGTATTCTCTCCTCTATGACCTCGATTAATGGGCAAACATGTACAATCGGGGTGTCTATTTACTATCGGGGTTGGTGTCTTTGCATCGTGAGGGTCGGTTAGGGTCAGGGAAAGCGTCGTGAGGGTCGGTTAGGGCTTAGGGTTAGGGTCAGTGTAGCCTATGTATTTGTGCGACTAAAACAAACTATACCTGCGAGTGGAAGCTGGATTTTAAATTCAAGCACCCCGATTGTACATGATCGCCGGCTAAGGCTTGAGGTTCGGATACATCGATAGCGATCTGCCCCCAATTCACCGATCAACTGAGATTAAACGTTTTCAAGCCATAATTATTGCGAATTCTTTCCATGTGCTGCATCAACTCGACCTTCCTTCGTTTTATGCACAATTATTTACGACCTAGACCCTATGCATAACTTTGTCCTCCCTAAGAAAGATGACAGAGCTTTTATCACCCGACTTTCATATTGCTACCTCGTTAGCGGAACCTTAGGTTCCTTAGGGTATTACCCTTTGTCACTGAAACTGTATGTAAACAATATGTAAACATTGTTTACTTGGAAATGAGGCAATGAACAATAAAATTGATTGATTGATTGATTGTCTTAAATCCAAACCATAACTAACTTATTTATTGTTTCTTAGTTTTACTTTATGTAACCAGATGCGGTCTTGTCATTATGGAGTAATAATCGAAAAATACAATGCAATACATCGTCACCAGTCTGTAAAACTTTACACGGGGATCATTCTTTAGAATATAATTATTCGCTAGATGACAGGAGACGCTTGTCATTATCCAGTTTCTATCCAATCTCACGCGATTGAAACACTTAACTCAATCGCCATTTTGGAGTGATTAAAGTAAAGATCAGATTGTGGGGAAATACAGTTTCTAAAGCAAAAACGGGTAAGATTTTATCACTTTATCTTTTTTATAATTTGCCGTAACATTTTACTAACGCAAAGCTGGAGCAATGAATGTTGCTATCATAATTAGGATTTGAACTACTTTCCACTAATACTTGTACTAACTCTTCGGTGAATTGTGGAGGTTTGCAACACATTCTAACTACAAAGTAACAAGTAGCCTTCTGTTACGAATAACAATGAAATAAAATTCTCTCTTTTAAAACATATTACTAATGAGGTGTTGTTATTCATTTCAGGAGGTGCACAAAGTTGCTTTTTTAGCACGTGCGTGAAGACGTAGAACGTTACTTTTACAACATAAAATCCAGTTGTAAGAGAACGCCTACAACTAATTGATCTTCATTACGAACATTTATTTGTCTGCAGGTTTCATTGTTGTCAACTATTTCATCATTTAACATTGATGATACACAATACCACAACGGTGTTCTATTCTGCAGAAATCCAATGGCTTCCATATTTTGTCATAGAAGATTGTTTTCTGTGCAACAAATTTCTTCCTTTACTCAGTAAAGAACTTTTATTGCCACAGAAACATTGACCCATCTGGTAAGCATCTGAAACACCACATGACTTGTCGTAAACGTCAGTAATTGAAATTGTTGGTGTTGGGAGGCTATCACAGGTGAAACTACACTTGCATCAACAATTGCAGAAACTAAAAACCAAACCAGTTGCTTTGAAATGGATTCCAAAGCTCATTGTGAATAAAATCAGACAAATCCCAGTTTTCAAGAGTCATTTGCACATTCTGGTTATTGGAGAAGCACAACTGACAGCTCATGTGAGAACCCATACTGGAGAAAAACAACACAAATATCAGTTATATGAATAATCACTGTTGTAGCTAACTAACTTTATTGCAAAAATGAGAACCGAAACAGGAGAGAAACCCTACAGATGTCAGTTATGTCAGAAATCCTTTACACTAGTCAGTAATCTTAAGCGTCATATGAGGACTCATACAGGAGAAAAACCATACAGGTGTCAGGTGTGTGGGAAATCATTTACAACAGTCAGTAATCTTAATGGTCATATGAGGACCCATACTGGAGAAAAACCATACAGGTGTCAGGTGTGTGGGAAATCATTTACAACAGTCAGTAATCTTAATGGTCATATGAGGACCCATACTGGAGAAAAACCATACAGGTGTCAGGTGTGTGGGAAATCATTTTCTAGAGGTGATTATCTGCAAAGGCACATGCCAACCCATACTGGTGAAACAGAATTCAGGTGCCAGTTATGTCAGAAATCATTTGCTAATATTAAAAATCTGAACAGCCACACGAGAACCCATACTGGAGAGAAACCATGCAGATGTCAGTTATGTCAGAAATCCTTTACAATAGTCCGTAATCTTAAGCGTCATATGAGAACCCATACAGGAGAAAAACCATACAGGTGTCAGGTATGTGGGAAATCATTTTCTACAGGCGATTATCTGGAAAGACACGTGACAACCCATACTGGTGAAACAACACACAGCTGCCTGTTATGTCAGAAATCATTTGCAAGAGTGAGTTACCTTAAGGTTCACATGAGAATTCATACTGGAGAAAAACCATACATGTGCCAGTTATGTCAGAAATCATTTACAACTGGCAGTGCTCTTAAGGGTCATGTGAGGATCCATACAGGTGAAAAACCCTACAGTTGCCAGTTATGTGAGAAATCATTTGTTCAGGTTTCTTATCTGAAGAATCACATGAGAACCCATACAGGTGAAAAACCCTACAGTTGCCAGTTATGTGAGAAATCATTTGTTCAGGTTTCTTATCTGAAGATTCACATGAGAACCCATACAGGTGAAAAACCATACAGTTGCCAGTTATGTCAGAAATCATTTACAGAAGTAAGTGCTCTTAGGATTCATATGAGAACCCATACAGGAGAAAAACCATACAGGTGCAAGTTATGCGAGAAATCGTTTCCAAGAGGCAGTAATCTTAGAAGTCATATAAGAACCCACACAGGAGAAAAACCATACTGGTGCCAGTTATGTCAGAAATCATTTACAGAAGTAAGTAGTCTTAGGATTCATGTGAGAACCCATACAGGAGAAAAACCATTCAGGTGCAAGTTATGCGAGAAAGCATTTCCAAGAGGCAGTTATCTAAAGATTCATATGAGAACCCATACAGGAGAAATACAATACAGGTGCCAGTTATGTCAGAAATCATTTGCTGAAGGTTGTCATCTGAAAAGGCACATGAGAACTCATACTAACGAGAAACCATATAAATGTCAAGTATGTAAAAAATCATTTTCAATAATCAGTAATCTTAAGGTTCATATGAGAATTCATACAGGAGAAAAACCATTTGTGTGCGAGGTTTGTAATAAAGGATTCACACAACTCACAAATCTAAACTCACACAGAAAAACTCATGCAAATGAGATACAGCAAACTTGTGATAAACCTTACAGCAAGAACAGTTCTTCAACCAAGCAGTTTAAGCACCATGCCAGAATACAGCAAGAGGATCTTAAACTGGAGAGTGAAGAAATCGCTCACCTACGTCATCGAGTCATCACATTTAGTAGTACGGGCGTTTTTGATAACTCGAAGGAACGTTTGCCAAGGAACATGCATAATGATGGTAATGAAATTGCCAATCCTCGTGCGAAAATTAGTCGTGGAGAGTGTCTGTGTATGGATAAAATCGAATCACTTGAGGATTCAAAACCGTTTCTGGAAAAGTCTTTTGGATGTGGTTTATGTGAAGAAATGTTTGAAATAGAGAAGGAATTTGTACAGCATTGTTCTAGCCACGGCATTTCTCCACCGGACGACTTCTTTGTTGATCTGTTCTGAATTATTATTTCATCTAGTTAAGGAATGAGAAAAGATTGAAACACTTAATTGTGATTTGAAATTAAAAAATTAAAGATCTATGCCATAGAAGTGCTATACATAAATTCATAATGAAGAGTAGATCACTTTAATTATAAAAAGTTATACATCTCGCATTAACATTCTAGTTTAGGGAACACTCCTTGTCCTTTTACTTCAGGCACCAAATGCCTAAAGTGTCGAGAGTTTCTTACCATATATATGAATCAGTGTAAGTTGCTGAGATCATCAAAATGGAGTTTTCTATTAGTAACTAAGGATGCAGTAACCTGTTCTGATCTGGGTTGCAGTCTTTGACAAATTGACTGTTTAGTCTTGAATTTTAACTGGATGAATAATGAATTATTCTGCTGTACTAGACACTGTTAGCAATGTATCATTTTGTGTGAGTTTATTTTAGACTGTTGCTGCTTATATTGTATTTGCTCTCAGTGTGTATTCAGAAGAACGTTACTTTGCTCATTCTACTTACATTTGGACCGGATGTTTGAGTTGTAATTATGATGGATAAAATGAGTAATGAAGATTGTTCTATATAACGAGTAGTGTGTGTTTTGCTGTTTCTCATGATTTTGTGATGCGATTGAAAATGTGCCTCAAAATAAGCTATATGTCACAAATTGCACATCCCTGCATTTCTAGATATAGAGTCTTTGATACAGTGAAATTTTGTAGTTGACATTGACGGTTGACCTTTATCATCTAATTTTAGTTCTTCATAAAGAAGGGACGGCAGCTCAGGCAAGGTCGAAACTTGAGATCCAAATATATTTTGCGCCAGTCATATCTGTTTATTATGGTCCTGTAGTAGTCAACGGTGACATTAAGAATTGGTTTACTTAGTTTTAGGTTCCGTTCACTTGTGTGTGGTTTAGTGAGATATCTGCTGTCTGCTTGTTTTTATGCTTGTCTCCAGACATTTGTTCAGCTGCCTTTGAAAACAAATGTCTGCTATGGACAGACATCAGTTTGGTGTTCAGATGGCTAGTAGACAAAGTGTGTGATGTCAGAGTGCAGAGATATAGCCACACAGGTTCCTCATCGAAATGCCACACTATAGGCTATAGCGTACGGTTCTATTGACCAAAATGACAGTTGATTTTCTGGAACAATCTGGATACGTTATTGTCAGCTTAATTGTGTCCAGACATTTAAGAGTGTGTGTTTTCAGTAATGTAAAATGTAATGTTAAGTATAATGTAATAGTACAGGTCGATACTGGCTGTATGCCAGAGATTTCATCAGATATGTAGGTTATGCCTCCCCATTTTCATAAGAGTGAATAATTAGATTTGTCTTAATTTAATTGTAGAAAAGGTTTGACTAATCTTTGAATGTATTGTCCTAGTTCACCTAGTAGCCACCTAAAATAGCTTATTTGGGTTAAGTCATTGCTTGCAGAACCCCCTTATCTATAAGAATACCTGAATGGAAATTATTGCTGCTTTGGTTGATACCTAGTGCATTGGGTTCTAGCGCTACAGAAGTCTGCTACCGATGCCATTGCCATATCAGTCATTTTTGGGATGAAAAGTATACGCCTGTAATGTAAGCAGTTGTCGCAGATCTGTAACACCTCATAACAGATTCATCGGAGGCACTTCTGAGTTCTGACCAACAACAAATATACCAGGATCGAACAGGTTGATTTTCAAGCACGTACTGAATGAAGAAGTACCACGACCACGGACCTTGTGTCGTGAGATGCTAGGCAACCTAATCCAGAAATTGGACCACACAGCAAAGCTACTGTAGTGCGCTGTAGGGGTTCAGGCTGGAGGAACAACCAGGTCACCCTGTGCAGCAGAGTGGAGAAATTTACAGCAGCTGCCGTAGGGATGGCGGTCCGAGTTGGCCCATATGGCTTGGTCCTCAATTCAAGTATTATTCATGCTTGACGTTGATTAACTGTACTTTGCCAGCGTCGTATAGACAAGTCAAGCCGCCATGTTGACTGTGAAGACTGATATTGACTACGACACTGTATCAAGTCTAAAAAGTCACGGCAACTAAGATAAGGTCAAAACAGCAACACGTACTGGAGCATTCCGGTACACATATTCCGGTAAGCAAATTGCTGCCAGTGATGAGAATAATAGTGACATGCCTGTATTTAAGCTTACTGCTAATGTTAAAGGTAGCAGCAGGACGCTTTCTAGCAGCGACGTTGCTGCTGCCTTGGATAAATGGGGTGATATGATTGAAACTCTGCGTGCCAGGATCGCAGACGGACTTCACAAAAACCCTGAAATCTTCATAGCGACAGTGAACAAATGCACAGATAATCTGGGAGAATTTGTCAACACTGAGTCACGTTTAGTGACAATGCTACATACAATTTAATGGCCCAATGGGCAAGTACAATGGTTTGAAACAGAAGCAGGCTTCTCAGCATCCATTACCACGAAGACGGCATGGGGAGTCAGAACTGGAGTTAAGCCAACTGCAATTGCTCGACGTAAAATATTGTTTGTCTGGAAAAGGAAACAGTCGGCAGGACGACCACCTGGAAATGTGAGAAGGCCTCTCGCATTTAAAGAGCAGCACAAATTAAGGGCCATTTAATGCACCCACACGAAAGAAACGGAAATCATCTATCCATGATTTACAATCATGTGTTTCAAACAATGTATCTCTAGACTCAAAGAGACATGCCAAAAAAGCAGTCTTGTTGTTAAGACCTTAAACCTCAAGACAAAGAAGATGAACCTTGAGACCAAGACTTTGAACTTCGAGACCAAGGCTTTGAACCTCAAGACCGAGACCAAGACACAAAAACCACATTCAGCCCGAGACTTCTTTTCCTTATTAAAAAATTGTCAAGTCGGACTACTCGCTATTTTAATGAAAACGTGAGTCTTTTATTTATTCATGTAAATTAACTTTATATGCAGACTGCAGAGATTTCCGAATTCAAATTTACAAAAGTCCTTCGTGCAAAATGTTATTCCAAATGCCTTTCTATTTTATAAAAACCAATTCGCTCAGAATTTTCTGACTAAGACGTGTCTTGTGGGGCCTCATAAAAATGCCGCCATGTGAAAAAATACGTTCTATAGGTGCTTATAAGTTGCCGGCACACACTATAGCTCTTCAAGCACTGGATGGTAATGTACAAATCGTGAGCCTTTTTGAAATCCTCCCAAGATTTATCAGACCGTCTGGCTTCAGAAAATATCTCGGCAGGGCTTCCGGACACAGCATAACATATATAGTTGCTGCTGCCGATCGATGGGTTTTCCTGACCAACAAGACGCATCCGTCCGTAGGTAGGCCTATTTGTCGTAGGCTATAATGCAAACAGGCTTGATAAATTTGTAAATTCTTGAGTTTGTTAAATGACTGTTCATATTGACAGCCGGTCTTGGTCTTCGTCTTGCGAGACCAAGACTTTGAAGTTCAAGACCAAGACCAGGACTTTGAACCTCAACACCAGCACTTTGAACCTCAAGACCAAGACTTTTGGTCTCAAGACCAAGACGAAGGCTTTTGAAAACGAACTCGAGACCAAGACCCTGGTCTCGAGGACAACAATTAAGTCTGCAAAAAAGTAACCTATGTACGAAGAACGATCTATAGTCAGATTAACAGCGATCTATTATGCCAAGTGAGATTTCACACAAAACAGAAGACGTTATGGCGAGTGATTATAGTGTTTCACGACAGTGTCGTTCAGTGTCTTAATTAGCTACGCAAATTAACGAAAAGCAATATCATAGGAAAACTGGTTAAATGAACACGTTCGTGTTGCGTTTGTTTGATACTGAATTACTTTGGTCACGCAGGATAATTATGCGAAACTGTACTGACTGCAACGACGAATGGCACTCCATGGAGTTCCATTCGTCATTGACGTCAGTATAGAGTTTCGCCGCTAAATCCTTTTCCAAATATACTGTATATTTTGTAACGAGTTACTTACTGTCTAACGACTCTGTCATAACTAGATGATTAGCGTCGCCCTCCTTCTTTATCCAGGTTTGGCACTGGCACCACCCCAAAGGCGCAGTGGCCGAGTTCGTGTAGTGAGTGTCTCATATCCAAAGCGACGGTAAAATTCAGGTTAAATATTTAAACATACCGTAGATAAGCAAAAAGGAGTCCACTTTGCAATAATCTGCTCACGTATTTATTCTTAGAATTAATCAGATGCCACAAAATACCAGTTTAAATATTGGTCAACGTGCATGGTAAAACCCGTGTAAAATTTTACAAACAGGTGGTTTGTAAAATTTTATACGGGTTTAATCTTCGAAAACTATTCGCTAGGTGACAGGAAATAAGCTTACTTGTCCAAAACCGAAGTCTATTTCACACGGGTGAAACACTATAATCACTCGCCATTTTGGGGTGGTGAAAGTAAAGATCAGATTGTGGAAGAAATAGAGCAAAAGCTAGTAAGATTTCATAATTTTTTAATTTTGCCTAACACATTTTTAACGCAAAGCTGGAGCAATCAGTGTTGCTAATATAATTTGGTTTTGAATTACTTAAACTACCTTGACATTAATGGATGTACCGGTACACATTTTTTAGTGAACTGTGGAGGGGAAACATTCTGACTTTAATGCAACAATCAGCCTTCTGTAACGAATAACAATTAAATCAAATTATATATTTAAAAAAATATTACTATTGTTGTTCTTCATTTTAGGAAGTCCACAAAGTTGCTCTTTTTAGCAAATGCCTGAAGACGAAGAAAGTTATTTTAGAATTCAGTTGTAAGAGAAGGTGTACAACTCATTGATCTTCATTACGAACATTACGGTGGATTTATTTGTCTGCAATTTTCATTCTTGTCAACTATTTCATCATTCCACATGGGCGATACACAATAACACAAAGGTGTTCTATTCTACAGAAATCCAATGGCTTCAATATTTTGTCACAAAAGATTGTTTTCTGTTTGACAAATTTCTTGCTTTACTCGGTCAAGAATTTTTATTGGCACAGAAATATGAACCCATCTAGTAAGCATTTCATACAGCACATGAAATTGCAGAGTCATAACCTCGTAAATTGAAAATTGTTGGTCTTGGGAGGCTATCAAAGGGTGAAACAAATATCTTGCATCAACAATTACGGAAACTGTTAACCAAAGCAGTTGCTTTGAAATTGATACCAAAGCTCATTATCAATAAAATCAGACAAATCTCAGTTGTCAGTTTTCAACCATTTGCACATTCTGGTGATTGGAGAATCACAAAGAACTAGGTTTAAAGAAAAGCTACACAAACGTCAATCACTTCAGAAGTCAAGGTGCTCAACTGACATCTCATATGACAACCCATCCTGGAGATAAACCATAAAAATATCAGTTATCACAAAAAATCATCTACTGATGCATATGAGAAGCCATAATGCAAAAAAATCATACAGTCGTGTGAGAAATATTTTCTACACTAGTCATCTGAAAACACACACGAGAATCCATACTGGTGAAACAGCTTACAGGATCCAGTCAGTAAAAAATCATTTGGTAGTGGCAGTCTAACAATGCACACAATAAAGCAAACTGGAGAGAAACAATACGAATGTCAGTTATGTCAGAAATCATTTACAACAATCGGTGACCTTAAGATTCATACGAGAACCCATACTGGTGAAAGACCATACAGGTGCAAGTTATGTGAGAATTCATTTACACAAGTCAGTACTCTTAATGTTCATATGAGAATCCATACAGGAGAAAAACCATACAAGTGCCAGTTTTGTGAGAAATCATTTTCTTCAGCTAGTCGTCTGAAAAGGCACAGCAGATCCCATACTGCTGAAGCATCATACAGGTGCCAGTTATGTAAGAAATCATTTACAGTAGTTGGAAATCTTAAGGTTCATATGAGAACCCATACAGGAGAAAAACCATTCAGATGCAAGTTATGTGAGAATTCATTTACACAAGTCAGTACTCTTAATGTTCATATGAGAATCCATACAGGAGAAAAACCATACAAGTGCCAGTTTTGTGAGAAATCATTTTCTTCAGCTAGTCGTCTGAAAAGGCACAGCAGATCCCATACTGCTGAAGCATCATACAGGTGCCAGTTATGTAAGAAATCATTTACAGTAGTTGGAAATCTTAAGGTTCATATGAGAACCCATACAGGAGAAAAACCATTCAGATGCAAGTTATGTGAGAATTCATTTACACAAGTCAGTACTCTTAATGTTCATATGAGAATCCATACAGGAGAAAAACCATACAAGTGCCAGTTTTGTGAGAAATCATTTTCTTCAGCTACCAGTCTGAAAAGGCACAGCAGATCCCATACTGCTGAAACATCATACAGGTGCCAGTTATGTAAGAAATCATTTGCTACTGGTACACATCTTAAAAGCCATATGAGAAACCATGCTGGAAAGAAACCATACAAATGTCAGTTATGTCAGAAATCCTTTACAATAGTCGGTAATCTTAAGCGTCACATAAGAACCCATACTGGTGAAAAACCATACAAGTGCCAGTTATGTCAGAAGTCATTTTCAACAGTCGGTGCTCTTAAGGGTCATATGAGGACCCATACAGGAGAAAAACCATACAGCTGCAAGTTATGTGAGAAATCCTTTACAACAGCCAGTACTCTTAAGGGTCATATGACAACTCATACTTGTGAAAAACCATACAGCTGCCTGTTATGTCAGAAATCATTTGCTACTAGTACACATCTGAAGATTCACATTAGAACCCATACAGGAGAAAAGCCATACAAATGTCAGTTATGTCAGAAATCATTTGCTAGTACTACACATCTGAAAAGGCACACGAGAACCCATACTAAAGAGCAACCATATAAATGTCAGTTATGTAAAAAATCATTTTCCATAGTGAGCAATCTTAAGGTTCATATGAGAATTCATATAGGAGAAAAACCATTCATATGCGAGGTTTGTAATAAAGGATTCACACAACTTCGAACTCTAAAGAGACACAGAGAAACTTATGCAAATGAGATACAGCACACATGTCGTAAACCTTACAGAAAGAACAGTTCTTCAACCAAGCAGTTTAAACTCCATGCCAGAATACAATCACAGGATCTAAAACTGGAAACTGAAGAAATTGCTTACCTATCTCATCAATTCATTACACCTAGAAGTACGAGCGTTTTTTATAACTCAGTTGAACGTTTCTCAAGGAACATGCACAATGATGGTAATGAAATTGCCAATCCTCTTGCGAATATTAATCATGGAGAATGTCTGTGTATGGATAAAATCGAATCACTTGAGGATGCAAAACCGTATCTGACAAAATCCTTTGGATGTGGTATATGTGATGAAGTGTTTGAAATAGAGAAGGAATTTCTACAGCATTGTTCTAGCCACAGCATTTCTCCACCCGATGAGTTGTTCATTGTGCTCAATTATAATTTCCCGTAGTTAAGGAATGAGGAAAGATTGAAACACTTTGTTGTGAATTGAGATAAAAAAAATTAAAGACACCATTGCATAAATTCATTATGTATAGTATTGATGTAGTGGGGCGTGGTGGCTCAGTGGTAAGTTCGGCGCCTTGTGACCGGAGGGTTGCAGGTTCGAATCCCACTCTAGCCGCTGCGTACGGACCTTGGGCAAGTCCATCACTCACAATTGCTCGTGGCGCTTCGGCGTGAAAATTCCGGCACAGTATACCAGTGCTGTAATCGGGAGCGCCTCTGAGTAGTATAGTTGACTTCGAGAGGCGCTATAGAAATATCCGGAATAAATAAAATAAATAAATAAGTATTTCACTGTAATTATAAAATTATATTCTCGCATTAAGCATTGTAGTTTAGGGAATCGTCAGTGTCCTTTTATTAGGCCTACAGGCGCCAAATGCCTAACAATATAATTATATTCCTTAGAAAGTTACTTTGCTCATTCTGCTTACGTAAGACCGGATGTTGTAGTTTGTCATTTTGAAGACTAATATGAGTAATCTAGATTGTTCTATACCTTGTGTTTTAACCTAAGAATAGGGATAGGGGAAGAATGACGAGTCAGCCAGCCGCTTGTTAATCAGACGACTGGGAATTCTGGGATATGTCGACGACAACATCACAACAACTGCAGCACACGTGTGCAGAAATATTATGTGTAATTGAAAGCAGTAAAATTTGTAAAATTGTTAAAAATTGTTAAATTAGACGGTGGGTAACATACGGCCCGCACTTTTGCTTCAGTTTGGCTGTGCAAAATCTTTCAGGCCCGGCCCTAGGGCAAGGAGAACGAGGCAGCCGCCTTGGCTCCCGCGCTTTTGAGGGGCTGCGCTGCTGGCTACATTGGTATTTATAATAATAATCTTTCTTTATTTATTCAAACCAACAAACGCAGTAAGATTGCATTGAGACTTGACAGTACAATTATTAAATTCTTAACTAAACACACGTTATGCAAGGCGTCCGCCTGAGGGGGTTGCGGGATTTCGAACCGCGTACTGCTGCTCTCTTGGCCATGAGTGTTACCATTACTCTATCCCCCTCCCTCTGTATGAATAAAGAAGAGAACTTTAGTGATATGTAACTATAGTTGATCTGAACTGCTAATGGTTTCTGTTAAAGGTTTTGTGCAGTTTCTTGTTTCTGCCGTTGGCTGTACTGCTTTATAGTGTTTCTTCTATTCATAATACATATAATCTGTGTTACAAGCTTTGCAAAGTTACTGGAAATGCTGTAGTCTATCTTGTATATGATAAGCGACAGCTGTATGTCCAGGCTTTGTACCCGGGGTCCTCGCTAGCCTAGCCAACTAGTTTACTACTCATTCATCAATGTAATAACTCTCTGCATGAAACCAGACCACAGAGTTCTCAACTTTAGAAACCATCTTCACTTAGATTTCATGCCCTGAAAATGGTTGTACTGTTTACAAGCACCTATATTTGTGAACAGTTCTTCTCAAAGATGAAAGTAAAAAATGCAAACACAGATGCAGACTAACAGATAACAATCTCTCCAGTGAATTCCCAATTGTAACATTAAAGCAAACATTCCAGATTTGTTTCGTGATTAGAAGTGTCAGATCTCACATTAATCATTAAATGTAGCACGCAAAGCAAATGGATACATTGTACAGAATAACAGTTTTATGCATTTTTAAAACTGAAGAAACTTAAAACATATTTTGTTTTATTGTAGTGTAGTACTGCTGGTTTGTCTGCATACAATTTCCTGGAGTTCATGTTGTCAAATAGCTTGTCCATTCTCTCCACAAACTCGGCTGTGTGACCAACTTCTGCTGGCAGCAAATTCTGTGCTGCACACATTGACAGTGACGCAGCTACTTAATGGCTGAAGAGTTGTGTCACCAGTTTCAGCTTCATCGCAAGCAATGGACCTGGATCTGTCTGTCTGTTAATTTTGGCATCATCCAGATTGGATTTACTTTATCCAGGTTGTACACTGCTTCAAGCTGTTTCCAGGAAACTCTTCTCTCATCTACGATGATGTCATGTATCAGTTTGTTGGGAACATTTTTTATGAGATGTGGCGGATCGAAGATGACATGAATTTTCTTTTCATGAGATAGATCTACTATGTATGGTGTATATGGCTTGTCACGTGAGAAACCAAGCAATTTCAATGCAGCGATGTTAGTTGGTCCTTGGTCACAAACAACAGCCCTCACGTTTAATCCAGTGGACTGGATTTTTGTCAAGGCTTCCCGTGTTATGGAAGCAACATCTGCAGATGGTACACAGGAATTGGCAAAGAAATAGGCAATTGGTTGTTTCCATTTGGTAGCGATTCCACGAACTACAAAAACCAGCACTTGATTCATAGGTTTGCCAGCCTTGATACCACATAGTCGAGGTGTTGTTTGAGTGACATTTCATCAAACACAAGACAGCAGTTTTTGTACTTAGGATGCATTGCCTCCACACGTAGGCTAACCTTAAAAGTGTGAACACCTGTTCTGAAAATCCAGTCTGCAAGTCACCATATGCTTGTGACAGGAAAAGCAATAGTGTGGTTCTGTTTGGTAATGAGAAAACACTTTGTAAAGAGTTGAATGCTTGTGGACTATGGAACATTATGCGTAATGCTAGAAGTTTGTCTGCTGTCATCCACCGTTTTCCTCTTTTAGTTCCCCGACTTATTTTCAGTTGACTCTCGAAGAAGTTCAGTTGATCAGATGACAGAAATTTATGAGAGAGAGAGAGATACAGAATATGTTCTATTGACCCATCACATGGCTGAGCAATACGTTCTTTTGATTTTAGTTTTAATTTTTGTACCTCTTTACATAGCCTGCAGATCTTTACTGTTGCTGCCAGTAGAGCATTTAGTTCTTGTTTCTTTTTGCTGTCACATCCGACCTCGGATAGTGAATTGTCAAGTAAACTACAGGAAGCGACTGTATCAGTACATGTTATTAACTTTATCGTGGGAGGAGTGAAAAGACGTTTGGGGCCGGATTAACATTTTGTAGGCCTGGGTCCAAAATTGTACTGTAGGCCCCTAATGTATGTTCATCCAAAAAGTGTTGACGACATTTAAATGTCTTGGCTGTCGATTTGCAAGTGACTATCGTTTGTTTGCAGTAAAAACATATTTAAGTTATTACGTGTGAACGATGTAACATTTGAAAACTAAAATAATAGTTAAGGTCAGTATTAGAATATATAAATTTTGGTAAAACTGTAGTCTACATAGCTAAATTATATCAGGTCTTGTGTAGTCTTTGCATGTATCTTTAACATCTCCTTCGGCCAAACATACATACCTCCTCAATGGAAGATAAGTAAGCTAACTCCAGTTGCTAAAACCTCAAAGCCTACATCAGAATCAGATTACAGACCCATCTCAAGTACTCCTATTTTATGTAGAATATTAGAAAAATAAATTTTCTGTAGATTTTTCTACCCAATCCTAACTACCGGTAACCCCCGACTGAATCACATGTATTCAGACCAGTTTGCTTTCAGATCCACGGGTTCTACCTTGGCTGCCCTTATAGCCTTACACACAATATCTCACCCTTATGCTAAACACCAACCAGTTTGTACATCGGATAGCTTTAGATTTTTCCAAGGCTTTTAACACCATCAAGCATGCTTACTTGGCTAATAATCTAGTAAATATGCCTATACCAGATAATATATTTTACTGGATTATTACCTTTTTAGATAGACAAAGTCACTATGCCAAATTTCAGAATGAAATATCCACACTTGTTGAAATCAACGCAAGCATTTTTCAAGGCTCAAGCCTCGGGCCAACCAATTTCATCATAACCATTTCCGGCCTCAAACCAGTGCATCCTTATAACCTTCTCCTAAAATATGCTGACGACTCATCTCTTAGTACGGTACCTTCGTCAAATAGTGCAACAATACCTACAGAATTGGACCACATAACCTGGTGGGCTACCAGGTGTAATCTAAAATTAAACATTAAGAAGTCTTCAGAAATGCTAATAGGTAGGCCGAGGACAGGTTTGGATACTGATGCAACAATAGCCGAGGTGCAGAGGCTCCCTAGGGTCACCAGTACGACAATTTTGGGTGTTATCGTTACAAAAGACCTTAACTTTAGAAGCCACATAGATCACATTATGTGCCCGGGCTCGTCAATCCTGCTTTGCATTTTGAACTCTATCGGCCCATGGTCTGACAGGGTCAAGTATGTATGACTTAGTAAAAGTAACGGCACTGTCAAGGTTGCTCTATGGCTCCCCGGTATGGTGGGACTTCACAACACCGGGCGAGTGTGATCCTTTGGCGTTTGATATTAAAGAAGTGGTTACTTCCCCGATAACTCTCCGTCCATCCAGCAGCTGTGTAGCTTGGCCGACAACCGCCTTTTTTAGGCAGTTCTGGGTAATGAAGGGCATGTCCTGCACAGTCTGCTTCCGCCTGTAAAGGTAACTGGATAATTATGCACTTCGACCCCGAGCCCATGACCGAGCCATTCCTTTAGCCGACAGTCTCGAGAGGAAATCATTCTTGACTAGGATGCTGTACTCAACTTGATGAATAACTCTCGTTATTTAACATTATTTACATGTACATAGGTTTGGCCACTATCATTTTTGCAGGGCTGAGAATGTGCGAATGTTTTTGTTTTTATATATTTGTGTACACCAAAATTACGGTTCGCAGTTGGATTAATAAAGAATATTCTGTTCTATTCTACCCGAACTCCTCCTATTGGAGCAGTTCATGGCTGGACATAAATTTAAAACAATAATAATTACGATTACGTAAATTATATAATTGTAACTGATTTATAAGCTCGTGATATTAACACGTTCACCGCACGCCTCCTAGTTTGTTTACTCGTCAAGATATCCCGGCATGCATCGCTCAGCAATTACGTAGCATACAACGCGAGAGGCTATGAGTGGGCAGCCTCTGGTTTTAACTGTTTCTGAAGATACTGTGATGCGCTTCAAAATGTGCCTAGAGCTTAATAAGTAAGTAAGTATGTTCTTTTCACGTTAGCAAACGCGCAGTGCTTTACGTACAGTGTTACACAGAGGGAAAGAAAATAAAACAATGAAATAAAAATAAAGAAGAATAAAGAAACAAAATAAAAACTGACAGCCAAGATAACGGCGCTCAACCCACTTCCGCTGTAATTTTGATGCACTTCAATATGTTCCTCTTAATAGGGTGTATGTTACAAATTGCCCATACCTATATTTCTTCACATGGAGTCAATTTGATGTAGTGAAATTATTTACTTCATCTAATTCTAGTTGCTTGAAAAAACAGACGGCAAATCAGACAAGGTGAAAAATGTAATCTCAGATTTATTTTGCTCCACTCTAAGAGAAACTAAACAGTCACACCTGTTTATTATGGTCCTGTACTAGTCCGCAAAGGTTCACCAGTCACTCTGGTACAGAGTAAAGCAGGGAGGCGACCTGACCGACGACTCTGATGAGCGTAGACTCGGATCCGACCTGGGCTGGTGAACCAAAGTCCTCCGTGCCCACCTTCTCGTGGTGCGGACCGTTAGTACCCTTCCTAGGAAGTACTCTTCCTAGGAGGGGGAACGAACGGGCACGGCAGGCAAAACCAGGGGAAGGCAATGGCAAACCACCCCTGTTAATCATGCCAAGAAAATCGTCATGCCACACACCAAACCACGCCGATGGTCGCGGATGGAGGGACTCCCAGGCCGGAGCGCTGAGGTGGGACTCCCAGGCCAAAGCGCGACTCAAGGGCTACTGGGAGAAGTAGCAAGACGGCAACGGAGACTGTGTGGCATGACGATCGCTAGGGCTCCTAGAGCCGACGGCACAAAGAGACAAAGAGACTAGTCAATGATTGTAAGTTACATTTTAAATTAGTTTTAGGTTTATTTCACTTATTCACGACGAAAATATAGCTCAAAGTTGAAGCTGGATGATCGATGAACATATAAATGGAACTAGAAGTTGGATGAACGCGATGATTATCGTATTATTTATCACGTTTACCAGTAGGCCTACAGCAAATATCGGTCCATATTGCTGACTCTCATGAGACCGGCGAAAATGCTACCCGGAGATCAACCAGAGAGTCGATATATACTTAACAAGATGCGACGTACAGTGGAATTTGATGGTAAAAGTGGACGTGACATAGTGTCGAAGTGGAACCATTAGGCCTAAATATGGCGCAAACACCCCGTCGCGCAATATAAGTAAAGGAGCGGTGGCTGAGTTGGAGAGTGGAGAGTGGAGGGAGGAGGCATGAGACCCAGAAAGATAAAGCTACGAAGAACGATCCATGACTAACAGCGATCTATTAATTAGGCCAATGCTAATTAACTGAGATGTCACACAACACAGCAGACAATAGTGTCGTCCACACTCTTATGTAAGCAAATGAATGAAAAACAATATCGCAGGAAAACCGGTTAAATGAACACGTTCATTTTGCGTTCGTTTGATACTGAATTACTCGTGCCACGCTACACATATGGAGTTCCATTCGTCGTTGACCTCAATGTACAGATTTGCCGCTAATCCTTTTCCAGATTTACTGTATTATTTGTAATGGGTTACTTGCTGCCTAACGACTCTGATTAGCGTCGCCCTCCTTTATACAGCTTGGGACTGTCATCAGCCGAAAGGGGCAGTGGCGGACTTCTTCTAACAAGTGTTTCGCATTCCAAGCGACGGTAAAATTCTGGTTAAATATTTTAACACCTATAGGTGAAAATGAGTCCACTTTGCCTTAAGCGCTCACGTATTTCTTGTTAGAATTAATTAGATGCCACAAAATACAATTTTTACAAATGGATCAACGTTAAAGGCACGTGCCGGTCGCATATTTCCAAAGTGTACACGACAATTGCAACCGAGGGTTTTTCAGCCAATCACAAGTCAGTAGGCCTACATATAATATATACACATTTAAGGTAATCCTGGGTTTTAGCCATCGATATATATCGATGGTTTTAGCGTCCGAAATTATTTACATTGCATAAGCGATGAAAACGTTTTACAGTTAAACTCAAAGAAGAAGTTGGAAGATTGATGAAAATATCAATGAAACTAGAAGCTGGATGATCGATGAAAATATTACATAATAAATGTCAAACTAGAAGTTGGAATTGCGATAAAAAATATATCGTTTTAGTGCCGATATTATTCCCGTGTATGACCGATGAAACATTTTATAGTATAACTCGAACTAAAAGTTGGAAGATTGACGAAAATATTCATGAAACTACAATACCACAACGGTGTTCTATTCTGCAGAAATACAATGGCTTCCATATTTTGTCATAGAAGATTGTGTTCTATGCGACAAATTTCTTCTTTTACTCAGTAAAGCAATTTTATTGAGACAAAAACCTGGACCCATCTGGTAAGCATCTGAAACACCACATGACTTGTCGTAAACGTCAGTTATTGAAATTGTTGGTGTTGGGAGGCTATCACAGGTGAAACTACACTTGCATCAACAATTGCAGAAACTAAAAACCAAACCAGTTGCTTTCAAATGGATACCAAAGTTCATTTTGAATAAAATCAGACAAATACCAGTTTTCAAGAATCATTTCCACATTCTGGTGATTGGAGAAGCACAACTGACAGATCATATGAGATGCCATACTGGAGATAAACAACACAAATATCAGTTATATGAATAATACAGGAGAAAAACCATACAGGTGTCAAGTATGTGGGAAATCATTTTCTAGGGGTGATTATCTGGAAAGACACATACCAACCCATACTGGTGAAACAACACACAGCTGCCAGTTATGTCAGAAATCATTTACAACCGTGAGTTACCTTAAAGTTCACATGAGAATTCATACTGGAGAAAAACCATACATTTGCCAGCTATGTCAAAAATCATTCACAACTGGCAGTACTCTTAAGGGTCATGTGAGGACCCATACAGGTGAAAAACCCTACAGTTGCCAGTTATGTGAGAAATCATTTGTTCAGGTTTCTTATCTGAAGATTCACATGAGAACCCATACAGGTGAAAAACCCTACAGTTGCCAGTTATGTCAGAAATCATTTACAACAGTCAGTAGTCTTAAGATTTATATGAGAACCCACACAGGAGAAAAACCATACAAGTGCAAGTTATGTCAGAAATCATTTCCACGTGGCAGTGATCTTAGGAGTCATATGAGAACCCACACAGGAGAAAAACTATACAGGTGCAAGTTATGCGAGAAATCGTTTCTACATGGCAGTACTCATAGGAGTCATATGAGAACCCACACAGGAGAAAAACCATACAGGTGCAAGTTATGCAAGAAATCATTTCCAAGAGGCAGAACTCTAAAGATTCATATGAGAACCCATACCGGAGAAAAACCATACAGGTGCAAGTTATGCGAGAAATCGTTTCCAAGAGGCAGTAATCTTAGAAGTCATATAAGAACCCACACAGGAGAAAAACCATACAGGTGCCAGTTATGTCAGAAATCATTTACAGAAGTAAGTACTCTTAAGAGTCATATGAGAACCCATACAGGAGAAAAACCATTTGTGTGCGAGGTTTGTAATAAAGGATTCACACAACTCACAAATCTAAACTCACACAGAAAAACTCATGCAAATGAGATACAGCAAACTTGTGATAAAGCTTACAGCAAGAACAGTTCTTCAACCAAGCAGTTTAAGCACCATGCCAGAATACAGCAAGAGGATCTTAAACTGGAGAGTGAAGAAATTGCTCACCTATGTCATCGATTCATCACATTTAGTAGTATGGGCGTTTTTGATAACACTAAAGAACATTTGCCAAGGAACATGCATAATGATGGTAATGAAATTGGCAATCCTCTTGCGAAAATTAGTCATGGCGAATGTCTGCCTATGAACAAAATCGAATCACTTGAGGATTCAAAACCGTTTCTGGAAAACTCTTTTGGATGTGGCATATGTGATGAAATGTTTGAAATAGAGAAGGAATATCTGCAGCACTGTTCTAGCCACAGCATTTCTCCACCGGACGACTTCTTTGTTGATCTGTTCTGAATTATAATTTCTTCTAGTTAAGGAATGAGAAAAGATTGAAACACTTAATTGTGATTTGAAATTAAAAAAATTAAAGATCTATGCCATAGAAGTGCTATACATAAATTCATAATGAAGAGTAGATCACTTTAATTATAAAAAGTTATACATCTCGCATTAAACATTCTAGTTTAGGGAACACTCCTTGTCCTTTTATTTCAGGCACCAAATGCCTAAAGTGTCGAGAGTTTCTTACCATATATATGAGTCAGTGTAAGTTGCTGAGATCATCAAAATGGAGTTTTCTATTAGTAACTAAGGATGCAGTAACCTGTTCTGATCTGGGTTGCAGTCTTTGACAAATTGACTGTTTAGTCTTGAATTTTAACTGGATGAATAATGAATTATTCTGCTGGACTAGACACTGTTAGCAATGTATCATTTTGTGTGAGTTTATTTTAGACTTGCTGCTTATATTGTATTTGCTCTCAGTGTGTATTCAGAAAAACGTTACTTTGCTCATTCTACTTACATTTGGACCGGATGTTGTAGTCTGTCATTATGAAGGATAAAATTAGTAATCAAGATTGTTCTATATCACGAGTAGTGTGTGTTTTGCTGTTTCTGATGATTTTGTGATGCGATTGAAAATGTGCCTCAAAATAAGCTATGTGTCACAAATTGCACATACCTATATTTCCAGATATAGAATGTTTGATACAGTGAAATTTTGTAGTTGACATTGACCTTTATCATCTAATTTTAGTTCTTCATAAAGAAGGGACGGCAGCTCAGGCAAGGTCAAAACTTGAGATCCAAATATATTTTGCTCCAGTCATATTTGTTTATTGTAGTAGTCAACGGTGACATTATGAATTGCTTTACTTAGTTTTAGGTTCCGTTCACTTTTGGTAGTACTTTTGTTTGGTTTAGTGAGATATCTGCTGTCTGCTTGTTTTAATTTTTATGCTTGTCTCCAGACATTTGTTCAGTTGCCTCTGAGAACAAATTGTCCTTTATTTGCAGGCATCAATTTTGTGTCCAGAAGGCTAGTAGACAAAGTGTATGATGTCAGAGTGCAGAGATATAGTCACACAGCTTCCTCATCAAAATGCCGCACTATAGCGTACGGTTCTATCGACCAAAGGACTAGTGCTTTATCATTAGACAGTTGATGTCCTGGAACAATCTGGATACGTTATTGTCAGCTTGCGTCCAGACATTTAAGAGTGTGTGTTTTCAGTAATGTAAAATGTAATGTTAAGTATAATGTTGTATGCCAGAGATTTCATCAGATATGAAGGTTATGCCTCCCCGATTTCATAAGAGTGAATAATTAGATTTGTCTTAATTTAATTGTAGAAAAGTTTTGACTATTCTTTGAATGTATTGTCCTAGTTCACCTAGTGCAACCTAAAATAGCTTATTTGGGTTAGGTCATTGCTTGCAGAATCCCCTTGTCTATAAGAATACCTGAATGGAAATTAATGCTGCATTGGTTGATACCTTGTGCATTGAATGCTAGCGCTACAGAACTCTGCTGCCGATGCCATTGGCATATCAGTCATTTTTGGGATGAAAAGTACGCCTGTAATGTAAGCAGTTATCGCAGATCTGTAACATCTCATAACAGACTCATCAGAGGAACTCCTGACTCAACAACAAATATACCACGATCGTACAGGTTGATTTTCATGCACGTACTGAATGAAGAAGGACCACTGACCTCGTGTCGTGAGATGCTAGCAGTGGCGGCGATCTTGTCTGAGAGGTCTGGGGGTCATTCGCATCTTTTTACAACTTTTTTCGGGTCCCCACTTATAACGTATGATTACTTTTTTTCTTTAGGAATTCGTCTACAAAATTTCTTAGCTTTTTTACGAATTCATCCCCAACAAATTTCGTTACTTTTTTCGCATTTCTTCTTCGTTCTGACAATTTTTTCGGGGGACACTTCTGCTCGAAAATAGAGTTTTTACCTCATCTCGTCAAAAATGCAGTGAAAACCCTCAGGCGAAATTACATTTCTTAACCTTTTTTCGTGTTTCTTCTAAATTTGAGGGGACAAATGTATGGCGTGTCCCCCACTCTTAAAGGTGTGGGGCTTGTCCCCCACATGATCGCCGCCCATGGATGCTAGGCAACCTAATCCAGAAATTGTACCACACAGCAAAGCTACTATAGTGCTGGTACTGGTAGGCCTACTCTGGACTGCCTGGTAGACACTGACTAAAACTCCAGCCTCTGCCGATAAGATTGCACACTCATTAATAAACTCGTAGAATTAATTAGATGCCACAAAATACCATTTTAGAAATGGACCGACGTACATGGTGCTTCTGAATCGTTGCATCGATTTCCCAACTATGGCACTTAAATCTCTGCTGTTATTATTATTATGGTCACCAGCTGTCTGTAAAGTGTTACACGGGTTTAATCTTCAGAAATTATTCGGTAGATGACAGGAAATACTTGTCAAAATCCCGGTTTTATTTCAAACGCTTGAAACACTTTAATCACTCGCCATTTTGGAGTAATGAAAGTAAAGATCAGATTGATAATATTAATATTTATTCTTTAATTAAGCGCCTGCAAACGCACTGCGCTGTACATGTACAATTGTACATGTTATGCGATAAACCTTAACTACTAACAGAACAGACAGCCTGCAATACACGGCGCAAATTGCAGCCTACAAAGCATGTCCGCCTATGGGACTCGATATCTGTACCTCTCGCACTCTACGCCAGATGTTATCCAATGCGCTATCGGGCGTTGAAGAAATTAGGTTTCTATTGCAATAGATAGTAAGATTTTATCACTAGTTTTTAAATTTTGCCCTACGACATTTCTAACACAAAGCTGAAGGAATGAGTGTTGCTAATATAATTTGGATTTCAATTACTTAAACTGCCTTGGCAATACATGTACTAATTTTTAAATGAACTGTGGAGGGAAACATTCTGACTTTAATGTTACAATATATAACCCTATAACATAAAACATATTACAATTAAGCTGTTGTCATTCTTCATTTTAGAAGGTGCACAAAGTTGCTCTTATTAGCAAATTCATGAAGACGAAGAACGTTTTGTCAGAATTCAGTTGTAAGAGAAGGCCTCCAATTCATTGACCTTCATTACGAGCATTACGGTGGATTTATTCGTCTGCAATTTTTATGGTTGTAAACTATTTCATCATTTAACATGGATTATACACAATCACACAAAGGTGTTCTATTCTGCAGAAATCCGAAGGCTGCAATATTTTGTCACAAGAGATTGTTTTCTGGGTGACACATTTCTTCCCTTACTCAGTAAAGAACTGTTAATGACACAGAAATACGAACCCATCTGGTAAGCATCTGAAACACCACATGAAATTGCAGTATCATAAACGTCATTAATTGAAAACTTTTGGTCTTGGGAGGTTATCACAGGTAAAACAAGTATCTCGCATCAACAATTGCGGAAACTGTTAACCAAAGCAGTTGCTTTGAAATGATACCAAAGCTCATTATCAAGAAAATCAGATAAATCTCAGTTGTCAATTTTCAACCATTTGCACATTCTGGTGATTGAAGAAGCACAGAGGAACCAGTTTTAAGAAAAACTACACAAACATCAATCACTTCAGAAGTCACTTGCAGAAGATGATCATCTGACAGCTGATATATGAGAGCCCATCCTGGAGATAAACAGTGCAAATATCAGTTACATGAAAAATCACTTGAGTAGGCGGCTTGATGGCATATATGAGAACCCATAGAGGAGAAAAACCTTACAGGTGCCAGATATGTCAGAAATCATTTGCTACAACTTATCAACAGCAAGGTCATGTGAGAACCCATACTGGAGAGAAACCATACAAATGTCAATTATGTCAGAAATCATTTACAATAGACTGTAATCTTAAACGTCATATGAGAACCCATACTGGTGAAAAACCATACAGGTGCCAGTTATGTCAGAAATCATTCGCTATTAGTACACATCTGAAAAGGCACATGAGAACCCATACTGGGGAGAAACCATACAAATGTCAGTTATGTCAGAAATCTTTTACAATAATCAGTAATCTTAAGGTTCATATGAGAACCCATACTGGTGAAAGACCATACAGGTGCCAGTTTTGTGAGAAATCATTTTCTACAGTTGGTCATCTGACAACACACGTGAGCACCCATACTGGTGAAAAACCATACATGTGCCTGCAATGTCATAAATCATTTGCAAGAAGTATTTATCTAAAAACGCACATGAGAACCCACACTGGAGAAAAACCATACAAATGTCAGTTGTGTGAGAAATCATTTGCTGGTAGTAGACATCTAAAAAGCCACATGAGAGACCATACTGGAAAGACACCATACAAATGTCAAGTATGTCAGATATCATTTGCTGAAGTTGGTTATCTGAAAATTCATATGAGAATTCATACAGAAGAAAAACCATTCATATGTGAAGTTTGTAGTAAAGGATTCACACAACTTCCAAATCTAAAGAAACACAGAAAAACTCATGCAAATGAGATGCAGCGCACCTTTGCTAAACCTTACGGAAAGAACAGTTCTTCAACCAAGCAGTTTAAGCACCATGCCAGAATACAGCAAGAGGATCTTAAACTGGAGAGTGAAGAAACTGCTCACCTATGTCATCGATTCATCACATTTAGTAGTACGGGCGTTTTTGATAACACGAAAGAACATTTGCCAAGGAACATGCATAATGATGGTAATGAAATTGCCAATCCTCTTGCGAAAATTAGTCATGGCGAATGTCTGCCTATGAACAAAATCGAATCACTTGAGGATGTAAAACCTTTTCTGGAAAAGTCATTTGGATGTGGTATATGTGATGAAATGTTTGAAATAGAGAAGGAATTTCTACAGCATTGTTATAGCCACGACATTTCTCCACCTGATGACTTCTTTGTTGAAATGTTCTGAATGATAATTTCACCTACCCGGTAGTTTAAGAAGGAGAATAGATTGAAACACTTAATTGTGATTTGAGATAAAATATTAAAGATGCGATAGAAGTGCCATACATAAATTCCTAATGTACAGTATGTCACTTTAGTTATAATAAGTTAGACATTCTCGCATTAAGCATTATAGTTTCGGGACTCATCAGTGTCTTTTTATTACAGGCAAGCTTACCATGTAATTGGAACAGTGTAAATTGCTGAGGTCATTGAAATATAATTTTCCATTAGTTACTAAAGATGCACTAAAACCTGTTCCGAATGGGGTTGCACTCTTTTACAACAGGATTGTCTATGCTCTTGAATTTGACTACATGGACATGAATTATTCTGCTGGACTAGACACTATTAGCATTGTAGCATTTTGTGTGACTCTATTTTTTGGATGTTGCTACTTGTATTTTGCACTCACTATGTATTCCTTAGAAAGTTACTTTGCTCATTCTAGTTACATAACACCGGATGTTGTAGTTTGTGACTGTTTGTTATTATGAAGGATAAAATGAGTAATCAAGATTGTCCCATATCCTTAGTACAGTGTAGTGTATGTTCACTGTTTCTGATGATTTTGTGATGCAGTTCAAAATGTTCCTCAAAATAGGCTGTATGTCACAAATTGTGCATACCTATATTTCTGCGCATCGAGTCTGTGATACGGTGAAATTTTCTACTTTGCATTGACCTTTCTCATGTAATTATAGTTCCTCAAAAAAGAGACAGCAACTGAATCAATGTCAAAACTTGAGCCGCAGATTTATTTTTGCTATTAGAGGAACTTATCAGTCATACTTGTGTATTATGGTCCTCTACTAGTCAATGGTGAGATTGTGAATTGCATTACATAGTTTTAGGTTCCGTTCACTTTTATGAGTACTTATTATGTATTACTTATTATTATGTATTGTTTATACCTGGTATTCCTGGATAATGGATTTGGTGATAATCATTCTATCTGGTATAGGAATGATGGCGTTTTGAGTGTTCAAAAGAAAGGTCTTTTGGCTTGTAGTCTCCTGGCGAAGAGTAATTAAAACAAACACGGTGGTCCGACGTATTATTAAGGGAAATCAACTTAAGGCCCGGAATAAGTAAGTTAAGCGCTGAGGTGAACTTACTGTGGCGACCCGAGGTTTGCCAACTATCTCACCCCAGACCGAAAGACTACAACCATCTGCCATCGATTTAATGCGGAGTCTTCAACCTTGACCGGCTTCGTCACACCTCCGAATGGTTTGACGGCCTACCCGTCTGGTACCTGCAGCTTACAGCACCGGTATTCTGCGGACGGATGACAGACCTGGTCAACCTTTCACTTTCCACATCGTACATCCCAGATCAATGGAGAACAGCTGTTATCAAGGCGATACCGAAGACCCCTAATCCAAGCAAACCTAACGGCTTCTGACCAATCTCGGTTGTACCAGTGCTCTGCTCTCCACGATGTTCGAAAGAGAAATAGTTCGCAGATATCTCTAACCTACATTTCAGGAGCCACCAATCCATCTACAACTAAAAGACCAGTTTGCTTTTCGACCAGCAGGCTCAATCACTGCAGCCCTTATTATACCCCGTGATCGTTCGAGTCAGTCGATCGAAACTCGGCCAAGTCGAGTCGGTCGCAAAATCTTGCAAGTCGAGTCGATCATAATGTTTTGACAAGTCGACTCGACGATCGACTCGATCGTTGTTTCTTCGACTCGACTCGACTATGAAATATTTTCTTACTATTTTTTGCGGCTACTTCACAAAATGACCCCTCATGGTGGGATTTGCCTCTGGCAACGATCGAGGTAAAATGGAGATCTATTCCTTCTTAAGGCTAAGGCTTGAGGTTCGGATAGGCCTACATCGATAGCGATCTGCCCCAATTCAGCGATCAACTGAGATTTAACGTTTTTAAGCCATAATTGTTGGGATAAATTATTTCCATGTGCTGCATCAACTCCACCTTCCTTCGTTTTATGCACAATTATTTACGACCTAGACCCTATGCATAACTTTGTCCTCCCTAAGAAAGATGACAGAAATTTGATCACCCGACTCTCATAATTAGGCTATATCATCTTAAATCCAAACCATAACTTTAAATATGACACATTTTCATCGCTGATACAGTTTGAGGTCTATTTTCTTCGCACATCCAGCTTCTCGTTTTATCTCCATTTTCATCGCTCATCCAGCTTCCAGTTTGATTTCTATTTTCATCGCCCATCCAGCTTCCAGTTTGATTTCTATTTTCATCGCTCATCCAGCTTCCAATAATTAATTACACTAAAGCGTACGTGGACATTTCGTCCAATAATTGATTACGCTAAAACGTACGCTTACCCATAATTTTATTGTTTCTTAGTTGTACTTTATGTAACCAGATGCGGTCTTGTCATTATGGATTAATAAGCGAAAAATACAATGCAATACATCGTCACCGGTCCGTAAAACTTTACACGGGGATCATTTTTTTAGAATATATTCGCTAGATGACCGGAAACGCTTGTCATTATCCAGTTTCTATCTAATCTCACGCGATTGAAACACTTAACTCAATCGCCATTTTGGAGTGATTAAAGTAAAGATCAGATTGTGGCGGAGATTCAGTTTCTAATGCAAAAACTAGTAAGATTTTAACACTTTATCTTTTTTATAATTTTGCCCTAACATGTTAGTAACGCAAAGCTGGAGCAATGAATGTTGCTATCATAATTAGGATTTGAACTACTTGCCACTAATACTTGTACTAACTCTTCGGTGAATTGTGGAGGTAACATTCTTACTACAGTGTACTGTAACACTCAGCCTTCTGTTACAAATAACAATGAAATAAAATTCTATATTTTAAAACATATTATTATTGAGCTGTTGTTATTCATTTTAGGAGGTGCACAAAGTTGCTTTTTTAGCATGTGCGTGAAGACGAAAAACGTTACTTTTACAACATAAAATTCGTTGTAAGAGAATGCCTACAACTAATTGATCTTCATTACGAACATTACAGTGTATTTATTTGTCTGCAGGTTTCATTGTTGTCAAATATTTCATCATTTAACATTGATGATATACAATACCACAACGGTTCTATTCTGCAGAAATCCAATGGCTTCCATATTTTGTCATAGAAGATTGGTTTCTGTGCAACAAATATCTTCCTTTACTCAGTAAAGAACTTTTATTGACACAGTAGTCCGAATCCATCTGGTAAGAATCTGAAGCAGCACATAACTTGTCGTAAACGTCTGTAATTGAAATTGTTGGTGTTGTGAGGCTATCACAGGTGAAACTACACTTGCATCAACAATTGCAGAAACTAAAAACCAAACCAGTTGCTTTGAAATGGATTCCAAAGCTCATTATGAACAAAATCAGACAAATCCCAGTTTTCAAGAGTCATTTGCACATTCTGGTTATTGGAGAAGCACAACTGACAGCTCATGTGAGAACCCATACTGGAGAAAAACAACACAAATATCAGTTATATGAATAATCACTGTTGTAGCTAACTAACTTTATTGCAAAAATGAGAACCGAAACAGGAGAGACACCATACAGATGTCAGTTATGTCAGAAATCCTTTACAATAGTCAGTAATCTTGAGCGTCATATGAGGACTCATACAGGAGAAAAACCATACCAGTGTCAGGTATGTGGGAAATCATTTTCTAGAGGTGATTATCTGGAAACACACATGCCAACCCATACTGGTGAAACAACACACAGCTGCCAGTTATGTCAGAAATCATTTACAAGAGTGAGTTACCTTAAGGTTCACATGAGAATTCATACTGGAGAAAAACCATACATGTGCCAGCTATGTCAGAAATCATTTACAACTGGCAGTGCTCTTAAGGGTCATGTGAGGATCCATACAGGTGAAAAACCCTACAGTTGCCAGTTATGTGAGAAATCATTTGTTCAGGTTTCTGATCTGAAGAATCACATGAGAACCCATACAGGTGAAAAACCCTACAGTTGCCAGTTATGTGAGAAATCATTTGTTCAGGTTTCTTATCTGAAGATTCACATGAGAATCCATACAGGTGAAAAACCATACAGTTGCCAGTTATGTCAGAAATCATTTACAGAAGTAAGTGCTCTTAGGAGTCATATGAGAACCCATACAGGAGAAAAACCATACAGGTGCAAGTTATGCGAGAAATCGTTTCCACATGGCAGTAATCTTAGACGTCATATAAGAACCCACACAGGAGAAAAACCATACAGGTGCCAGTTATGTCAGAAATCATTTACAGAAGTAAGTACTCTTAAGAGTCATATGAGAACCCATACAGGAGAAAAACCATTTGTGTGCGAGGTTTGTAATAAAGGATTCACACAACTCACAAATCTAAACTCACACAGAAAAACTCATGCAAATGAGATACAGCAAACTTGTGATAAAGCTTACAGCAAGAACAGTTCTTCAACCAAGCAGTTTAAGCACCATGCCAGAATACAGCAAGAGGATCTTAAACTGGAGAGTGAAGAAATTGCTCACCTATGTCATCGATTCATCACATTTAGTAGTACGGGCGTTTTTGATAACACTAAAGAACATTTGCCAAGGAACATGCATAATGATGGTAATGAAATTGCCAATCCTCATTCGAAAATTAGTCATGGAGAGTGTCTGTGTATGGATAAAATCGAATCACTTGAGGATTCAAAACCGTTTCTGGAAAAGTCTTTTGGATGTGGCATATGTGATGAAATGTTTGAAATAGAGAAGGAATTTCTGCAGCACTGTTCTAGCCACGGCATTTCTCCACCGGACGACTTCTTTGTTGATCTGTTCTGAATTATAATTTCATCTAGTTAAGGAATGAGAAAAGATTGAAACACTTAATTGTGATTTGAAATAAATTAAAGATTCGTATCATAAATTCATAATGAAGAGTAGATCACTTTAATTATAAAAAGTTATACATCTCGCAATCTCGCATTAAACATTCTAGTTTAGGGAACACTCCTTGTCCGGCAATTTCAAGCACGAAATTGCCTAAAGTGTCGAGAGTTTCTTCCCATATATATGAATCAGTGTAAGTTGCTGAGATCATCAAAATGGAGTTTTCTATTAGTAACTAAGGATGCAGTAACCTGTTCTGATATGGGTTGCAGTCATTGACAAATTGACTGTTTAGTCTTGAATTTTAATTACATGAATAATGAATTATTCTGCTGGACTAGACACTGTTAGCAATGTTTCATTTTGTGTGAGTTTATTTTAGACTGTTGCTACTTATATTGTATTTGCTCTCATTGTGTATTCAGAAGAACGTTACTTTGCTCATTCTACTTACATTTGGACCGGATGTTTGGAGTTGTCATTATCATGGATAAAATGAGTAATCAAGATTGTTGTATATCTCGAGTAGTGATGCTGTTTCTGATGATTTTGTGATGCGATTGAAAATGTCCTTAAAATAAGCTGTATGTCACAACTTGCACATACCTATATTTCTAGATATAGAGTCTTTGATACAGTGACATTTTGTAGTTCACATTGACCTTTATCATCTAATTTTAGTTCTTCATAAAGAAGGGACGGCAGCTCAGGCAAGGTCGAAACTTGAGATCCAAATATATTTTGCTCCAGTCATATTTGTTTATATTATGGTCCTGTAGTAGTCAATGGTGACATTATGAATTGCTTTACTTAGTTTTAGGTTCCGTTCACTTTTGGTAGTACTTGTGTTTGGTTTAGTGGGATATCTGCTGTCTGCTTGTTTTTAATTTTTATGCTTGTCTCCAGACATTTCTTTAGTTGCCTCTGAAAACAAATTGTCCGTTATTTGCAGACATCAATTTTGTGTCCAGAAGGCTAGTAGACAAAGTGTGTGATGTCAGAGTGCAGAGATATAGCCACACAGGTTCATCATCAAAATGCCACACTATAGCGTACGGTTCTATCGACCAACGTGACTAGTGCTTTATCATTAGACAGTTGATGCCCTGGAACAATCTGGATACGTTATTGTCAGCTTAATTATGTCCAGACATTTAAGAGTGTGTCTGTTTTCAATAACGTAAAATGTAATGTTAAGTATAATGTTATAGTGCAGGTCGATATTGGCTGCATGCAGTGGTTAAAGTGGTTTGGGTAAGCAGTGGGAACGCCAAAGAAGAGTTTATTGGAATGCATGCCTGAGCAGTGGGAACGCAAGCAAAGAATTTCGAGAGCAGTGGGAACGCAAGCAAAGAATTTCGAGAGCAGCGGGAACACAGTTCCCACTCCACTTTAACCCATGGCTGTATGCCAGAGATTTCATCAGATATGAAGGTTATGCCTCTCCGATTTCATAAGAGTGAATAATTAGAAATGTCTTGATTTCATTGTAGAAAAGTTTTGACTATTCTTTGAATGTATTGTCCTAGTTCACCTAGTGCAACCTAAAATAGCTTATTTGGGTTAGGTCATTGCTTGCAGAACCCAGCTTTGTCTATAAGAATACCTGAAAATGGAAATTAATGCTGGATTGGTTGATACCTAGTGCATTGAATGCTGGCGCTACAGAAGTCTGCTACTAATGCCATTGCCATATCAGTCAGTTTTGGGACGAAAAGTACGCCTGTAATTATTATTATTATTATTAATGAGCTTTTATATAGCGCCCCTTCAAGGTTATCTACTCAGGAGCGCTCCTAGTCCAACCACGGCTAAAGAGAGTAGTTTTTAAGTTTGCAAGAAACAAGGTAGAGTGAGTCATAGGGACCAGGCGAAGTGCAACAGGAAGGCCATTCCAGGTTGCAGGTCCAGCGACCGAAAAAGAACGTCGCTGCATAATGGCTGTCCGCGTGCGGGGGACCAATAGCTCGGCCTGGTCAGCCGAGCGAAGAGCAGATCTCCGCAAGACCCCCGAGGTAGAGCGACACAACTCCCGCAGGTATGGGGGAGCAAGTCCCTCTAGACAACGCCTAACCAGTGCAGAGACCCTATAGGCGATCCGCAGCGGGAAAGGGAGCCAGTGCAGAACATCCCGCATATAAAGAGAAACCTGGCCAAATCTGGGGATGCGACCAATAAGACGTGCGGCTGCACGCAAAACCCGGTCCAAACACCCAAGGCGGGCAGCTGGGAGGCCAGCATAAAGGGCGCTACAGTAGTCCAGACGGGAAACCACAAACGCATGGACAAGGGTAGAAGCAGCTGCCTGCGTCAGAGTGCGGGAGACTACCCTTAACTGACGAAGTTGATAATAAGAGTCCCGACAAAGCAAATTAATATGTCGCATGAATGTGAGCTCTTGATCCAGAATTACACCAAGATCACGTACTGAGGAGGCAAAGGAAACCCAGGGAAATTCAAGTGCCAGACCCTCAATGTTAATTTTTGCAAGCTGTTGGCGCGTACCAAACCAGATATATTGGGTCTTTGCCGGGTTTAACCGTAGACGGTTTGAGGACATCCAGGCCTCCAAATTCCCCACGACTCGGGCGATCTCTCGAACTGCAGCAGCAGCAGCCAATGGTGAGCAGTGGACATACGCTTGGAGGTCATCCGCGTAGGACTGACTTAAGACTGCACTGGCCGCCAAGAGGGGACCAAGGTCAGCAGTATAGAGTATGTACAATAGGGGACCCAAAACAGAGCCCTGGGGCAGGCCAAATGGAGCAGGAACCCAGGGTGACCTAGCAGACCCACAAGCCACAATGCAAGAGCGGTCCTGAAGGTATGAGGTAAGCCAGTCAAGAAAATTTCCAGAGAGACCATAGGAGGTAGAGAGGCGTGTCAAAAGAATAGTATGATCAACTGTATCGAATGCAGCGCTTACATCGAACAGTGCCAATAGAGTAACCTGTGACTTATCAATGGCCCCATAAATGTCCGAGAGGAGGCGTACCAACAAGGTCTCAGTAGAGTGACCTTTCCGAAAGCCCGACTGGTAAGTTGGTAAAAGGTCATTCTTATCAAGGTGGACAGTAAGCTGAGTAGCTACTACCTTTTCAATAATTTTAGAGATAAAAGACACATTAGCTATAGGTCTAAAGTTATTAGGGTCAGCCAAATCCAATCCCTCGCGTTTAGGCACCGGGATGAGGATGGATCTTTTCTGTGAGACAGGCAGGATGCCCTCACGAAGGGAGCTGTTGCAGAGGACCGTCAGGAAAGGGAGTAAAATATCCACGAATTCTTGAAGAAGAGATGTAGGAAGCGGGTCCAAATCGCATGTTTTAGGCGCAGAAGCTAAGATGACTCGTCGTAAATCCTGGCTTGAGATTGGATCCAGGGCGGAAAGTTCACAGTTAGTCGGTGTATAGACCGGCGGAGGAGAACCGGCAGTGGTCTCTCGGACAGAATTGACTTTCGCAGTAAATGCCTCGAGAAAGGTATCTGGCGAGAAGAGTGGTGTAGCTGAGCGTCCAGCAGGTCGAGCACGGCCAAGGAGGTCATTTAAGGTCGACCAGAGCCTCTTAGGATCCCTCGAGTGGCAAGCGATCTTGTGTTCCCAGTAGGCCTGCTCTTTCCGTCTGTACTGCCGATGCATCTCGCGGACATATTGCACCCAGGCAGCGCGGTCAGCAGGCAGCTTAGTGCGCCTGTAACGCCTCTCCAGACGACGAGCATGGCGCCGAAAAGAACGACACTCGGCATCGAACCACGGTGTGAGAGCAGACTGGCGCGTTCTAGCTGTGTGTGATGGAAGTAAGGTGTTAACAAGATCCGTCATGGTGGTCTCATATAGGGTGAAAAGATCGACAGTTGATGCTTCGGCTAAGGTTGACGGATCAGCAATGCAACCAGTTGTCACAGATCTGTAACACCTCATAACAGATTCATCAGAGGCACTTCTGACCCAACAACAAATATACCAGGATCGAACAGGTTGATTTTCAAGCACGTACTGAATGAAGAAGGACCACGACCGCGGACCTTGTGTCGTGAGATGCTAGGCAACCTAATCCAGAAGTTGGACCACACAGCAAAGCTACTGTAGTGCGCTGTAGGGGTTCAGGCTGGAGGAACAACCAGGTCACCCTGTGCAGCAGAGTGCAGAAATTTACAGCGCCTGCCGTAGGGATGGCGGACCGAGTTGGCCCATATGGCTTGGTCCTCAATTCAAGTATTATTCATGCTTGGCGTTGATTACCTGTACTTTGCCAGCGTCGTATAGACAAAGTCAAGACGCCATGTTGACTGTGAAGACTCTGATATTGACTACGACACTGTATCAAGTCTAAAAAGCCACGACAACTAAGATAAGCTCAAAAACACCAACACGTACTGAAGCACTCCGACACACACACACACACACACACACACACACACACACACACACACACACACACACACACACACACACACACACACACACACACACACACACACACACACACACACACACACACACACACACACACACACACATATATATATATATATTCTGGTAAGCAAATTGCTGCCAGTGATGAGAATAATAGTGACATGCCTCTATTTAAGCTTACTTCTAATGCTAGGAAGCAGGACGCTTTCCTAGCAGCGACGTTGCTGCTGCCTTGGATAAATTGGGTGATATGAGTGAAACTCTGCGTGCCAGGATCGCAGACGGACTTCACAACAGCCGTGAAATCTTTATACCGGCAGTAAACAAATGCACAGATGATCTGGGAGAATTTGTCAACACCGAGTCACGTTTAGTGACATTGCTGCATACAATTTAATGGGCGCCGTAACAAAACGGCGCAGGACAAAACGGCGCAGACACAACGGCGCAGACAAAACGGCGCAGACAGAACGGCGCAATGCAAAGTACCCCGACAAAACGGCGCAGACAATACGGCGCAGTACAAAGATTATGATACCCGTCTAGTGATTGTTTGTTTATTAGCGATCAAAAAGTGCCTATCATCCCGCTTCTAGTTTAATTTACATTTTAATCGTTCTTCCCGCTTCTCATTTTAGATATATTTTAGCTATATTTTAATCGTTCATCCTGCTTCTAGTTTAATTTACATTTTAATCGTTCATCCCGCTTCTAGTTTAATTTACATTTTAATCGTTCTTCCCGCTTCTTGTATAATTTACACCTGTTCTGGCACCTTTATCGGACTAGGCTATTGGGAAGATACTTATATCGGCAGGCAAAGAAGGGGTAGACGCGCAAATTTTATGACAACGTATGAGCTACTTGACGAAGTTACACAGTTATTTCTAGTATATATTTTAGTATATATTAAACCACTATAAACTATTGTTCTTTAGTTCAGTTTTACGCCGTTTTGCGCCGTTTTGTCTGCGCCGTTTTGTACTGCGCCGTTTTGTTGCCGCGCCGTTTTGTCTGCGCCGTTATGTCTGCGCCGTTTTGTCCTGCGCCGTTTTGTCGGCGCACCAATTTAATGGGCAAGTACACTGGTTTTGAAACAGAAGCAGGCTTGTCAGCATCCATTACCACGAAGACGACATGGGGAGTGAGAACTGGAGTTAAGCCAACTGCAATTGCTCGACGTAAAGATTGTTTGTCTGGAAAAGGAATCAGTCGGCAGGACGACCACCTGGAAATGTAGAAGGCCTCTCGCTTTTAAAGAGCAGTACAAATTAAGGACCATTTAATGCATCCACACCGTCACACGAAAGAAACGGAAAACATCTATCCATGATTTACAATCATGTGTTTCAAGCAATGTATCTCTAGACTCAACGAGACATGCCAAAAAAGCAGTCTTGTTGTCAAGACCTTAAATCTCAAGACCAAGACTTTGAACCTTGAGACCAAGACTTTGAACCTCGAGGTCAAGACCAAGACTTTGAACCTCAAGACCAAGACTTTGAACTTCAAGACCGAGACCAAGACCCAAAAACCACATTCAGCCCGAGACTTCTTTTCCTTGTAAAAAATTGTCAAGTCGGACTACTCGCTATTTTAATGAAAACGTCTTTTAATTACTTTATACGCAGACTGCAGAGAATTCCGAATACGTATTTACAAAAGTCCTTCATGCAAAATGTTATTCCAAATGCCTTTCTATTTTATAAAACCCATTCGCTCAGAATTTTCTGGGGCCTCATAAAAATTCCGCCATGTGAAAATATACGTTCTATAGGTGCTGAAGTTGCCGACACACACAGTAGGCCTACCTCTTCAAGGACTGGATGTAAAATAATGTACAAATCGTGAGCCTTTTTTAAATCCTCACATGATTTATCAGACCGTCTGGTTTCAGATAATGTCTTGGCAGGGCTTCCAGACACAGCCTAACATATATATATAGGCCATAGTTGCTGCTGCCGATCGATGGGTTTTCCTGACCAACAAGACTTGCATCCGTCCGCAGGTATATTTGTCGTAGGCTATGATAAAAACAGGCTTGATACATTTTTTAATTTTTGAGTTTTGTTAAATGACTTCATATTGACAGCCGGTCTTGGTCTTGGTCTTGGGAGACCAAGACTTTGAACCTCAAGACCAAGACTTTTGGTCTCAAGACCAAGATTTTTAAAAACGAACTCAAGTGCACTCGAGACCAAGACCTTGGTCTCTATAGGACAAGTCTGAAGTTCCACCACGTTTTATTAAAATATGCAAATTATTACAAAAATTATCGTAGTAACAAGAGAGGTCTGGTTTTTTCCGTTCACATGCAGTGTGTGTGTGTATATATATATATATATATATATATATATATATATATATATATATATATATATATATATATATATATATATATATATATATATATATATATATATATATATATATATATATATATATATATATATATATATATATATATATATATATATATATATATATATATATATAAACCTAGGAAAACTTTGAATTAGAAATAGACTGGCTCTGACCCAAGGTTTCGATGGGACTGGTACAAGAGTTATACCGGATAAAGAAGCGGACGAGGGCTCCTCATTTACCTCAGAAGAAGATGTAAACATCGGGGATAGCGATATTGGAATTGTTTTAAGAGGCTCGCAGGAGCTTGAACTTGAGGTCCTATCCCAAGAACCTGAGAGTGAAACATTCTCTAATATTGACGATATAGACCCTGATCGCAACCTATTTATCACTAAAAAAATTTGGTCCAGTGACTATATCTCGTTGGATAAACTCCAGCAGCGTTTATCAGATGTTTCAACGAATAATACGAATTTAACAATCATTCATATAAATTGTAGAAGTATTATATATAAAATTCCGGAAATTTCTGACATAATTAATAAAACCCATCCAGATATTATTGCTCTCACAGAAACTTGGCTAGAGGAAAACCTCTTAGATACCATACATATCCCTGAATACAAATTTGTTGGGAAGGCTAGAGTAAGTGGGAGAGGTGGCGGAGTAGGATTTTTTACAAGTCATCAGCTAAATTTTCAAATTTTTGTTCCATTTAACAATGACCCCGACCTTGCAACATTCGAACACCTTTTTCTAAAGATTAAATTAAAATGCAGTGAGCTCGTGGTTGGGGTTATCTACAGGGCTCCTGGCCAGGGATTAGACGTATTCTTACAGGAATTTGACAAGCTGACTCTACACATCGAATCAAAATCTAAAGATATAATTCTAACTGGGGACTTTAATATAGACTTATTGAAAGTTAACGACCATCATGAAACGAACATTTTTTATAACAACCTTATTGCTCATCACTTCCTCCCAACGATCACCAAGCCTACCAGAATAACCGAATCATCCAAAACGTTAATTGACAATTTATTCTGTACAAATTGGTCTAGGTTGTTGATGGCTTCCATTATCTTGTCTGACATATCTGATCATCTTCCAATCTTAGCACAGTTTTCTGCTGTAAAATACCGAAAAAAAAACCAAATAAAATCGGAGAGAAGATCAGTTACCTCGGCAGGCCTAGATAAATTCTCAACTGATCTAAAGGGTAAAAACTGGGAGCTAGTCATAAGACAAGCTCAGCAAGGCAATGTAAACGAAGCGTACGAATCATTTTTTAATTCGTACAAAGAAGTTTATAATGGTGCCTTTCCATTAAACTCGCAAACAAAGCCAAAAAGGCCTAGATTTGCCAGTCCTTGGATGACTCCTGGACTTCTAAAATCTTGCCAAAAGAAAAATCGGTTATATATTAAATTTTTAAGGAATCCAAGTGCCGAAAATAAAAAGAGGTTCTCTACATACAGAAATAAATTTAAATCAATAAGGAAAAATGCAGAAAAGACTTACTATGTTGCTGAATTTCTTAAATGTCATAATGACCTGAAAACCACCTGGGGACTGATACGCAACGCCATGCAGCTTGAAGAAAAATCTACAATAATTGAAGCGCTGGTGATTGAAGGACATCGAATTGACGATCCGGAAACAATGGCTAATAAATTTAACGAATACTTTGTAAACTTACCCTATGAACTAGCGGGTCGATTATCCAATTCTGCCCCCTTTTAATAATTACCTCCCTCCACCGAACTCTATGTCTATGGGTCTATTATTGACGTCGCCAGAAGAACTGCTAAGAGTGGGACATGATCTAAAAAAACACACACACTAAGGGGCTCGATGATATAGACCCGTACATAGGACTTCAAAACCTAAATTTAATTTCCCTTCCACTATCGGAGATAATAAATAGCTCCCTTACTAATGGGATTGTTCCGACGTTACTAAAAGCAGCAAAAGTCATTCCTGTGTTTAAAAAAGGCAATGTAGAATCCATAAATAACTATAGACCAATATCTGTTCTGCCGTTTTTTGCCAAGTTTCTCGAGAAGATAATGTATGATCGACTATCTTCCTTTATTCATAAACTTAATATTATACAACCAGCCCAGTATGGGTTTCGGCCAGGGCACTCTACATATATGGCCCTTCTTGACCTTGAAGATAAAATCACTAGTGCAATTGAACAGAATGAATACACTGTTGGTATCTTTTTAGATGTGGCCAAGGCTTTCGATGCAGTAGATCATACCATTTTACTAAAGAAAATGAATAACTACGGAATTAGGGGGTTCAACTCTCGTGGTTTAGTAGTTATTTTGAAAATCGCACTCAAAGAGTTGTTTGTAATGGCAAATCTTCCGGCTCTAAAACGATCTCTTTTGGTGTTCCTCAAGGATCGAACCTGGGTCCATTATTGTTTTTACTATACATCAATGACTTATCCAAAATTTCCTCTGTTTTATCCTTTATTTTATTTGCAGATGATACGAACATAGTGTATTCCAATAAATCCCATTTAACCCTAATGGAAACGGTCAATAAAGAACTAGATTCGGTTAATAAATGGTTTTTAGCTAATAAACTTACCTTAAATGCGGATAAAACTAATTTTATTATTTTTAAGTCCCATAGGAAAATAAAGCCGATTAAATGGTCCTTAACCCTCAATGACTCCCCAATTACCCAAGTCGACTCCAAGTCGATTCATTTAAACTGGAAAACCCATATTAATTATGTAGCTCTAAAGGTCGCGAAAAACATAGGTATACTTTCTAGAATTGGGCATCTACTAACCGTAGAGGTCAAGAGAAACCTATACTATGCACTTATCTTTCCCTTCCTCAACTACTGTAACTTCATCTGGTCCTCTAACTATCAATCACGACTTAAGAAATTAATAACCTTGCAAAAAAAAGCTGTTAGAATGGTACAAGGAGCCAGGAAATGTGAGCACTCTGATCCTATTTTTAAAGAATTAAAAATACTGAAAATTAACCAATTAAACAACTATCAAATATCGGATTTCATCTACTGTTTCGAACATAATTTACTACCTGCTGCATTTGGAGAGTATTTCGCAAAGGCCAATTCCATACACAAACATGACACGCGGGGAGCCTCGATCACTATACCGTCCTATTAAAAGTCGCACTAACATTCGGCGTTTTAGTGTCAAGTCAGCAGGTCCGCAGCTTTGGGCCCAGATCCCGGTCGAAATTCGGTCTCTACAAGCTAGACATCTTTTCAGGAAGCAAGTGAAAAACTTTATTCTGGCGCATGATACGATTCTATCTAAATGATTGATATCTAATACTGATTTGACCTTTATGGGGAGGGGGGTCGAGCCGGAGCCTGGTACATGAATATGGTCCCTTTGGGACTGTTTAGTTATGTTTAGTTAAGTTTAGTTAAGCTATTGATTATGGTTAACCTCCAAGTGTTGAGGATTTTAGAGGTTACAGCTAGTGGCCTGATTAAGCTATTGTGAGGGAGGCAACTGTACAATGCCATCATTGTATCTGTAAATTTACCTATCTGGGCATCCCCGGTCAGCGGGACCTAGGTCCCTTAGGGGCGCCCATTGCCTCTTATGACTCTAAGAACTCATTTACTTTCAAGCTCACCTGACTCTACTTCAAGTTCATTTCATTCCCTCCATGCTAGTCAAGCGAGTATATTTATCTTACTACTTAATAGTTTCATAGGGTTTGAATTTCCAGAAACTGCACTATTTTATATTAATTTGTTTCGATGGAAATGATTGTTATTGATGTCATTTGAAGCAATAAAGAAAGATGTTATGTTATGTTATGTGATATATATATATATATATATATATATATATATATATATATATATATATATATATATATATATGTAATCATATATATATATATATATAATCAAACAGCATAACCACTCATATAAGAGAAAAGCTAATACGAATCAAGTGGGATGTAAGGGGGGAGGGGGGTCGAATAAGATAGGAGTAAAGTAGCCAGACCCAGGGAAAGTATAGTTATTTTGTATAGCATTGTAGAGGGAAGCATTTCTGAGACAAGTTATCATACCTTGAAAACTCACGGTTATGGGGCCGTGGGCGCAGAGAGGGGCAAGTGAGCTTAATCGGCGGCAGCATACATGTAGTATGTAAAGGGATTGTGCAAAATAGTAGCAAAGAGACTCACTAGCGTCAGCATTATTACAAAGTGCCTCAAATGAGGGGATGATAAAGGTAATTTTCGGAGATGAATTGGTACAAATATTTTTGGAGAAGATTTTCGAAAAGCGGTCGTCGACGAGATCGTGGCCGACTTTACCCCCCCCCCACCTCTCAGACAAGATCGCCGCCACCGAGTATGTTCGCCTCGCAAATGCTTCAGCGCTGAGGTGAACGTACTATGGCGACCCTAGGTTCGCCAGAATATCTCACCCCAGACCGAAAAGACTACAACAACCAACTGCCATCGATTTCTCATAGAATACGGAGTCTTCAACCTTCGAGATCTAGACCGGCTTCGTCACACCTCCGAAGGGCTTGACGGCCTACCCGCCTGGTACCTGCGGCTTACAGCACCGGTATTCTGCGGATGGATGCCTTTCCCTTTCCACATCGCACAGCCCAGATCAATGGCGAACAGCTGTCATTAGGCCGATACCGAAGACCCCTAATCCAAGCACACCTAACGGCTTCCGACCAATCTCGGTTGTAGGCCTACCTGTCCTTTCCTGGATGTTTTAAAAAGAAATTTAAATTGTTCGCAGATATCTCTAACCAACATTTCAGGAGCCACCACCCCATCTTCAACTAAAAGACCAGTTTGCTTTTCGACCAGCAGGCTCATGCAATCACTGCAGCCCTTATCACCATATATCATCACATTTGCACCTTCCTTCTAACTGAACCATGCATATATGGTCATGGGCGGATCTAGGGGGGCCAATCCGGCCTTGGCCCCCCATTCGGTAGTTACACAGGACGTGCCCCCCACCCCCCCGTCACCACGAAGTAGACGAGGAAAATGACGAAATAATGGATCTTAATTTGATATTCACCACACAGGACATGACATGCCCCGCCCCTCCCCCACCCCCCCCCCCCCCCGTAGACGAGTAAAGGGAAATAGAAAATTTTTGAGGTTCCTGGATATTAATAGATTAGTCTAGGTCGTAAATAATTATGCATAAAACGAAGAAAGGAGTTGATGCAGCACATGGAAAGGATTCGCAAAAATTATGGCTTGAAAACTTTTAATCTCAGTTGATCGCTGAATTGGGGCAGATCGCTAGGCCTATAGATCTATCCGAACCTCTATTTTTATCTCGATCGTTGGCAGAGGCAAATTCCCACCATGCGGGGGCGGCATGCAGGAGTTTGGCAATCGTAGTGAGTCTTTCGATCTGATGAAGAGATGATGAAGGTAAGCCGTTGGACCTCAAGATTTTAAGCACCTGTATAGAACTTGAGCATGTTTGAATATGTCCTGCGATATGCAAAGAGGCTTTGAGGTCGTTTGTTACGTTCACTCCAATTAGGCCTAAGTATGATCATGGAGGAGATTCGAGTGACATCGAGTAGGCTAATAGTGGATGATGGTCATATGAGTCCGAGCGATGAGTAAAGATCATTTCCTTCGACTTTTGACGGTTGAGTTGGAGATTATGGAGAACAATTAACTCACTGAGCGACATGATCAAGTTCTTGTTGGATGGTGTAAGCCATTGAAGCTGGGATGACAAGATAAGTGTCATCTGCATATAGGGCCTATTAGCATAATATTGATCGTGTTAACCGGATCAAGATCGACTGCGTTGATGGCAAAGGCGACGGGTCCGAACCCAGAACCTTGGATGACGCTAGTATTAATCGAGGTCGTAGAGGAGAGAATAGCATCAAATCGTGCGGATTGTGATCTTTTGTCTAACAAATCTATCAGCAGGTTGTAGACGCTGTCCGGAAGGTTGAGATGGGACGTGTAGTTTTTCGGCAAGTGTGTAGTGACGCAAGGTGCCGAAGGCTCTGGAGAAATCTAACTCCACGAGGACCATATACAGGGGCGGATCCAGAAGGTTTATAAAGGGGGCCAAAATTTTTTTAGGAATTCATCTCCCAAAAAATTGATGGCTTTGTTTGTCATTATAGTATCCCTGCCATGACATTGTATTACAAACTATGCTGCCGCTGATTAAGCTCATTTGCCACTCACTGCGCCCACGGCCAGTGGCGGCGATCTTGTCTGAGAGGTGGGGGATGGCAAATTCGGCCACGGTCTGGTCGATGACCCTTTTTAGGAATTCGTGTCCCAAAAATTTTTTTCACTTTCTTAGGAATTCATCTCCAGAAAAACTTCTTGACTTTTCTACGAATTCATCTCCCAATAAAGTTGATGACCTTTTTTTTAGTCATTCACCTCTTTTTTTACATCCTTTTCCGGGTCTCCCAGCAATAATCTGGTTACCTTTTTTAGGAATTCGTCTAGAGAATTGCTGACCTTTTTTTACAAATTCATCCAACCTAAAACTTTTTCTTGACTTTTTTACGAATTTCTTCTTGCTTTCTGACAATTTTGCGGGGGACACTTCTGATAAAAAAAATTGAATTTTTACCTCATCTGGTCAAAAAGGCTGTGAAAACCCTCACGCGCAATTACATTTTTTGGCCTTTTTTGGTGTTTCTTCAAAATTTGGGGGGACAAATGTATGGCGTGTTCCCCCCCCACTCTTAAAGGTGGGGGACATGTCCCCCTCGACCGGGGATCGCCGCCCATGCCCACGGCCCCATTATAACCGTGAGCTTCCAAGGTATAACAATTTGTCTGAGAACGTCAGCAATTTTGGCCAAGAGACTACAGTCCTTAAGTCGACAAAGTACCAAGTCGATCGTTTATTTGCCAAGTCGATCGGGTCGACGAAAGGTCGACTAGTCGACAAAGTTGATCGAGTCGATCGTCGGCCGAGCCAAGTCGATAGTAGCAGGTCGACTCGATCGATCACGGGGTATAACCTGGGATTAAGATTGCTGAAATCTTAGTCCCAGGTACAACCTAGAACCTATGCATAACTAAATTTGTCCTCCCTAACAAAAATGACAGAAATTTTATCACCCGACTCTCATATCGTCTTAAATCCAAACCATAACTAACTTATTTATTGTTTCTTAGTTGTACTCAGTGTAACCAGATGCGGTCTTGTCATTATAGATTAATAAACGAAAAATACAATGCAATAGGGCCCTACATCGTCACCGGTCTGTAAAACTTTACACGGGGATTATTCTTTAAATATATTCGGTAGATGACAGGAAACGCTTGTCATTATCCAGTTTCTATCCAATCGCACACGATTGAAACACTTAACTAAGTTAACTCAATCGCCATTTTGGAGTGATTAAAGCAAAGATCAGATTGTGGGGAGGAAATTCAGTTTCTGATACAAAAACTAGTAGGATTTCATCACTTTGTGTGTTTTTTTGGTAATCCTGGGTTTTAGCGTCCGAAATTATTTTCATGGAAACGTTCTAATACAATATACAATAATGCAATAAATAATCATCGTTCATCCAATTTCTAGTTTCATTTATATTTTCATCGATCATCCAGCTTCTAGTTTGAGCTACATTTTCATCAATCTTCCAATTTCTAGTTTAAGTTTAACTATGAAATGTTTTCATCACTTATCCACAGCAATGATATCGGCGCTAAAACGATATATTTTCATCGCAATTCCAACTTCTAGTTTCACTTTTATCATGTGATATTTTCATCGATGACCCAGCTTCCAGTTTCAATAATATTTTCATCAATCTTCCAACTTCTACTTTGAGTTTTACTAAGAAATGTTTTCATCGCTCATGCCATGTAAATTATTTCGGACGCTAAAACCCAGGATTACCGTTTTTTTATACTTTTGCCCTAACATCTTTCTAACGCAAAGCTGGAGCAATGAATGTTGCTATTATAATTAGGATTTGAACTACTTGCCACTAATACTTCTACTACCTCTTCGGTGAATTGCGGAGGTAACATTCTGACTACAGTGTACTGTAACACTCAGCCTTCTGTTACAAATAACAATTAAATAAAATTCTATATTTTAAAACATATTATTATTGAGCTGTTCTTCATTTTAGGAGGTGCACAAAGTTGCTCTTTTTTGGCACGTGCGTGAAGACGAAGAACGTTAATTTTACAACAAAAAAATTTCGGTTGTAAGAGAATGCCTACAACTAATTGATCTTCACCACCAACATTACAGTGGATTTATTTGTCTGCAGGTTTCATTGTTGTCAACTATTTCATCATTTAACATTGATGATACACAATACCACAACAGTGTTCTATTCTGCAGAAATCCAATGGCTTCCATATTTTGTCATAGAAGATTGTTTTCTGTGCAACAAATTTCTTCCTTTACTCAGTAAAGAACTTTTATTGACACAGTAGCCTGAACCCATCTGGTAAGCATCTGAAACAGCACATGACTTGTCGTAAACGTCAGTAATTGAAATTGTTGGTGTTGGGAGGCTATCACAGGTGAAACTACACTTGCATCAACAATTGCAGAAACTAAAAACCAAACCAGTTGCTTTGAAATGAATACCAAAGCTCATTATCAGTAAAATCAGAAAAATTCAAGTTTTCAAGAATCATTTGCACATTCTGGTTATTGGAGAAGCACAACTGACAGCTCATATGAGAACCCATACTGGAGATAAACAACACAAATATCAGTTATATGAATAATCACTGTTGTAGCGAACTGACTTTATATTGCAAACATGAGAACCGAAACAGGAGAGAAACCATACAGATGTCAGTTATGTCAGAAATCCTTTACAATAGTCAGTAATCTTGAGCGTCATATGAGGACCCATACAGGAGAAAAACCATACAAGTGTCAGGTATGTGGGAAATCATTTTCTACAGGTGATTATCTGGAAAGACACATGCCAACCCATACTGGTGAAACAACACACAGCTGCCAGTTATGTCAGAAATCATTTACAAGAGTGAGTTACCTTAAGGTTCACATGAGAATTCATACTGGAGAAAAACCATACATGTGCCAGCTATGTCAGAAATCATTTACAACTGGCAGTGCTCTTAAGGGTCATGTGAGGACCCATACTGGTGAAAAACCATACAGTTGCCAGTTATGTCAGAAATCATTTACAACAGTCAGTAGTCTTAAGATTCATATGAGAACCCACACAAGAGAAAAACCACATAGATGCCGGTTATGTCAGAAATCATTTACAGAAGTAAGTACTCTTATGAGTCATATGAGAACCCATAATGTTGAAAAACCATATAGATGCCAGTTATGTCAGAAATCATTTGCAACAGTCGGTCCTCTTAAGGATCATATGAGGACCCACACAGCAGAAAAATCATACAGTTGCAAGTTGTGCAAGAAATCATTTACAAGTGTCAGTACTCTTGAGAAGCATATGAGAACCCATACAGAAGAAAAACCATACAGGTGTCAGGTATGTGGGAAATCATTTTCTAGAGGTGATGATCTGCAAAGGCACATGACAACCCACACTGGTGAAACAGAATACAGGTGTCAGTTATGTCAGAAATCATTTGTTAATATTAAAAATCTGAAAAGCCACATGAGAATCCATACTGGTGTAAAACCACATAGATGCCAGTTATGTCAGAAATCATTTAGAGAAGTAAGTAGTCTTAGGAGTCATATGAGAACCCATACAAGAGAAAAACCATACAGGTGCAAGTTATGTGACAAATCGTTTCCACATGGCAGTACTCTTACGAGTCATATGAGAACCCATACAGGAGAAAAACCATACAGGTGCAAGTTATGCGAGAAATCGTTTCCACATGGCAGTACTCTTACGAGTCATATGAGAACCCATACAGGAGAAAAACCATACAGGTGCAAGTTATGCGAGAAATCGTTTCCACATGGCAGTACTCTTACGAGTCATATGAGAACCCATACAGGAGAAAAACCATACAGGTGCAAGTTATGCGAGAAATCGTTTCCACATGGCAGAACTCTAAAGATTCATACGAGAACCCATACAGGAGAAAAACAATACAGGTGCCAGTTATGTGAAAAATCATTTGCTGAAGGTTGTCATCTGAAAAGGCACATGAGAACTCATACTGGAGAGAAACCATATAAATGTCAGTTATGTCAGAAATCATTTTCAATAGTCAGTAATCTGAAGTGTCATATGAGAATTCATACAGGAGAAAAACCATTCATGTGCGAGGTTTGTAAAAAAGGATTCACACAACTCGCAAATCTAAAGGCACACAGAAAAACTCATGCAAATGAGATGCAGCAAACATGCGGTAAGCTTTACAGCAAGAACAGTTCTTTAACCAAGCAATTTAAACTCCATGCCAGAATACAGCCACAGGAACTTAAAGTGGAAACTGAAGAAAATGCTAACCCTTGTCATCGATTCAGTACATTTACTCATACGGGCTTTTTTGACAACTCAAGTGAACGTTTATCAAGGAAAATGCATAATGATGGTAATGAAATTGCCAATCCTCATGCGAAAATTAGTCATGGAGATTGTCTGTGTATGAACAAAATCGAATCACTTGAGGATGCAAAGCCGTTTCTGCCAAAATCTTTTGGATGTGGTATATGTGATGAAATGTTTGAAATAGAGAAGGAATTTCTACAACATTGTTTTAGTCATGGCAGTTCTCCACCTGATGACTTCTTTGTTGACCTGTTCTGAATTATAATTTCATCTAGTTAAAGAATGAGAAAAGATCGAAACACTTAATTGAGATAAAAGAAAATTAAAGATGAGATTGAAGTGCCATTCATAAATTCTTAGTGTACAATATGTCACGTTAATTATAAAAAAAGTTTGACATTGTTGCATTAAACATTCTAGTGTAGGGAATCCTCAGTTTCCTTTTATTACAGGCACCAAATGCCTAAAGTGCAGAGAGCTTCTTACCTTGTATTTGGAACAGATTAAATTGCTGAGTTCATCAAAATGGAATTTTCTACTAGTTACTTATTAAGGATGCAGTAACCTGTTCTGATCTGGATTGGACTCTGACAAATTGACTGTTCAGTCTTGAATTTTAGCTACATGAATAACGAATTATTCTGCTGGATTAGACACTGTTAGTGATGTATCATTTTGTGAGAATTTATTTTTGACTGTTGCTACTTATATTGTAGGCCTATTTGCATTCATTATGTATTCAGTATAAAGGGGTGCTTGATAGTGCAGTTGTTAACGTGTTGAACTGTCAAGCGAGGATCGAACCCCCTACGAGGGTAGGGGGTTCAAATCAGAAATTGGCTCGAGATTTCTGCTTCATCTGCTCCCGCTACCCCATGCCAACTCAGCTGTACTGACCGTACAGTGTTGAGGGAAGATGAGACGGCGAGTGAGAGGACTGACAGCCCGCCCTTATATGTCGAGACTAAGAAAATGAAGTCGTTAACACTTCGTACCCATGGCTGCCTCAGAGCTAGCTTAAGGGACTGCTCTTCTCTCTTCTCATTAAAAACTTACTTTGCTCATTCTACCTACTCTAAGACAGGATGTTGTAGTTTGTCATTACAGATAAAATAAGTGATCAAGGTATAGGCCTATACTTTATCGTACCCAATCACAAATCAACATAGCATAAACAAGCATTCAGGTACAATAGGAGCCCTGCAAAAGCATAAGCTTATACAAGGTTAGGCCCCTGTTTCCAAATTAACTTTGTTTACAATGTTAAATCAATAAAATCATGATTCTAGGATTGTCCATGTTTTCAGATAATTGTTGATACAATTGAGGAAAACGACGCTAGAGTGAGGGACCATAAGTAGGGCCTACAGCTTGGTCAGCTGATCGAATGTTAGATCGCCAATGAACAACAGAAGTAGGGCGACAAAACTCCTGCAATTGATTATCGATGAATATATAGGCTAACTGAAACTAGAAGCTGGATTCTCGATGAAAATATAGCTCAAACTAGAAGCTGGAAAAAGTGAACCATTTGTCCGTGAACCATTTGTCGTGAACCATTTGTCGGTGAACCATTTGTCGTGGAACCATCATAGGCCTATCTTGAACTCTCCTCTTCCCCTTACAGGCGATCCATTAAACCTACTGTCTTTACCTCCATTGTACATGCATTCATTTGCTCTCGGGTCGACTACTGTAACTCTCTCCTCCTCGGTCTCCCGATGCTACGGCTCTCCCCCCTCCAGTCAGTCTTAAATGCTGCTGCTAGGCTCATAGCACGTCTTCCTCGCTTTGCTCATATCTCCACATAATTATATGATTGAAGTCTTACACTGGCTCCCGATTACTTCGCGTATCCAGTATAAGATCCTTCTGGTTTCCAAGTCCCAGCTATGGCTTGCCCCTAAATACCTCTCTGACCTTATGCTGCAACCTCTCTCTACAACTTCTGCTCATCCTTTGTGCTTTACTGGCCGTCTTGCTCTCTTTGTCCCTCGTACTAGGACCACTCTGGCCCAACGGTGAGCCTTTGCTGTTCAGGTCCCTCAGACTGGAATGGTCTTCAATCTCGACTTCGAACTAAACTCATGATGGGAATCTCCCCAGCATCTACTCGCTTGCTCAAGACGTTTCTGTTTCCACGGGGCTCATGCACTGAGGGCGCCTCTGAATAGTTTATACTGCGAGAGGCGCCTTATAAATTACTCGATACGATACGGTTGTACTAGGCCTACCTCCCTCACCATTTCATCTGTAAACACCATCCTAGCTACGCCTACTTGGTGGTCGTATGACTGTCGTCTTCCTGCCTGACCCCTTTACTGTAATTGATTCTTGATCTTGAATCGATTTTTATCCCCCCCCCACCTATCGATTTTGTTTTGACTAAGCGTCTGTGAGATAAGCTGGTCCCCGCGAATTCGGTTTTTGGGTTTTTTTGGGTGCTGTAGAAATCTCGAGATTACGATTGATTGATTTCCCGTGCCTCAAAGTCGAAGCCACCTGGTGACTGCAGAAAGCACTTCAAAATTGCTTATTTGGTTTGATGCCAGTCGCCAGATGATCACTGACCTGAACACCTCGAATGACTGCATATATTTTCTTTCTGCTCCTTAAATTCTACAAATATAGTTTGAGTAATAAAAATTGTAGATTGAAATAATTTTTACAATTTATAGTTTAACATATATTGCAGAAATATTTAGACTTTAGCTATAACCTTTGGTTGATTATGTACACCTCTTTTTAAGGTATTACGGGCGCTCTACTTTATAAAGCACGGACCGCGGGTAACCGATGGCTTGGTGGTAAGGCTTGCAATAGGGGTTACAATCGAGTACTGTAGTTACTCTATCGACCCTTGGGAAGGTCTGAGACTAAGGTCGTCGAACGCTCTAGCAGGGCGCCGCCTTCGAGGGCGGGTGGGTCTACCAGAGACAGTCCTGGCCGGGTACCTACGGCAGGAGAAGCCTCTCCCCGCCTGTCGGGGGTGCGGCCGATGCCATGTGCCCGTGCTTCGGTTGGAAAGGCTCATGGCCGGCTCTAAAGTGCAATTTGCGAGGTGTCGTACGTGGCATAACTCAATTCAGACTACTCTACCTCCAAGCCAACCTTTTAAAGTTTTAATTTTTACAAAATTGTAATCCTTCTGTTCAAGGGAACCTCTGGTTCTGAAATTTTTTAGTGGGTCATGGCCAGTGCCATGTCAGGATGTCACGACATTTTGGAAAATTTATGAAGTATCTTGATTCCTCTTAATATACAATCAACTCTTTAAAATCTCACCTGACCCCATGGCAAAGGTTTTACAGTGGTAATTGGCAGGATTTTTGTATGCACACTGACTGATATTGTTATTGTAATTAGTAAACTTCTAATGCGCCGTTGTCTAATGCACAAGGCATCAACCGATGGCACACCAGAACCAAGCCATAATCAGGTCGATATCCAGAAGGTCAGTCCGTAAGACCGTAAGACATAGAGATATAAACCGTTAAGATATAAATGCACCGTAAGATATAAATGTCAATAGGAATTATATGCATGTAATTTAGAACAGGCTTATTTCGGTTGAATCCAACACACTTGCTATATCCAATAAAGTTCTTAAAGGTATGGTCCTATGGTTGAAGGATCTTGACCTGATCTGGATCATCTGGTCTTTCGTTAGAGATAAAACACGAAAAAGCACTGTTGGTAGCAGTGGCGGCAATCTTGTTTGACAGGTGGGGACACGGGGCACTTCAACTGATCTGGTCAAAAAAAAGAGGTCACACGCAAAAAAAATTGTGTTGACCTTTTTGGCGTTTCTTCAAAATTTAGGGGGACAAGTCCCGGACAACTGTATAGCATGTCCTCCACTCTTAAAGGTGGGGGTCTTGTCCCTCTTGACCCTGGGATCGCCGTCCATGGTTGGTAGAATTCAAAGACAAATGGACACGAAGTCACTACATGTCAATAGGCTTCTCGGTGAATGATAATATCCCCATAGCAGTTATAGCCTTGATACATTACCTGCAGTTTATGTCACATTGTTATCAGTCTGCAACGAATTTGGTTTCCACTTGCTTCTGAAGTTCCTTTTTAACTGATACAGACAAGGGTGTCGGCACTGGGGCCATCGTCCACACTCGAAAATTTGGGTCCAGAGGTGCTTTTTGCCTATTTTTTTACCTGAAAGATTACAATTGCATTGCCAAACTCAATTTTGAACATGGTCAAACTTGAGCATAGGCGTAATTTGTGGGGGGTACGAGGGGTACCCGTGCACCCCACACACTTTTTGGACTGGGGGTACTGTACCCCCCCCCACTTTTTGAACAGTGTCAATCAATATTTTATTATTGTGCCTTCCCAGAGATCGCAGTCTCCGCCTTACCTTGTGTATGTAAGAAATTGGTACCCCCCACTTTTTAGACCAAAGTTACGCCCCTGAACTTGAGCACTATGAAGTGAAACTTTCTAATGGAAATTGTGGAGAGAAAGAAAAAGGCCATAAAACTTTGGTCGCAAAACGCACATCTGACATGTCCAAATGAGCTGATGACAATGGAACGGTTGTAAAAATTTTCTGCAAAAGAATGTACAACCTGGCCTACATGGCCCCTTGCACTCGCCCAGATCTGCAAACAATGCCAATTAATGCTCTTGGGCAAAATTTACTCAGTTTGAGTTGAAGTAACCGTAATGAAAAACTACTATAAATCTTTTTGTAAATTTTATTAAATACATGTAAGAGAATAATTATACAGAATACACTTGCAACTCAAATGCAAACAAGTGAAACAGATTTACATACGTAGCCAACAAAACTTTTCTGTGTGAAATATCATTTACATATCTGGCTAATGTGAGAATTGGAAGGGGGGATTAAAAATGACGAGCAATTATTTCGAAATTATCTAATTAGCTGTAACTACTGATGTGAACTTTGAATTGACCTTGTCATACTCTGAACTTTATTTAAGCTCTTCCAGAAGGCTGAAGAAATGCAAGTCTGTCATAAGAACACTACTGGGTACTTATGCATAAAAAAATCGCCATCTTTCCCCATGGGGTCTTGACTAATTCTTCAAGATCTTTAGTGAAACATTTAACTTACCAGCAAAATGTTGACCACGACACGAGTTTTTTAATAATAATAATAATAGCAGAGATTTAAGTGCCATAGTTCGTAAACAGTCGTAAGGAAATCGATGCAACGATTCAGAAGCACTGAAGCATTTGAATTTATGTATATTATGTATATTTTATTGGCTCATCTGCAGACTGGTTAAAATCCACCACTTGGCACAAACATGTGACTGCTAACAAAGCACATAAACCTGCCTATCTCATGTTGAAATAACTGGTATTATGTGTGTTGTGCCTTCACTGCTAAAACAAGAATTTTACTGCCTTAGCAATAGTTTAAATCTATAATGCAACAACACTGTTGCTTATTCAAATTCATGACGGCTTGCCTTCAAACTGCACAGTTGGGAGGGGTGATACCAGTCCATCTAAACCAGGATTTCTACCAGTACCACTTTGTTTACCAGTACCACTTTGTCTCTCTGCCAGTTGAACAGTTACTCCTATTCTTCAAAGATCTTTGCTGCACCAATTTGCCAGTTTTCTTTTTCACTTCAACTTTTAAATGGAAAAGGAAGTTATCAAAGTTTACATGGAAAAGGAAGTTATTGTCCAACTGACAAGCAAAAATTCAACAACACTGACATTTCAAATTTTAAAATGCACTTAACACTTTAACGACGAGCTGCATTGGTTTCCCGGTCACTTTTAGTACACTCTCGTTGTTAAGTCAGATTATGAATATTTGAAAACTTGTTTGAAGATATTCACCAACGGAATTACCTGAAAGAAATTGAAACACATGACAAAAAATGAAGGTCACCATCTTTTTACTTGGATTATCCCCCATAATTTCAATTTGAAGCGCTTTTCGACGCTTTAACTCTAATATTTCCATCTTGGTATATGACTGCACTTTTTAATGCACTCAGTTTTGCACCATTTTTGTCAAGAAGATACCTATTATACTTTAAAACAGCAGATAAAACCACAACACAGTTACTTAACTGTAATGCAAACAGCTTTACAGAGCTCAAATTACATGTAATGCAGCCAAGGATTACGAATGTGCACGATTTTATAAGGTGCTATACAAATACTTGAAGAGACCACATTACACAACTAATCGAGGCCATATACAAATAGAAAGCAGCACACTGAACTGTTGTCTAAATCGCTGAAAACAGTTGTACTGTACGTGAAATTGATCAGACACGGTTCAAAGGAGTACATCTGTCACAGCTTGCATAAGCTAAAGAGAAACGATAAAGTTAAGATAAACACTGTCTACGTCTAATGTGTCCTTACTAACAATAACACAAACAGCAAGAAATAAATGCTGGCATGTTCCATTGGTGTAAAAGTCCAATCAGTTTAAAAGGCAAGTGCAACTATAGACTCCAAACAAACAGAAAACTGTTTAAATTTAAGTAGCACAGAAATGCTGGACATCTTACAACAGCGAAAAACTTCGGACATAGCATCAAATTGTAAATTTTCTGCTGAAGAAAGCATACTGAACTGGGGAATGTTTTGGACATTTGGGATATTTCTTAGGGGAGTTTCCTGGATTTCCTCCATTGGAATACTGTCTGTGTCATTCCTCGGGCATATGCTTGCGGTATTTCCCACTGGGATTTTCGTTACAAGTTTTTTCAGGAGTTTGGAGATGTTCTGTGGGACAGCACAGCATATCGAGAGATGGACTAATCACTCAACTCCCAGTCAACGCAAACTCTCAAGAAATTCACAGACAATATGCTAATTCAGATAACATCATGTTTAGGCCCTAGTGTAATCCAGTAGATGATTCAAACTCTTGTCCTCCTCATCTTCCTTACCACCTGTGAATAAGGCGACTTCGTTTTTTGGGGCGCTGCAGAATTTCGAGATTTACGATTACCACTACATTTACCATGAGCACTCATCACAACTGTTAGGTACTCTGGCCTACCTAGTAGACACTGACTAAAACTAAAGCCTCTGCCGATAAGATTGCACATTCGTTAATAAACTTGTTACTACATATGACTTAAAAAAATTAGAGAATTTTACTTAAAGCTTAGTGACTAAGTAAGCAATAATACGTGGTTCCAGGAAAAAGCATTCCCTCCATTTTAATACTCCGGCCTCTGCCGATAAGATTGCACACTCATTAATAAACTAGTTAGTATGACTTGAAAAATAAGAGAGCTTGATAAATTTTATTTTAAGCTCAGTGACTAAGTAAGCAAGAATAAGTGGTTCCAGGAAAAACATACCCTCCATTTTAGTACACCAAAAATGCTCTATTGTTAAAATGTATTCAAGAATTCAGAAAGAACTGAAAAAGTTTCAAGGACCAGAGTTTAGAGATCACCACAATGCTAATGCAGAGATTAATAAAAACTTGTAATATCAGTTCATATTTTAAAATATTTTAAAGCACATTTACCATGTTACTGTAACGACAAAACAGGAGTTCTCATTATTGGCTCAAAAAAGCATTTAAACTGTTAACGCTAACCAAAGTTTAATCGTTACACTCTTTCAGAAAACACTTAAAGTCCAGATTAAAGCTTGAACAACTGTACAAGAGAAAAAACCTCAAATGTTTCTAGATAAAACAAGATTCAGGAAGCTGCAGAGATATCTCACGGCCAAATCTGACTTAGCAAAATTTGACTTAGCATATGTAGCAGATCAGAGTTATCCCTTCAGCCAGGTGTTCCTTATAGTGCGGCTTGGGATTTGTCCAATAAGGATGCCTGCAGAGAATGAGGATGGGGGTGGGGGCTATCCAAACTGTGGGAAAAAGGCCCCATGTGGATTTCCACACTGAAAATTTCATACCTACAGTGATTTCAGTACAGCCTGTGCTTTAAAGAAAACCTTATGTAAGACAACAGTAGGCATTGCAATGGATTTAATTTGTTGCAGTTTCAAAGTATAGCACAGTTGGCCTTGCGAGGTCAACAGGGTAGCTTAAAAATCTTCACTGTATTAGGCGGTTGGAGTACTGATGTCCACAAAAAGGAAGCCTGGAGAGGGTAATGCCAAAAGTGAATAAGAGGGGAGGGAGGGGTGTAGAGCATGTCATATTTGCAGACGTTCTTTATGAAAGACCCTTTAAAACACATTAGATTCGTTGTTCCCCAGTCCACACATGTGAGATCAGCTCAGCGCTGCTACAACCGTCATCACTTGTTTCAAACAAAAACCAAATTATCGGTAAAAGCGGAATGCTGGCTGTGACAAACTACGCACAAACTGCACAAGACAATCATTCACTGTACTACTTCGTTAATTAATCCTAACTGCAGCAACCGATCGTCTCCTGCTTACAATGACGTACAAGTGACAGGCTCTAGGCCGTGGACTAACACCGTCGGCGGGAGTTCATTGGTCAGCAGTTCCAGCTTCCGAAGGTACGTCTCCTGCTTGTTCCCCTCGCCAGATGGCGCCTTGGGCAAGTACAGGAACACAGCCGCCGTTTCCTGGCAATGATCACGAATCAGGCCATTTATCTTAGTCATATACTCGTCTGGAAGTGGCTCACCGGGCTCGTGAACGCCGCTTGCGAGCGCGGCCATTCCGATGTTCGGCTCGCCGAGCGACTGCTGCAGACTGCGGAGTATGTGCTCCCAGCCGACGACTTTGATCTCTCCACGAATGCGAAGGAGCTTGAGGAACTCGGCGAGCTTCTTCTCCTTGCGCTCACGTTCCTCCCGCTGCTCCTCGATGCAGGTGAACACGCGCAGCTTCGTCTTCTTCTTCCAGGCACGGACCATGTGAAGGATGCAGGCCAGCTGGAGCACAAAGAGGCACGTGTTGTCGAAGTGGTTGGCCGTCTCTGGCTGGAAGAAGTTGATCGGCCAGACGTCGATGTGCATCTTGCGTCGGCTGGAGGAGATGGCTTCCTTGTCCAGTAGGTGGAAGTGACGACACAAGCACACGTTCTTCTTCAGCTTCAGCGTATCGTAGATCATCTGAACGTACTCTCCACCGCTGAACGACCTCGCGGCGTTGGCGTCACGGAGGAGAGTGAAGTTGTTCACCAGCTCCGTGTTCTCGGTTGTATCGGTGTTGTAGAATTTGACGATACGTCGTCTTGCTGTTGTCTTCTGTTGCCGTTCTGCCAACGAGTCGCCCGGCTTCATGTTGTCGTAGAATCCAAAGCAGATGGTGTTTGGCTTCATCCCGCCCAGTCCAGACACTCGAATCAGATGGTGCATACCTTCGCGAATGCTCCTCGCCAGAGTCAGCTCGATGAAAGCCTTGACCTTGAGATGATCGACAAGGCCAAGCCACTTCGGATAGTCATCCAGGATTGGGTCAGTCGTCTCCGAGTCGAGACTGCCGACCTTGACGTGGCCGAGGATGTAGAGTCCGCTCTTCTTGAGGTCGTTGACAAAGTCGATGAGCTGGCAACAGCTGCGTGGGTTCGACACCATGAGCAGCATCTGTGGCCGCCAGAACTTGATATGGTCTTTTCGACTGTCAAGCAGCAGCAGATACTTTCGGACCTGGTGGAAGATGAGGGCCTGACTGATCGAGCCCCACGATGTCTCAAAGCCACGCAGGTGAAGGCCCAACAACAGAATGACTAAAACGGCAATGGCAACCGATGCCTGGATCGGACTAACCACAAAGCACATCGACAGCGATCCAATCATACCCAGGAAAGCCGTGATAGACGAGAAATACCGAAAAGATGGCCTGCAAAAATAAAACAATTCATGCATTCGTCCATTAAATTTGCATATGTTTTTTCATTTGGTTGTTGTAAAGTAGGTTAATATGAATATATGTTGCTGTGATGCTAATTGTTGTAGTGGTTAAGATTGTACATTCCGTCTACACACAAAAGGTTCTAATTCATTTCAGGGCAGAACTTTACTTTCTGAAAATCTGTTCTATTCCCATCTCCTACTTTTACACGATAAAGTTACATACTTAATCACGTAAAATCTGGCAGCTGCTACTGTGTCAGAATCTAAATGTACAGAACAAGGCATCATCACAGTGACTACTGCAATAATTTACATTTATACAGCCATTTAACCTACAAAAATGGACAAAATTACTTTTAATTAATTAATTCACAACTCGTTAAATGCTGTTCATAACGCTGTCAAGACAGATACCTAAAGTTTGGCGCCGATGACAAATCAAGAGCCAGGCAGGCGAGATTAGTTGTCGCATACGACAAAAGGAAAAGCTCCGAACACATTGGAGCTATTGCGTTCAGTGAGCCAGACAAAAGAACCACCTGAAACAAAAAGAAAACATCATTAGTCTGCAACCGATAAATGTTGTATAAAGACACTTAAGGTAAGGATTTAAATAAAAATGCACATAGATTGGTGGCGATAGTTATGAGAGAAAAAGATGGCTTTTCCAATAGAGGGTGAACTATGACATGTGCAAAACAGGCAGGAGCATTCGCGAAGGTATGCACCACTTGATTCGAGTGTCTGGACTGGGTGGGATGAAGCCAAACACCATCTGCTTTGGATTCTACGACAACATGCGGCGAGAGAGAGGTTGACGATGGATGCGATAACTTGGCCAAAATCCTCAAAACACTCCTTCAGAAGGACAGTAGGAATGATATCTATGGCAGATTGCTTGACAGGAGATGATAAACAGATATTGTGAAACTCAGTCAGTACTCTTTGTTAGAGTAAGCTGAAAAACCAGTTGGGAGATTTAGGTCTTTAGGAAGGAAGGTTTGAAGCTTTGAGTCTAAGGGCCGAGGTCTTGTCTCAGAAAAAACACAAAAATTTCTCCGCAGCGGAAGAATATACGTGCACTCTGGTTGTGTGCAGTCTCAGGCTTTGTGCACTGCCAAGTACAGAGTCCAAGAAAAAGAAATGACCACCTCTCCTACATCCCACTATGGCATACAGAAGTAAATTTTATGGAATAAGAACTTCAGCTCCGACAACCCCTTGCATGGCTGCCAAAACGTGTGTTTAATTAAGATCTTGATTGCACCGTCATGTTTCAATATAATCTTACTGCGTACTTGTTAGTTTGAATAAATATAGAAGATTATTATTATTATTAATATTATTATTAAGAATGTCCCATTTCTAAACTAGTGAATGAGTCGGCACTTTGTTGAGCTTACCTGAACTAGAAACCAGGTAACAAGGACTGAGACAAATGGATTTCCACCCTTTGTCATTATGGTCACTGGCTTCAGAAGGACCCCTAGGATGAACAGAAAATGTCAGACAGATCTAGGTACCAATACCTTCACCAACGTTGCCACAAACACCGTCACAACTTCTGTTGTACCTAGCTTTGAAGCATCATCATTATCATCATCATTATCATCATCATTATCATCATCATTATCATCATCATCAACATCACATCATCACCATCACTGCCATATTGCTAGTGCCTAAAAACAGAACAGATATTAATCACTGCTAAATGCTTAGAAAACTTAAACTTAGCCATCGTGTCCACAGATGCGTTACATTACACTCGGTGGTCTGCACAATGAGAAGTTGGTAATGATGAGGAAATGTGATTTTTTTCTGGTACAGACTTACAGAATATTTCATCCTTTGCCAAAGCAAGCAAAATCCTTGATCCACCAATGAGATTGCCCAGCGCGGCTGACAGAGTGGCAGCAAATATCCCGATTACGACGAACGGAGGCCAAATGTTGATATGAATCATAAACGTGTAGTTTCCGATCATAAGGGCTCTTAACAACCATAACACACAATTAACCATAACAAACAATCGCTTTACAAAACCTTAATCCCTAAACACTGTTTCTAGAATCTCCAGCAGTATGTGATCCTCACCTTTCTCTTACTTCATTTTACAAACAAACACAGATCAGCTGTGCTTTTGCACTGATATTAACAACATTCACTAGTAGAATATAAAATGTCTATTATCAGTGTTAATGTATGAATGCATGTACGCACTGCTTATGCCAACCTAACTGAAGTTAAAGTCATTATATGAACAATAAGTGAACAGAACTCAGATAACTAGCCTAGCAAGAGTCACCACAGACACACAGACCCCAATCGACAGATTCCCATCCACAGCTAATAGTAGATATGATGTTCGGAGTTCCTGTACTAAGTAGTGTGGAAGAAGAGGAGCATATTTTATATATAGAAAGAGCCTCAGACTTCAGATTGTGACGTTTAATCTTTCCTCGTTCTCAGTTTGTAAACAATCACAGATCAGCTCTGCCTTTGCGGTGAATATTCATTAGTTTGTGCAATACATCTTAAAAAAGGTCTGAATAATAATGCATAGAATATAAACAAAAATCTTCAGAGTTATGATCCTGAAGTTTAACCCTTTGGCAGCAATGTTGTTTTTTCTGAATTTGACCATTATCACTTCATAAACAAGTTCATCATTTAAGCAGTCGAAAAATGAGCTTTTTTCTAATCAATGACATCGGCCTCATAATGCTCATCACAATCAAGAAACCTCTACATCATCAAAATTTAATGTATTCGTTTTGAGAGACTTTAGAGTATTGGCTGAATAACATAATTGTTTTTTGACTTGGATGATGAATAAAAAAATTTGACTACAGAGAAGCGGCCTGGGACCAAAAGGACAAACCTACAGTGATGTAGTACTCGAGTCCGGCCAAGGACTCGAGTCCGACTCGAGACCGATTTTTTGCGGACTCGGACTCGGACTTGGACTGTCACGACTCGGACTTGGACTCGGACTCGAACCCCTGGACTCGAATTTGACTCGGTGACTCGTTTTCCGAGTCACACTTTCTGGACAGAACAGGCAACTGTATTGCCATGTCACGGCCAAGACCACCCCTCATGCGAGAACTGACGTGAATACCCGGCCGACTGTCGCTACAGGCGTCAGCCAGAACAGGTGGAACTATTCCGGCGCCAACCAGTTCCTACTAGCAGACAATAGAAACTAATGAAGTGAAGACGAGTACCATCATTAGACTGGGGTATAAAACAGAGGGTCTCTATTCGGCCTGGTATAGGCATCTACAGGCTTATGGGCATAAGCCAGAACAGTTGGAATTATTCTGGCGCCAACCAGTTCCTACCAGCAACTGGACAACAGAAACTAATGAAGTGAAGACAAGTTTCATGAATAGGCTGGGGTATAAGACTGAGGGTCTCTAATCGGCGTCAATCATCTTTAATATGACGACGTCGTTAAATAAACGTCGGCGTGGACGGGCACATTTATAGAGGCGAACACCGTGAAGGGCACGACATTGAAGAGAACGGGTCAGATTACTAGGGATTGTCGATTTGTAAATATATGATATATCTTCAATTATAATGCTAAACCGTGCATGGAGTAATTAATTTATCGCTTCGAATTATAAGAAACTTTCGTATCGCCCTTTCCAGTGTAGAGAAGGAGCGAGGACGTGATATTCCACGGTTGAACTTGTGGCATTTACCTACCTACTGAACTTGTGTTTAGCAGTGGAAGAATTTTTATGTGTCCTCGTGATCGTGCCAGATTATCGAACAAAACTTTATTTAATTTAGTGTTTTTAATGTGAAATTTGTGTAAATTACGCTAAAAATTATTATGCATTATTCTTTATTATTCTTTCCACATATATGGTTATGTAACTTAAGTTATTTTTCTATCGCATTTAATTGCGTGGTTCAGTGTATTTTGATGAGGATGGACTTGGACTCGGACTCGGACTTGGACTCGATCTTTAGTGACTCGGACTCGGACTCGAACACCTCAGGACTCGGACTCGACTCGGACTCGGCTTAGATGGACTCGGACTTGACTCGGACTCGGCTTAGGTGGACTCGACTACATCACTGCAAACCTATTTAACTTTAGATGGCTGGATGTAAATGTATAGGCACCCAAAACATCATCTAAATTTGCATTTCTAACTTTATGCCAAACCACTGAAACCCTTTTAGGGATTTTCAGCATGTGCAATGCTTCGTCTAGCTAATATAGAACCATAAATAGCACTAATTATATGAGATTGAGTTCTGTCCTGTCATATAGCAGAAATCAACTGCAATTGCTGAGATAGAGTTACATGACAACATTTCTCTAGAGGTGAAGTCCCTCAAAATATGAATTGCCACAGCACCCTCGGCTTTAAACCCCAAATGCAGATTACTCATGTATGCTGACAAAACCACTGTCTAAAGATGAAGTACGAATGTATCTTCTACTCACCGATCCGCAGAGCAGGCAAACAGAACTGTGAGAATGAGGTACGTTGAAAGAGTGAAGACAGTGGCGGACAATGTACCTCGTGGTATCGCCTTTGTGGGATCTTTCAATTCTCCTGATCAATAGGAAATAAATGCAACAACAATTCTGCAATTAATCAGAACTAATCACAAAACTTTTAAGTTAAGATTTGCATTAGCGCCTCTATTAGGTTGTACTGCAAGAGGCGCTTTATAAATTTGTAAATATAATACTATGCAATACAAGATAACATTACGTAGTCACTCAGAACACTCTTCCATCAAACACAGTCACCAGCGCTGGGCTCCAGTGGGTAAAGATGTCTTGGCTGAAGCAGATACATTCTGTTTCTTAACAACAGTTCAACAATGGCTCAACCTTTCCCAACAGATTACGTAGTTTGGAAACTGTTTGTCAATTTAAATGATGTCCTGAGATCCTAAGAAAAAAAAATCTATCATATTCCAGACTACAAACTTGTATCACATTACTTTCTTAAACGGCTTCCCAGTAATAGACTACTTGCTTTCTGGCTAATGACAGCGTTTCATTCAAACTGAAGATGATCCTGTTATGCCTGGGTTGAGAGAACTTCTGATTTGAAATATCCTAGGGGTGCTATTTAAATTATGTACGGTATTGCATTATTTACTTCACAAATCTACTGGTTTCCTGGTATCCATACCTGACATATTTGCACCATTCATTATGCCTGTCACGCTGCTGAACAGAATGGCAAACACAGTTGGAAACGACATAATGTTGCCCGACATGTAATCAACCGTGTAATTGTCTGAAATGTCAAAACCCTCGAAGAAATTAGTGAAATTCAACAACATTAATGCAAATATTTATGTAGATATGAAAACACTTAATATAACGCATTTTAAGTAATTCACAAAGGCGTTGTACCTATGACTATCTAACAGATCCACACAAGTATGTTTTAAGACACCAAATATATGCTTCACAGAGGTAAAGGCAACAGTACACAAGTGGCAGACTGTTCCAGGAGGACGGTCCAACACACGAGGGGCTCAAGTTGAAGTGCAACAGCGTGGCACTTGTATATCTCCATGGGCCGCAGAGCACAACGATAGCTGACCCAGCTAGTGCTTTTGTCGTAAGTTCAGAATGTACAGTCATAACGCAATAATGGAGAAAACTGGAAAGCTATCTATAACCACCCACTTTTTATGTTCTAATTGCTTAACTGTTCCCTGTGAAAATCCATTAACAGCTATTATGCTATTATTAAGCTATTATTACGCTATAGTTAAGCTATTATGAAGCTGCTGTTGTTATTATTATTATTATTATTATTATTAAAACAATAATGACAAGGCTTAAATTTCAAATTTTAAGCAAGAAACATTAATTTTAAATGCATAGATTATTTATAAATAAGTGCAATTAGTGAATTAGAAAACTACATAAATTCAAAATTATAAGATAAAACAATAACATAAAACTGATTAAATAAGCTATTAAGCTTCTATATATTTATTTATTTATTAATTAAATTTGTAACACATGCACGGTCACACCAAAATGATTATTAACGTATGTTAGAAGTAACCCTCAATTAATGACATACCATAAACGTTATTCATGAATGAATGAGGGTTCATCCCGGGATAAAGAGCACTGATGTTTCGAGTACAGTTGTACTGATCTGCAATGCTATCATTCATTGGTGTATAAACTTTGTTTTTCGATGGATATGTCACGCAGACATTTTTCTTGACGAAGGTGCTTATGATGACGAACAGCGTGCAGACAACTAGAACCTGTGAACAAATACAAAGATAATTAAGCCAATTTACATTCTAATTTCACACTGAAATGGGGCATAAAAATAAACGGTAAGGACTGTTAACTTATTAAGCACATCTGTAAACAACATTCATGCACGCAAGTACAGTTACGTATATCAACAAAGACGACAAGGTAAGGAGCTGTTGCTCAGTTATTAAGTACCAATACCAAACCAAGTCTTCAGCATTAGTCTAAAATCTAAATAAAGCTTTGTTCTTCTGAATTTATTTTACATCTAACAGAAATCTGTGACAGAATCAATACTGATGAAATGATAAAACAAGATAAAGCATAACAACGATTATACACGAGGCCAAAAAAAGGTGTGTTTCCGGTAACAGAGTTTTAAAAAACTGGGTGGGTAGGTAGGAAATTTTTTTTGGTAAAATATTTTTATACAATGCTATTTCATAGCTGCCGTATCACCTTTTTGTTTTCTCACGTTTCGAGAACAATGAAGATGCAACTAAATAAACACCTTGTTAAAAATAGTTCAGTGCTCTTTAAACTTATTTTTGTCAGTAAATTATCTGACACAAGCACTAAGCTGTGCACATATAATGTTTTTACAAGCACAGACACAGCGCAAAAGTAAATTTCTGACACTGGCAGAACACATCACATACGTAACATTTTGCCATAACTGACCAGAAGTGTGAAGACATTGGTCTTTCCGTACATGTGACCTCCGACGAGACTGACAAACAGACAGAAGGCCAGTACACCCGTCGCATACAGGTACTTCCACCACTGATTGTCACTTGGTAAGCCGGGCATACCAGGATGAAGCAGACCACCTTCAAGCAACCAAAGCACACCACATCACACACTGTACATGTCATCATCCAATGAAATCATATGTTCATGGCAAATCGTCACACTGTGCATTGTGTGCAATGCTATGATTAATTCTTGCGCTAAAATTTGCTTAGAGCACAAAATCTACCAACCTTACATGCAGACCTGGTCACACTCTGCAATCGGTCTTAATCGGGTGGTCCGTAGAGTAATGGATAACACACTGGCGTGAAGAGCAGAAGGTACCAAGATCGAATCCCGTAGCCCCCATAAGGTTTATTCAGCCTTCCACTCGCTAGGTGGCAGCGGTGGTTAAATTAATAAGCCATGATTGGTGCCGTGTGGCTGCCGCTTAAACAGTTATATTCGACTCCTGTAAAACTGTTATTATGTGCTTCTACTGTTTAAATGTATGTAGGGCGCCCTGCGTGGCTGCCGTTTCTACTATATGTATGTTCACTGTACAGCGCAGTGCGTTTGCAGGCGCTTAATTAAAGAACAGATTATTATTATATTATTATTAAAGTATAGCATAGTACAGAACATACAGTACTTCCGAGAGGTTCTTACCTTAAAAGGCACTATACAAAAGCTCAAATACATGCATACGCTGACACATGACAGTTGGACTCCACGGTATGGCATACATACATACCTACTGAAACAGTGTAGTCTGTGTAGTGTGCAGGTACTGGATAGTATCGTACAGCATAGTACTTAGTATAGTATTGTACACTATAGTATAGCATACTAAAGCATACAAGATGGCAGAATTGTACAGCACAGTAACAACTGCTCTGCATCAAATGCAAAAGTCATCAACAGAGATCAACCTAAAGTGCATTCAAATTAGTTTACAGTTTCATGACGAGTACACCGGCCCAAACAATAGCCAGACTTACCGCCTACTCCAAAGTTGTCGATGAGAGCCTCAACAAATCCGGAGATGTACATTGCACAGCTGACAACCTGCGCAAGGAAGAAGAGCAGTCCAATGCTTCCACCAAACTCCGGTCCCAGCGCACGACTGATCATGACTGAAGGTCAGAGGTCAAGGCCAAGATTCCTCTCTTCTAAACACGTTTCTTATATTTACAGTAAACAGTGTCAGTAGATGATGTCAAGTGTCAGGGGTCAGTGTATGATGTCAGTTGGCAGCATTAGTGTGTAGTCTTAGTGTGCAGTGCCTGTGGATGGTGTTAGTATGTGGTGTAATTTGGTAGTATTAACATATGGTGTTCGTACATGATGTTAATGACTGGTGCTACTGGGTGGTGTTAGTGTCACTCAAAATACAACATATAACGAATCTGCAATTACCTTCAGATAGGGTAAGGTAAAGGGTAAAACTAAGAGTCATTCCTGAAATGCTCTATAAATTACATTCCTCATAGGATTGATCCTGAGGTTGAAACATCTAGTCTCCAAGAGCAAGCACGAAACATGAGTTCAACAACTGGAACACCCTACTTGTCTTAACAAATACACAATTTCACACTTGGATTCAAACCTCAAACCCCAAGGCAACTGATTGATCAGTCACTATGCCACTTAGATTCCATTACTTGAATACATATGAACACTTATTTAGCGTGTATTGAAAATGCACTATCAGCATCAAGGATACAATAAGCTCCGCCTCCCTCTATCGCCCCATTGGTGGATATCGCACAGATTGACAGGATCGTCATGAACAGGATGGAATAAGCAAGGAAAAACATGACAAGTATCTGTATGAATCCGGCCTGGCCCAACACAAGTCCTGAAAGAGAAATCAGATGACAAACTCTAAGTAACATGAATACTTAATTACTCTTTACAGGGCAAATGTGATCATACATCAGCAACAAACATAATACTCACAATGGTGTCTTTGTGCAAAGATAAAAAGTGTAATTTTTAAAAGAACTAGAACTACAAACAGATCACAAATCCAACGTAAAACATAATCTGCACACAATGTTTCAAATGCATTATGGCACACATTTTTTATAAATTCTATAAATTCTTTATTATTTCAAACTGACAGACCCATTAAGATTACATTGAAACATGACAGTATATAATCAAGATCTTAATTGAACACACGTTTTGGCAGCCATGCAAGGCGCCGTCCTAGATGATTTTTTGATGATTCAGACTTTTGCTGCTCATATTACTTATTAATGAGTAATTAAGACATGGCTAATTGGAGAAAGATTTTCACACGGACTAACATTCAGAATGAATATTGTTAAAGCCAAAATTTCTCAATGAATCAATTAAGAAATCAATGACTTTGTATTACTCCTATATTTTAATTTATTTCTTAATGAGCTCATTACAAAACTGATAAGTTCAAGTCTCTTGTTTGTCTAATAATTAGTTGGTAACCATTTATCCAATCAGAGCCAAACTCTTAATTTTAATTCAGAATTTTGGCTCTGCTTGAATAAATGATTCTTTAATAATGCAGAACTTAGCTATTCACCACGAATAATTCATAAAATACTTTTGTTTCAGTTATTAACGATATAAAAACTGTTCATCAAAATTACTGAATTTTTCGGCAGTATTTGTTTGTCAATTTTTAACATATGATAACTTGGATGATTCTAACCAAGTCGGAGAAAGAGCAATGTGCTGAACATGGAAAGAGCGACAGGGCAGAAGACACCAGCAAACGTCCCAAGGGTGCGTCTGGTGACTGGCAAAGCCACTCCTTCGACTGTGGCTGCATTGGCATCGACCATGGACTGCTGTCGACTCACGCTTAGACTCCATCTGGACAACAATGAAAAGATTAAAAGATCGTATGTTAATTGCTCATTCACGTTTCAATTCTATTCCAAAAAGTCCTCAGAGGCATTGCATTAGGATGTCAGATCCTTTATATAAAAAGCAAACATGATAATAGCCATCAAACCACTCCACAACCTTCTTAGAACTATGGGTTACATGGCTTCACACACTGTGATCTGAATTCTGGAAATGGTGGCAAGAGCTCGCACACTACCGCCACAATCACATCCTCATATTTACATATATATACATATACATATATATATACATACATATATGTATATATATATACACACACACACACACACAATGATACATCATTCGGCTAGTTGACAGACTATACTGAAGGAAAATTCCAACAAATTCAGAATCCTTTGAGGTCAGATGGTCACATGCAAGCTTAGAATAACCGATTGAAAACTGAAGCCTGATTTAAGACCTACATACTTATAACATAAACACATGTATTTCAAATGGCCATTAAGTTTGACTTGAATGTAAATGAAAGTTTAACAAAAATTCTTTTCCATTAGCCCATAAGCCTTTAAAACAAATATATTTGCAAAAATCTCAAACAAGAAGTCCTGCAAGAAAATTATTTAACAATATGTACATTAGGAAAAGGTCAATGACCATAACAATAAAAAACACAATCAGTCAAGTCAACAGAACTAGACAGCCAAACAAACCAGTCAAGCAAATAGAACCAGTCAAGCAAATAGAACCAGTCAAGCAAACACAACAAGACAACTAAACAGAACCATTCAGCCAAGCAGAACTAATAAACCAAAAAGGACCAGCCAATTGGCTCTTAACTCTTTGAACCCTGTTTGCCTGTACGTAAAAACCGCTAACCCTGGATTCCTGAGCATAGAAACGTAAATTTTCGGAAATTGTTTTTATTAATTTTCTACTGAAATTAGTTAATCACTCATTGCGTAAAACACTTTGACGCCAAAATTCCTTCTTCGAATGATAATCTGACCAACAGCGGAGCTGTCAGTTCGTATACATAGGTACTCTTTGCACTCAGAACATCGAAAGACAGTTTTTGTCATTGTTCGGCGTTTTCGGTAAAGACGGGTTTGCCTGTGCAAACTTTTTGTATTTCGTTCTGCAAACAACACGTGTGTTGACTCTCGTGGTCTCTCTGGAAAGTGACCAGCATTTTGTAAGCGGCCGAAACCTTCTGTCGCTTCTCTACCGAACTGCTTCTGAGGTCACCAACAAGCTGAGTGCATAAGTCATCAAGGAAGTCAGTAAAGGTTCTGGCCCGTTTGCCAGTCTGATTGTGCTGGTTGAAAGTTCCAGCTATACATGTATGTAAGCATTGTACGAAGACCACATCAAGCATTTCATGATGAGACGACGTGACCAACGATAATGCCGTCGAGACTTGTGCAGCTTTGCCATCTGATCATTCCTGTCGCACCCGCCCATGTACGTGTTATATTCTGCTGCAACGACTGGGCAGGTGACTTGTCCTTTTCTTCCACTTTTATCACGACGACCAACAGAAGTTATTTGTTTTGGATCACTGTCTGGTTCAACTGCATGAAGTTCTTCACTATCGCTATCCATAATCTTTCTAATGGCTTCTGCCGCTTTATAACAATATTTTTACGATAAGACGCCATCGCCATGTTTACCCTAGTAAACATACACTGTACTTCCGGTCCAAGACACGCGGACACAATAAGGTCTTTGGACACACGAAAGGCCTTGGAAGGGTTCATTCCTAGGGTAAATCAGCATATACCTTTATTGTGGTACCCCGGGATATAAGTTTATACGCTCATCCCGCTATTGCGGGCAACCGGGTATTACGATTATCTGGTTATCCCGCTATAGCGGTATCACGGGTTCAAAGGGTTAAGAGAGTGCATCTAGTTGTGTGCTGTTTATGTTTAACTATGACCAATAACTGATCGGGGCAGATGGTCCATCGGACGTGTGGTGCTGTGGGACATGTGGTTGGAATTAAGTGGGAGTAGTCAATGTTTACCTCTTATGGAGTTAAGGGGTTTGAAGCTCAGCTCTGAATGGACAGAGGAGAGAGGCCAGCTGGTGCTATGTCTTGACGGACTGAGTGTATACAGTGTCTAGCCTATAGAGGATATTGAAGTGACTTTCAATTTTTATCTTAGTTTTGTTGTGAAGAAAACTTTGAAAACGCCAAGCAATCGTCATAGCTCGGTCAAAGAAATGAAAAAAATCCTCACACAACTTAACAGAACCAGCCAACCAAACACAACCACTCAACTATACCACATAAGCCATCTGACCTGAGTTCGTAATCAACCAGAGCATCAGTTTTCGGTTCATCACTTCTTGGCTCTTCATTTTCACCTGAATATACTTTCAGAAGCGGTGTTCGTTCATTGTCCACTGAAGCCCTCGGACTAGGACTTCCATTCTCAGAATTTATGATGTACTGTGAACCATTCATGGAAGCCGATGGGTCAACCAGAGGCTCTGCTGCACCAGCAGGGTCCCTCAGCACAAAATCTTCGGACATTCACGGAACCTTGAAACACTGAACCACAACAAGCAGACGAAACGCTGCTAGTCAACAGAACACAATCGCTAATCATGACAACTAACAGCTAAATCACTCTTAATTCAAAGAACCCTCTGCTAATTAACTGTTAACCTCTAGGCCTACTAGTCAGCAGCACACCACTACTGCTTATAACAGGTAACACCACTCAGGGTCCAGCCCGAATACCCGAAACCCGAAAACGCTGAAAATACACAAAAGCCCGATTTCCCGAAAACAGTTTAATAGAAAGCGGCCAAACTCCCGAAAACTATTCAAAGTTAAATTGTAAACTCTTATACATGACATATACCTAGTGTGGCATTGATGTATCCGATATAATCTAGAATATAGAAATAATATAGAAAATCGATTTCGGGGATCTGGGCAAAATTCTTTTCGGGGATTCGGGTTTCGGGATTCGGGCTGATCCCACCACTCATAGTTTACAGCAAATCACAGCTAAATCAAATGTACCTGAGGCTAACCTTGAGCTTATGAATCATAATCAAATTGCACTGGTAATTAAATCACGTCTACATCAACATGTACCTCAGTCCTAATCAACGGTGAGCATCGCACATCGAATCACGCGACCATCGCTTGATGCCTTTGCACATGACTATAACGGCGCCACAGAAGTAATTAAATTAGAATTACCATTGCAAATAAGCTAATCAAGCGTACATCGGTATTTAACCAATATCACACTGTCGCTAATCAAGTGCATACGGCTGATGTTCAGCAATCAAAACTACACACCAGTAATCAAATGCACACCAATGCTACTCAGATATACACCTCTACATAAACAATTCATGTATTTAATCAACAGTTCACTCCCCTTAAACCCACTAATCAACAAGACGCCCTGTGGTCACTCTTGCCGCCAAAAATCGATGATCAGTACAGAGCAAAATACACACCTGCTAAAAAATCAACTGCAAATCTCTGGTACTAAAATCTGAAATGCCACACGCCTATTTATCAGATCCGTTTCCTTTAAATTGACGGCTAAACGCAACTGACTCTAGGCAACACAACCATATCCTATCAAGTCAGATGACCATCCGTCACTTCTGCAAGCACGTGAATCTCAGGCGGCGTTCACACTCACAAAACCCGCTCCTTTCATCTAGCGCATTTCTTAAATTTTCTATCGTATCACGCGAGGTCACGATGAACGATTATAATAGTAATTATTGTCATACGACGAGTGCAAATATTTGTCGTTTCCAGTGGTAAGGAGGTATACAAGTCTATCTGCTTGCCCTATGAACTTTGATCCTGACCGAAACCTAATCTTAGTCTGGTCGAATTTTTTCGAAACACGATCACGCAAGCTTTTAAAAATAGGTAAGTAATCTTTAATAGCGCAAGACAAACGCCCGCAATTTGCAACAATGAACGCAACAGTGGGGAAAGGAGCACAATGTCAGTAAAAAAAACGATGCGATGGTTTGAAAAGTTTCAACGGTTTAACATTATACTATTATAGACCTATAGCCTAAATTTCTTTGGATCGGCTAATTAGGCTAATCTATAATTATGTGGGCTTGGATTGTAGGTTGTAGGTTGGATTGCAAAGAATGGATTTCATATATATGTAGCCTACCCATTGCCACCCTCTGGAAAACGTCAGAAACTGATGACGATGATAATAACGACGACGATGACCATGGGCGGCGATCCCGAGGGGGGGTCGAGGGGGACAAGACCCCACCTTTAACAGTGGGGGGACACGCCATACATCGGAACCCCCAAAAAAATTTTGAAGAAACACCAAAAAAGGTCATAAAATTTGTTCGTACTCAGGTTATAAAATTTTTTTAGACATCTTTTTTGACCAGATCAGTTCAAAACTCTTTTTTGACCAGATCAGTTCCCAAATGTCCCCCCCTCCCCACCTCTCATACAAAATCGCCGCCACTGACGATGACTACAATATAACGATGGTTGTGATGATCATTCACAGAAAAAACGAAATTCTTGTAGTAGCGGCTCTACCATGGGTCGCGGTCGGTCATTTGACCTGCCTATTTTACTCTTGACCTGCCTTATGCCCTGCATATAGGCTATTACCTAGGCCTATACGTACGGCTGTGTAAAATTCTTTGGAATTTTTTATATTTTTTACATTTAAAACACCAGCATATCTGTCCCATAACATTACTAGTGCAATTATTAGATCTAATCGACTTTTTTACTTTTATCTAGCCTATGTCAATAGAAGTCTAGGCCTATGTTGTAAACTCTAAAATTGAAATGCTTCTTCGACCTGCTGAATAACTCCATTGACTCTGACGCGACCTGCTGAAATTGTATAGGCCTACCACTGATTTTTTTAAAGGAATAGCGTACATAGACCCTACGTAGGTTGCGTAGGCCTACTTTAATGAAGGTTAAAGTAAAACGTCATAGGCCTAGTCTTATATATAGACCTATAGACAATTATAATTGTATCCTTTAACCTTCAGTTGCATGACTGTCTTGTTTCATTGTGATATTAACATAATTATGACACGTAGGCTACTTATAGGCCCCTACAGGGTCCAAAAGTAAACGTTAAGTTTCAATTTTTGAAAATATTAAACGATAAAAATATCAAAAACGATATTTGTCCTTTTAAAAGGACGCTATAGATACGTTAGGCCTAGCGGGTGTGTAGGGGAGACTGGGGATGAAAGTAACACGGGTTGAATGTAACAAGCATCGCAGCGCCGTTACTGGAAAGCAGGGAACCAGCTTATATTGATCCAAATGTAGATCAACTGGAAAAATCAACGCCAACAAAATTTCTGAGCAGGATTCAAAGAAATAAATGTTATATAGATAAAACAAATTTTTTTGGCATGAAAGTGAGTTTCTGCCTTTTTTCTTATTTTTCTCGTGGGTCACTGTATTCACGTTTTACAATTTTACTGATTGCCGGGATCACAAGAGGTATCATTCAAGCAGCGTCTGTGTGAGCGGTATTACCGTAAGTAAATGCTTCCCAAAGATATAAAATAAAAACTAGAGCCAGGTAGTAGCGGGGTTGGATGTAACAAATCAACTGGGGTTAGTTGTAACATGTTACAACCTACCCCTATGTATGCTACAGCAAAGCCCAATGTATGTTTAACTGGTAATAGTATTAGTATGATTGTAGGTTTATGAATGAATAATTTTATTTAATATTACATGGAAAAGTCTTCTCTTAAAAATGAGGAATTACAAGCGTAAAAGTACAAAAAGGTATGACCCCTCTGGAAACAGTGCATGAAGAGACAAATAGAGTTACTAATGGAAATGAGTCATGTCGCTCTGTTGCAAAGGAATTTCTAATCTGTCATGTCACGCTGTACCGATTTATAAAAAAGGAGTCACAAAATGGTGGCAATGTCAATATTGCACCGAGCGTTGAATATGGAAGAAATAGACGTATCTCTTCAGATGTCGAAGAAAGTAGACAGGGTAGGCCCTATATAAAAAATGCGTCATCCATTTACTTTGGTCTTTAACCCAGAGAAGTGAGAAAACTAGCATTTCAGTGTGCTATGACATACAATAAGAGCTTTCCAGAAAACTGGCGTAAGTGTGAAATGGTTGGTGCCAATTGTTTCTCTGGCTTTCTGGAAAGAAATCCTACAATTTCTATCCTCACTCCAGAAGCCACAAGCATCTCCAGAGCGATTGGTTGCAACAAAACTGTTGTTGCATCAGCTTACGACAAATTAACAGAAGTTATAGATCGTTTTAAATTCGATAGCAATGACATTTGTAATATGGACGAAACAGGAGTTACCAAGGTACTGAAGCCTTCAAATGTTGTAGCAGAAAAGGGGTTGAAGCAAATTGGTGCGATAACTTCAGGCAGACGAGGTACGCTATAGGCCTAGTTAGGCCCTACTGTTGCACGTGCAGTGAATGATATTGGAAACGCAACACATCCTCTATTCATCTTTCTTAGAGCTAAGTTTTGTAACCATTTCATTAGAGATGGACCAGTCGGGTGTGCTGGTGCAGCGAGTAAGTCAGGTTAGATGAAGGAGAAATAGTTTTGTCAGCTTATGATTTTCACCTTGTGAATTATTATTATAAAGCCTCAAACGAACGAAAGACCTGTGCTATTGCTTTTGGACAATCACTGTGACATATCCTATCGTCTATCGATATATCGACTATGCTACAGAAAATGGTATCGTTATGCTATCCTTTCCACCGCATACCTCCCATAAACTCCAGCCCTGAGACCCCAATATCGTTACAACATGCCCCTGCTCATGTTACAAGTTACCCCGACACTGGGGTAAGTTGTAACACCCGACGACGCTCATTATTTTGATAGTCTTGGCTATATTTGTTGTACGAAGCATTTAATACTTTTACATTATATAGCCAACATGTTAGGCCATAGTTTGATGCAAAAAGATTACAGTTTTTCTTCTTGTAAATTCCCCAAAACTTGTGAAATTCGAAATTTGTTACTTTCATCCCCAGTCTCCCCTAATATATATGTCTAGCTAATTGCTTGAGCGTACGTATACACGCATTAATTGTTGTTTAATTAGGATCTAGGTTATATATTATAACCTGTAATAATCTAGTCACAAGTCTCGAGGTCATTATTTGCTATAAACACATTGGCCTATAGGGCCTAATTGCTCACACGACCTACGGTATATTTTCTCCTAATTTTAATCTACAGCAGACGTATAGGCCTATGCAAGTATAGCTTCTGAAGCATTAATTGTCTCTTTTGTTTCCAATCGCACAGTGTTGTAAGACATAATTATATGCCCATTATTATAATTATGTTGAATTTTATTTACAAAACTCGTGCGAGAGCCGGAAGTCGAAACTGAATCAATTGCTTAGAAGGCATGCACTACAATACGGTGATACCATATTCACTCTCTGATTATTCCATCGGTGCTGTCACAGGGACAGAGGTGATTCAGAGGCTCTGAATAGCCTATGCCGTGAGCGGCGCTTTATAAATTCTCAGATACGACACGATACGATACGAGAGTGGTTTTCAATGCCCTTCAAAGTTAACAGCGTAACAAACTAATGGTTTCACCTTGGGAATATTCCGTTTCAAACTAGTGCTGCCAGCTGGCGAATGTTCCGTTTATAAACTAGTGCTGCCAGCTGGTGATGCTTTGCCTGCACCGCACTCATGAGAGTAATCTCGAAATTTCTCTAGCGCCATAAAAAGCGAAGTCGCGGGGACCAGCTTATTCACAGGCGCTTTTTCAAATCATAATCGATATAGGCACGGGGGATCGGTTTCAGGTCAAGATCCAGAGAGTTCGGGCAGGCAATCTATAGTCACATGGGTGGTGTTTACAGTTGACACGGTAAGAGATGCAAGGGGGGGGGAGGAGTCGGGATAGGATTTCTGAAAGAGCAGTGTTTTCAGTTTTAGTGAAAGACACGTGGAGAGATGGCAAGAGGTGAGGTTTTGGTGAGTTCGTTGGATGCAATGCTGGCGGAAGTTTGTTACATGGCAATTCGAAATGTAGGTTTATTGAGTTACTTAAGCATACAAGGTAGGCCCTATATAGGCCTAGCCTACCAGTTGTATATATGCCTAAACAACTTACCATATGTATATGTATGTACATATATATATATATATATATATATATATATATATATTTGATTTGCCATGAGTAGGCCGTATATGCACTGGAGAATGGCGTAGGCAATTTTATCCTCTATAACAGTGGTTCTCAACCTTTTGAGACTCAAGGACCACTTACAAATTTTGTGTCTCGGCCGCGGACCACCACTAACAATTGTGCCAAAAACAAATTAATATAAAAGAAATGCCATAAATTCGCGTATTATTAGATTCATGCTGCCATCTAGCCAATTCTAGCAATTGAAATAAAACAAAAATTTTAAAACTTGACAAAATTTGTCTGTTTGCATGTTTTTAATTGTAAAAAATATAAATTGTAGGCCTTGCTCGCGGACCACCAGGCAGATGACCGCGGACCACCAGTGGTCCGCGGACCACAGGTTGAGAACCGCTGCTCTATAATGTCATCTACTCGTTTTCGTTTTAGAAGAAACTTATCCATTTTCCCTATAAGCAAAATCTGAACACACGTGTGTAAGTCAAAATCAACGTCTTAAATGCTTACATTATGTAACTTAATTAGGGAGCTTTCTTCAGCTAGCTGGCTCGGAAATATTTAATCAAGGACGGTCATTGATTTTGAGATGGTGGGGGGACTGAGGGGTTAGGATCATATCAAGACCGACAATATGAGTGAGGTTCCAAATACGGATTTGTAACTGGTGAAGGATATAGAAGCTTGCGCTTTGGCCTAAATCTCCACCTCCCTACATGACTAAAGGGAGAACCATAAGGGGAGAGTGAGGGTTGTTTCAGATCTTTCCAACGAGAGTGCAGCCGTGGCCGAGATCTGCGGCGCCTTGTGCCTGCGGGCCGGTCACGGCAGTCAGTCTGTCGGGTGACCTGTGTAGCTGAAAGTCTGCATGCTGACTGTCTGTGACCCAGTTCGTCTGGCTTTCGATTTACCTGTTTATCTAAGTACTTTTGCACGTTTGTGGTACATACTCCTCATTCTGTTTATATACAAGAAGCAAGGCGGAGACTGCGAAATCTGGGAAGGCACAATAATAAAATATTCATTGACATTGTTTTAAAAGTGTGGGTGCGGTACCCCAGTCTAAAAAGTACGGGTACGGGTACCCCTCGTACCCGCACAAATTACGCCTCTGTGGCTCTTGATGTTCGCTCGACTTCTAAGTGCACTTTTGCACTTCGCAAACTGGGCATTATCGTATTACAATTGTATTGTATTGTGTTTGATGGCATCTGGAGAAACGGTTATAAACTGTTTGGTACACATAGCCGACCCGATTAACAGCTGTGGACAATGGCAAATGCTAGCAAACACTTCGAAGTGTATTGTTTTGTCGCGATGGAGATTTGAACAGCCAACGCTGGATTGACATTCCAGCACGTTGGTCATCGTGCCACCCTTGCAATTACAGGCCTTCGAAGGCACTCTGGCAATTGCGATGTTCTAATAACCGTTGTCATGCACATAAGATTTCGTTACTTTACCTTACAGCATATTATTCTAAAGGTTACTACAAAGTTGTTATTTCTTTCTTTTTGCAATCCACCAATCGGTGTAAAGATCCCCGGCGGAAACCGCTGCTTGATCGCACGGGATGAGAAACGTTTGCCAGCCAATAACATCGTAATTCCTACTTACGCGCTCTGAAGCGGTCATCTGTAGAGGCATCTGATTGGCCCACTATGACGCTATCGTTAACGCCGATAAAAGCCCCCGCAATCCCGCCTCACGTGAATGAATGAATGAATGAATGAATGAACGAAGAAAGGAAGGAGGGAAGGAAGGAAGAAGGGAAGGAAGAAAGGAAGGAGAGACGGGAAGCAGAAAAGGAAGTAGGAAAAAGAAGGAAGGAAGAAATTAAGAATGGAAGGATGGAAGGAAGGAAGGAAGGAAGGAAGGAAGGAAGGAAGGAAGGAAGGAAGGAAGGAAGGAAGGAAGGAAGGGAGGAAGGAAGGAAGGAAGGAAGGAAGGAAGGAAGGAAGGAAGGAAGGAAGGAAGGAAGGAAGGAAGGAAGGAAGGAAGGAAGGAAGGAAACCAGAACGAAGGCAGGAAGGAAGGAAAACTGGAATTAGCAAAGGAAGACAGAATGAAAGTGGATGGATGGATGGATGGATGGATGGATGGATGGATGGATGGATGGATGGATGGATGGATGGATGGATGGATGGATGGATGGATGGATGGATGGATGGATGGATGGATGGATGGATGGATGGATGGATTGATGGATGGATGGATGGATGGATGGATGGATGGATGGATGGATGGATGGATGGATGGATGGATGGATGGATGGATGGATGGATGGATGGATGGATGGATGGATGGATGGATGGATGGATGGATGGATCGGTGATAAAGTCGTATCAAATACTGAAAGGTTAAAGAAGACTCTAATTAGGAACTATAAAAATAAGGAAGGACAAAACAAGAAAAGAACGACGAAAGGCAAAGTTGACGAACTCTGCAGACCCTAATGCAAATGCCTGTTTACATCGGGTCGGGTAAGACTGACAGAAAGCGGTGGAGTAAATGCTTCGGAAAATGCTCGTCTGCTTGTCTGGGACAAACTCCCACCAGAATAATATTACGCTAAATATGTGACACATGATCATACGACTAGGGGGTATGGGGAAGCGTCATGAGCATCTTAGAGAGCGGATTTCATTGCTGCCAAATGGAGCCTGTTTTAGCCACTTTACCTGGGACAAATCACCCACACTATATACTGGGACAAATCTCAAAACTACTGGGACATTTGTCCCACTAGTTATACAGTTAAAATATGCACTGCATCCACCGTAGCCATCTGCAGTGGCGGCGACCTTGTTTGACGGGTGGGGGGACACTTTAGAACTGATCTGGTTAAAAAAGAATTTTGAACTGATCTGGTCAAAGTTCCAAAATATTTTCGCGCGAAAACCTGTTTACCTTTTTTTGTGTTTCTTCAAAATGTGGGGAGACAAATGTATGATGTGTCCCCCACGGTCAAAGGTGGGGATCACCGCCCATGGCCATCTGACTGTCTGCCAGCCTCACCCTTTGCATCTTGACCTGCACCCGGTTTTCCCCTACCTGCCTATCGATTTTGTTTCGACTTAGCGCCTGTGAACAAGTTGATTCCCGCAACTTCGCTTTTTGGACGCTGTAGACATCTCGAGCTTATGATTATACGATTCGGACCCCATTTGCCTCACAATTGTTCTATATGCAAAACTGGTACTTACGGCATCGAGTGCGATTCAATCCTTGGTTGACCGGGGTCATGACCTCTCTTACGTTCTACCCGGCTGTTGACTTTCTCGGAGGCTCGGGCGACGGTCAATGACGTGCTTCTTGTGATGTCAAGTGGCGTCGAAATTGCCTCCGGTTAGCCGAGCAGGATTAGGGGCCGATGTGCCCTCGACGCGTGCTAATTTCCGTCCGAAATGAACGCATTTAGCGATTCAACTGGAGAGGGAGGACACGGAGACAGAGGGATGGAGAGAAAGAGGGAATGAAAGAGAGAAGGGGAAGGAGGGAGAGAGGGAGGGGGAGGAGAGTTGTCGCATTAAGAAATCTCGCCTCGTGTGATCTTGTCTATTTTGGTGGGATGTTGCTCGCCTTGTGTGTGTGTCCATGTGTGACCGCGTACGGAAGACCGATGGCAGGAATGCCTCGATGCATGGATTTAGCATTCACTCGCTCATTCATGCATGACTGGATCATTGATTGACTGACTTATCGGTTCATTGGTTGATTGGTTGAATGATTGATTGATTAATCGATCCGTCCTTGCACTCATTCGGCGTTAATCCATCCATCCAACCACCTATTCATCCACCCATTTATCCGTCTTTCCACCCACCCATACATCCATCCATCCATCATCCATCCAAGATCTACCCACTCATTCGTCCACCCACTCATTCATCCATCTTTCCACCCACCCATCCATCCATCCATCCATCCATCCATCCATCCATCCATCCATCCATCCATCCATCCATCCATCCATCAATCCATCCATCCATCTATTCATTCATACGTCCATCCATCACTTACTCCAATGCTCGCCATAGAATCTACATTAGTCCGCTCCCTTATTGCCTTCTCATCGACAGCTGCTGATGCTGTTGCCATAGGTAGCATCCATCCGTCCGTCCGTCCGTCCATCCATCGGTAGCCGGCGTTTCACATTGACCGACGTATCGCCGAGCATCTCCTGCTCATCTTCGGTTGCACTGTCACCAGCCTCTGGACCTACAGCAGCCATAGCAACGATCGAAGCCATTCCAGCGTTCATCGGTGATCGGTCTCCTCGGTATTTTCTAGTCCCTTCTTATCAATAGGTCTTCTTAGCGAACCGCGATTTCAAAGTTATAACTGTTATTTCGGTGTTCCAGGAGGTTGCATTTTCCACACCCTGGCTTTCCGGTTATTCCGGTGTTCCAGGAGGTTGCATTTTCCACACCCTGGCTTTCCGGTTATTCCGGTGTTCCAGGAGGTTGCATTTTCCACACCCTGGCTTTCCGGTTATTCCGGTGTTCCAGGAGGTTGCATTTTCCACACCCTGGCTTTCCGGTTACTGCTTGTCGACCTTTAATTCCAAATCAGTATACACTCCACTGATTTCCATGTCCATACATCTGAGCCTAGTTTTCAAAACCTGACTTGTAGGTCTCGATTTTGTTGATAAAACTCCCCGTCATGATTTTCCAAACCCTGATTTCCCAAACCCTTATCTCTCTGTGATGTATTTCCAAGCTGCCCTCATCCGCCGCTTCCGCCTTGTGCCATTGTCACACTTGGCCTGACATCTACGGACGAAACACGGCTTCGATAGATGCGTCGCATTCCTTTCCCTCGTCGCTGACATAACAGGTCGATGCATCAGTTTCCAGCCCAGTTCCGGTCGGCCATGGACTAAGCTCTGATTCTCAGCCTCCAACAGCAGACTCCAATAACTAACAGATCGCCGATGACCGCCTGAACAGCTTACCAAGTGGATATATAGACAAGAATCCTGCTCGGAGCGTTGCGGGTTCTATTCCGACTGTCTGGATTGAACTCTGATGAATGGATAAGCAGCGTTGGCGTCAGAGCAAGAAAGACGTTTGGATTTCGTTGGTGTTTCTCGCCTGGGTCCTTGGCGCTTCTTTCGCTCTGCTCTTTGTCTCGGCTGCCGTCGAAATTAAAGGTAAGTCGTCTGCTTCTCAGCAACGTAACTAGGCTTTTTCATTTGGGGGGGCTTAAGCCTTGAGCATGGCAACATTTATACAGTGTTCATACGAATTTTAGCCGTAAGCATACAACGGCCTGACTTGTTTGGGGGGGGGGGCTTCAACTTCGTTTGGGGGGGCTTAAGCCCCCCCCCAAGCCCAACGCTAGATACGTCCCTGCTGCTTCTCAGTTTTTCATATTCCGCTTGCATGCTGTAAGAAATGTACTGTCATCTGTCTGTGTAATTATCAGGGGCGTAACTATGATCCAGGGCATGTTTTAAGGAAAATTTATCACTGCACATGACGAGCGCCTGAGCGCATAAAAATCATAAATAATTATGAATTACAATACTTTTCGTGCACAAACAGCGGTTAACAGCTTTTCATCACTGCACATTTTGTGTATCATTGCACGTTAAAACAATCCCTGCTATGATCTAAAAAGTGGGGGTTACCAATTTCTTACATACACGAAGCAAGGTGGAGACTGCGATCTCTGGAAAGGCACAATATTAAAATACTGTTTGGCATCGTTCAACAAGTAGGGTACGGTACTCCCAGTCCAAAAAGTGGGGGTTACGGGTACCCGTTGTACCCCACAAATTACGACTATGGAAATTATCACAGTAATTAATTGCGAATCACAGTAATTTACTGCGAATCGTTTTTAATTTAGCTAAAATGAGTACACCGACCGGACACTGTCGGCAGAAAGATCAGACGGTGAAGGAGAGGACTGGTCACCCTCCCTGATATGCCGAAGCTAAGAAAAAGAAGTCGCTAACAGTTCATACCCATGACGGCCCAAAGTCTAACTTAAGGGGCTGCTCTTCTTCTTCTTACTGTGAAAACTATTCAACAGTAAGCTGCACTGAAGAGATGGATGAACGATGTAAGAGCGAAATCAAAGTAAACGCGACTTTCACCCTGCCAATACCCCAAAGTCAATACCCCAATGCCCCAATGCCCTAATTCACCAATGAACACATAGCCAAAGTGACATTCGAATTACTATAAATTTTGTGACAATATGCTGGAGGAGAGGGCGTGGCAGTCTAGTGGTTAGCGTATTGGACTGCCAACGCAGAGGTCGCGAGTTCAAATCTCTATGAAGACAAAAATATTTCGAGATATCTGTCCTGTTAGCGTCTTCTTCAGCGGACATAGCTACAAAATGAGTGCATTGGTCGTACACTCTGGGATGAATAGGCAACGGGCGAGAAGTCTGGCCAGTGGCCACTCACCCTCATTATGCCAAGACCAAGAAAACAAAGTCGCCAGCAGTTCGTATAATTATTTTTGTCTCTCGAGTTTAGCTTAAAAGTAACCTATAGCTGGACAGTAATTAAAGGCTGTTATTTTCGCACGAAGAAATAACCGGTCAGCGTCAACGCATGGAGAAGACTTAAATGGAAAGAAGCGAAATGTAGGTCAATGGGAAAATACATCTTCAGTGGGATGTGACTTAAACTGGTAGTTCTTAGCTGAAAGATATTTCGGCTAAATCACAAACAAGACGACATCAATCCAAGAACGAAATGACCTTTTCCTTACCATGGCTTCACAGCGCGTTGTCATTTCCTCGCACCTGTATTTCAACCAGTGGCGGCGATCTTGTTTGACAGGTGAAGGGGGGAGGGGACACGGGACACTTTTGAACTGATCTGGTCAAAAAAGAGGTGAAAAAATTTCACGCGCGACGTTTTTTGGCGTTTCTTCAAAATTTTGGAGGGGGACAGCTGTATAGCGTGTTCCCCCACTGTTAACGGTGGAGGGTCTTGTCCCCCTCGACCCTCCGGGATCGCCGCCCCTGATTTCAACCCTTAGACATTGGAGGTGCAGTTACCAAGATTTAGACACCTGTTCTGCATCATATGTAATCTTAATGTAACAACTACTCAATGCTATTTCAGGCCGAAGCAACTCAGCATTATACGTCTTATATTTAATATAGTGCCCATCGGCTTTTTATTCATGCACTACAGCTGTTACAAGAGACATTTAAAGCTGCTACAAGAGGCACTTCAAGCTGTTACAAGAGTGTATTAGAATATAGTAACAGGCTAACAAAACATCATGATGTATACTCTCAAGTACCACACACAAACAGCAATTCGTATAGTATACGTATATGTTATATTTATGTACACACAAACTCATAAACATGCATACATACACATACAGTTATACATACGATCGTAATCATAATCGTGATCTCCAAACTTCTAAAGCGCTACTCGAAGGCCAAGCGCAGGGCACCAGCCTATTCACGAGCGCTGCGTCAAATCAGAGAGCAGTCCAGAGGAAGTAAAAGTCTGGTTTCCATGTTATGACTTTTAATATTTTATGTCAAACTGTATTTTCTTCTGTTGACATTTTTGGGATTCAATAAACGAAGAATACTATAACTATATGTACTGTATATATATATATATGTATATATAATATATATGTATATATATATTTAGTATAGTGTATACAATACATATACAGACATATATAGGCTATGTAGATATATATTTAGTATAGTGTATACATATACAGACACACCTTTATATATATATAGTGGTCATACATACAGTCATCCATTCTTTCGGTCGTGCACATAATGTGTCTGTTGCATGCGAGCTGTAGGTAGGAAGGCTCAGCTATCATCATCATCAGCACAAGTCACTTATGTATTAAGAGGCATGTTTTGGGAAACGAGGGGAGAGAGAAGGAAAGAACGAGAAACGAACGACGGTGGTAGGAACAACAACAGTGTGTAGTGAGTGAATTGAGAGTGCATGTAGGTGAATCGAATATTAACTATTGTAGTCAACGTAGTTAATTGCAAGTTAACAATAAAGTAAATATTAAATCAATGAGTGTTATCTATCAACGAAGTAGCCAACAACGGCCGCTTCAGGTGGTGGAGAACCGCTTCAGAACGATCCGACCTCTCGTCTACATCCGATCGAGCAGTTCCGTTTCAGCAGTTCTGTGACCGCTCAGCGCTGGTATATCGATGAGTGTACCCATCAATCCAACATCTGGCAGATACAATCTTCGATCGGGTAAGCTATTACCATCGTCGTTGGACTTCTCTCCTCCGGAGTCACACATATCCTTGCTGCCGCAGTCTTCGAACATTTCAACTGATTCTTCATCTACTTACTTGGCTCCAGCTGCTGACGTTCTAACCTCTACGCCTCCATCGCCAACAATTTTGACACCACCGGCAGACAATTTTTTCTCTGCGGCACCGTTTCATTTTGGACAACCAGCAAACGCTGTTAGTCAGCCAGTCTACGCTGTCCTTGACGATTCTGACGCTGATTCCTCTCATTCCTCTGACGCTGATTCATCTGATTCTGAAATGGCTGGCAATACCTTGGTTCCGGCACCATTCACGGGCAAACCGCAGGAAGACGTTCTCGAGTTCCTGAATAACTATGACCTTTGGGCTACCTTTAGAGCTATGTCCGGAGGTCAGAAATTGGCCGGGTTACCTCTCCTCCTTAAGGATGGTGCAGCGCTGTGGTTCAACACTCAATCACAGGCCACTCGGGACAGTTTCACTGCATTGCGTGATGCCTTGATTCTGCGATACGGTCCACATCCTTCGGATGCCTGGAAACGATCTGCGGACCTGTGGCAGATTCGACAATTGCCACACCAGACTGTCGATGACTTTTTAACTGTTGTCCAAAAGGCTGCCCAAAAACTTGGAGTTGGAGCTGACCAAACATTTCTCGTGGCGTTGAACGGCCTACGATCTAGCATTAGACAACATGTCATTCACCATGATATAACCACCATAGAGGATCTGCAGAAATGGGGTCGATTGACGGAGTTGTCCCTGGACGATCATTCTGATGCGGGTCAACACATTCGTCAAACGGTCTCTGAACTAGCCGCTATCCGTGAGGAATTGAAACAGCTTCATCTGACCAATGTCGCTGCGGTAAGTTCTACTGGCCACAGAACATTGTCACCTTCGCCGCGTCAAGTCACCTTTGATTTGCTACCTGATCCATCGTTGGAGACAACACGTCTGGAAGCCTACACGACATCGGCAAGAGACTATCACCCACGCCCTGGTAACTATCAACCGCCACAACAGTCTGATTCGCCGAGGTATCTTGGGAACACTCCGAGGTACTCGCAAGGTCGATCGTGGAATTGCTCTCAACCTCCTTACCGACAGACCTCCTGGCGTTCAGCTTCCAAGTCATCTTGCAGTAATTGCGGAGGTAATCATGCTCCTAATAACTTCTGTCGCGCCAAGGGTGTCACTTGTTTCAGATGCGGAAAAAGGGGCCACTTACAGTCTGTTTGCAGGTCCACCAGAGCGCCCTCTGGTCGCTTTAGCCAAACATAGGAATTCGCTTCCCGCCGTCCACAAATGACGGTTGGGGCTAAGAACAGAATGTATGCAAAGACTGACAAAATTGCGATGTATAGAAACACAATTACTGTACAAGTTAGGAACCGCACTGCTCAATGTTTGCTTGACTCGGGCGCTGGTGTCTCGTGCATCAGTGCTGAATTTTTGCATAAATTGAAAATTCCTGTTCAACCATTGAGAGATGATGACACCAAAAATGTGTTTTTGGCTGATGGTCATCCTGTTCGGGTACAAGGTCGTGCAGACATTACTGTTAAACTTTCCGGTTTGAGTATTCCTTATGAATTCTTGATTTTGCCACAGATGGGATATAGTCTGATTCTTGGGTTAGACTTCTTGACTGACAGTAAGGCAAGAATTGATTTTGATGCAAAGGTTGTCACTTTTTTTGATGATTTGGCTGCTACTCGGTTGTCAACTGCTACTGTGCATTCTTTCTCTGTGTGTACTCTGCATGCAACTGTCTTGAAGCCAATGTCTGAGACATTGGTCCCAGTTTTATTGCCTTCAAAGTATTCAGCTGATATGTCCATTATTGAACCATTTGCACGGGAGGCGAAATGTAAATTTATTTGTGCACGAAGTGCCATTGATTCTTCTAAGAAAACAGCTGTTTGCAAGGTTTTGAACCCTACCAATCAAGTCATTTGGTTGGCCAGACATAAACCATTGGCATGTGTTGAGCCTATTTTTCCAGAGATATTAGCAATGTTTGCTGATGATAAACCACCACCATCGGTATCATCATCACCACCACCCACACATTGCAAACATACGCCATCCTCTGCACTTGGAGTCCTCAAATCATCCTCCACGCATGATTACGTTTCCTTGGATAATCTGTCTGCCCGTAAAAGTCATTATGCGGATGGTTTGTCTGGCAGACCATCGGAAAGTAATTACGATACTGATGATTTCTTTGTCCGTACGGATAATGTTTCTGGCAGCACTGGAACCGCATCAGATAAGCCGATTGCTGATCCGCTGAATAGATTACATGGCACTAGAGATTTGCGATCCAGGTCTTTGGACGACCTTAAAGTCAATTTTTACTCTGATAATTTGTCAGCAGATGAGAATGTTAGGTTGAAAGAGTTCTTACAAGTCAATTTAGGTACGTTTTCATCATCATTGGATGATCTGGGCAGGACTCATTTGACACAGCATTCTATTCACACTGGGTCTGCTCCACCCATTCACCAGAAAGCTTACCGTCATTCTGTTTCTGCTAAGGCGGAAATTGCTAGGCAAACAGAGGAAATGTTATCGGCTGGTCTCATTGAGCCGAGTACAAGTGTCTGGTGTTCTCCCGTTGTGTTAGTGAAGAAACGATCGGGTCAATTTAGATTTTGTGTTGATTACCGAAAGCTCAATTCTGTAACTGAATCCATCAGTTATCCTCTGCCACAATTGACAGATGTCTTTGATGCCATGGGAGAGGTCAAGCCTAGGTATTTCAGTTTACTTGATTTAAGGAGTGGTTTTCATCAAATTCCATTAAATCCGGACACTAGGGAAAAATCTAGTTTTGTGACACATCAAGGTCAGTTTCAATGGACCACTGCTCCATTTGGATTGAAAAATTTGCCGAGTTTCTTTCAGCTGCTCATGTCCAGAGTTTTCCAGAATTTGCATTTTAAATCATTAATTGTTTACATGGATGATATATTAGTCTATAGTACTACCTTTGACCTACATCTGGTGCATTTAAAGGAGGTTTTTGATCGCCTAAATGAAGCTAACTTGAAACTTAATCCGGAAAAATGTTCCTTTGGTCTGGATAAAATCTTGTATCTCGGGCATGTGCTCTCAGCGGATGGAGTAGCCGTTGATGAATCGAAAACCAAGGTCATTCGTGATTATCCAAGGCCGATGTCTCCTAAAGAGGTCCGGTCATTCCTGGGTCTTGCATCTTACTATCGCAAATTTATAACTCGATTCTCTATCATTGCAAGTCCATTAAATCGATTGCTTCGTAAAGACATGAAGTTCGAGTGGGATGAGACCTGTGAGGAAGCTTTTATTAAATTGAAGCAGGCTTTGTCGACTGCTCCGGTTTTAATTTATCCTGACATGTCTAAGCCTTTTATCATTAATTGTGATTCAAGTTCTCAAGCTGTGGGTTTTGTGTTAGCTCAGGAGGATGTTACAGGTAGGGAGCATCCAATTGCCTTTGGGGGCCGATCTTTGACTACTTGTGAGAGAAACTATACTGTCACTGAACTGGAAATGTTAGCTGTGATTTGTGCTATCAAGCAATTTCACTGTTATCTTGCCAATGCTACATTTACCGTTTATACTGATCATATCAGTTTGAAGTATTTACAGTCCTTGAAAACGAGTCAAACTGGTCGTTTACTTCGGTGGGCGTTACAGTTACAGCAGTACAATTTTGATGTTAAGTACAAGAAGGGTAAATGTAATGTGAATGCGGATGCACTTAGTCGCATATCTTATCCTATGCACGTGGATGCTGATGAGGAACTTGAAAGTTTATTGGCTCCTGTTGACACTGACATTATTCAGATGGATTTGAATTTAATCACAGACAGTGATTTAGGTGCACCGGAGGAACCTCAAGGCGATGCATTTCTCCAAGAGACTGCGAAGCAACAAAATAGATGTTTAGAGTGTCTTCCTATCATTCGTTATTTGGAATTAGGTGAATTACCTCTGGATGATAGGGAGGCGAGGAAGTTGGTTATTGAGAGTTCAGAATATGCTGTAAACGAGAGGGAGAGAGAAGGGAAGAACGAGGAACGAACGACGGTGGTAGGAACAACAACAGTGTGTAGTGAGTGAATTGAGAGTGCGTGTAGGTGAATCGAATATTAACTATTGTAGTCAACGTAGTTAATTGCAAGTTAACAATAAAGTAAATATTATATCAATGAGTGTTATCTATCAACGAAGTAGCCAACAACGGCCGCCAACAAACGAGGGAGTTCTTTGGCATTACTATCAGCCTCGTTCTCGGGGTCCTCAACGGAGCTATATAAATCAGCTTGTTGTACCATTGAGTATGAGACAAGGTATTTTAAATGGTTATCACGAAGAGTGCAGTCATCCAGGGTTCCACCGATGTTATTTGTCAGTTCGACGTCGTTATTTTTGGAAAGGCATGCACAAGGATCTGCAGAATCATATCATGTCGTGTAGTTTGTGCCAACAGTGTAAATATCCTCTCCCGTTGAACAAACCACCGATGACGTCATTGCCAATTAAACAAATTTTTGGTAGATGGCATATGGATATACTTCAGCTGCCTAGGAGTAAGGAAGGTTACCGTTACCTTCTTCTTTGTGTCGAATCCCTTACAAGATTCCCGGAGATGGTTATGCTGAAAGATCAGACGGCTCAGACTATTGCTGAGGCCCTGTATAGAGAAATCTTTACTAGATATGGTCCACCTGAAACCTTGTTGTCTGATCGAGGAGCTAATTTTTTGAGTAAAATTGTGACCGAATTATCATCATTATTTGGTGTTAAAAGGATTCACACAGCTTCTTATAATCCTAGATGTAATGGCGCTTGCGAAGTTGTGAATCGATCTATTTGGAAAATGTTGAGACTCCACTGTAAAGATGAGACTGACTGGCCTATTTTTATTCCTGCCATTCTGTATTCTATTCGCGCAACAACGAGTGCAAATTTAGGGCACAGTCCTGCGTTCTTGTTATTTGGCAGAGATTTCAAATTCCCAGTGGATCAACAGATGGGTTTGTCTGATCAACCAGAGACTACTCATGAGTATGTCAGGAGAATTGCTAATGCACTGGAAATGGCTAGACAGCAAGCTGTGGATGAGACTGTAGTTTTGCAAGCTCGCAATAAGAAGAATTGTGATCTTAGGACCAGTTCTTCAGATTACGCAGTTGGGGATCAAGTTTGGGTTTTTAATCCTGTTACGCCAGTTGGCAAGAAGCCAAAGATGTATAAGAAATTCGTTGGACCTTATTACATTACGTCTCAGGTTGCTCCATTTACTTACTTACTACGGCACGCCTTGACTAACAAATTGTTACGTCACCCAGTCAATGTTGATAGATTGAGGCGTTATGTTGATAGAAGGGATTATGAACAAGATTTACGGGTTACGCCTACTTCACAGGTCCAACCTTCACAGGGTACTGACGCAGTTGTCGACCCAGCAACAGTATCTGATGTTGTGACTGCGCATTCTCCATGGATTGAAGCGGAGCAAATTAGTGGAATGAAATTCATTAATAAAAAGAGATTCTATAGAGTGATTTTTAAGAATAGGTCTCTCAAGCCTGAATGGACAGCTGAAGAGGATGTCAGTGATTGCTTGAAGAGAGAATATCACATTAAACGAACCATGACGGGGAAAGTTAGGAAAAGGCCTACTCCTCAGCGGTTTACCAATGGTCCACTAGGTGATTAGACGAGTTGCTGAATGGTAGTTTTTTTATTATTACAGGTTATGTTGACCCTGGAGCCTAATGTCACAGGGTCACTTGTCGTGATTGATTACTATTGGCTCCTGAGAAATGTTGCATTTTATATGTTTTAAAGGAGATAGTTGCCTCTTGTGCTTATGTTAAAGCCGCTGTACAATGATGTCAGTGAGTATGCTGTGAGTCACTAGAGCAATTACTATACAGCGCTTATTATATATTCATCTTGGGATTTCTTGTTGGCCAACAATTATTTACATATGTATTACACTGATACATTCAGCGCTAAAATCGACATTTAAAGTCGTGGAATAATGTCGAGAAATGACATTTTATTCACCATCCAGACAGTTTTTGTTTGACAGGGTTACTGACGAGTTGGACTGCTTTGAGGTTATTTCCGTGGAGATTTGATTTCTTGGTTGATATTATTCTTGTATATATATTATTCTTGGTCCTACTATGGTAGTTGTTTTATGCACCGTTGTTACAGATGCTGTTCTACGTACGTACAGGCTTACGTTTCATGTATGGGATATAATGGGTTTTGGCGGAGTTGTAGTAATTTGCATAGGCCTGGGGTTCATCTCATATTACGTGGTGTATGCTGTGGTTATGCTGGGGTGTGTCGTTGTACGGCCAGTGGTTGTGCCGGTGAATGGGGAAAACCATGCCGTATAGCTGCGCGCTGATATTGTTATCGCTGTGTGCTGTGATAAGCCGTGCTTTGCGTTGCGTGGGGCGGCTGTTTTGCTTTGTATGCTTGCGGGTATCCCTACATATTTGCGGTTTGTAGAGTCATCGTTTGTTTTATTTAACTGAGAATACTATGGCAATTGAAAATGGGTTGTCTGATTTGATGCTGATTTGTCCTCAAGGACGGTCGAAAAAGGTTACTGCATGCAGTTCTTGTCATGTTTCTATTCCGAATGAATGTTCTATGGTAAACGAACACTATGTTTTTCCTGCTTCGTGTTCAGCGAGTGACCTACTTAATGCTAGTGATTCAGTTGTGCATACGTTTAATTTGGCGATTATTCAAGAGTTTTTTGTTCAGGAGGATTGGGCTCTGCTTAAGGCGGACACTACTGTTGCTGAACAGATTACGCTGCAGTTGCCTGTTTTCATTACTCATTCAAATGCTTCTCTGGTAGCTGAGGAACAGTTAGCTGAGGATTTTGCCACTGCAATGAATTCTGTTAAGGAAGGTCAGGCGATATTCAAGTCCAAGGATGATATTTTTCGAGAACAGTTGGGACATTTGACTAATTTGGATTCGTCCTTTTACTCTGCATCCATATCTTTTCTTGTGCCTGTGGGTTCATTTATAATTGTTCTCCTTGCTGTAGTAACGATTTCTTTGGTGGTTCGTGTGCATCAATTGTCTATTATTGTGTTGACTTTATCACGCCCTGTTCAAACTAATTCAGTTCCACCAGTTTGGATTTTTTCGCAGTCAACTGGGATTCCGACATCCCGGCCAATGATTTTATTTGAATATGCGGAATTTCCATGGTTTCAGATTACTGTTATCACGTTCCTTGTGGTTATGGTTTTGGTTCTGATTTTTCGGAGGGTTTATCGCCGTTGTTGCAAGTCGTCGGTTGTTCAGCCTGTGTGTTTAACCATGCATATTTTTAACACAGAAGCTAAAGTTGTTATTCCTTGGTATAAGTTGCGTTATGCATTAGGAGATTATGATGTTGTCGCTTTGAATGCTATTTCTAACATTAGTCTTTCTCGTCATTGTTCTGGTCGTCAGTTACGTTTTCAGTGGAATATTACAGCTTTACATAAACCTTCTCAGATTCGAGTGTTGTTGCCACAGTCCTTATCTATTTCTTACTGTTTGGCTCGAAAACTGGACACTATTATTGGCCCTAACAAACGTTATTCTGTTCAACTGTATATCTCTAGTTTGGAATTCAATGTTCCGCTTGAGTTGCAACCATAATCAGTGTTGTTGTTACCTTGAATTTCTGCTTGTTGATTGAACTATTCGTCGATTGATTGCTATCGTTTAGTTTTAGTTGCTTATCTTGCTGACGCTTGTATTATCATGTTCTACTTGTTCGTATTGGGATGACGATTTTTATGGTTACATGGTTATATTTCGGTACGTTATATGGTTATTGTGTTGTGATCATTAATGGTCATATAGTGGTAGTTATGAGTATTGTGTTATATTACGTTAGTTTCTCATGTCGTGCTTACTATTTGATTGCTATTTCGATTGTTATTGTCACTGCTTCGATTCACCGCACGGGGTCTGATAGAATTATGGACTAATAGACTGCTTGACTAGATTTCTTGAATTGGACTTATGTGTTAGTATTCTTCACTGTTGGTTATTCGTTATTTTGTTGAGGGGTTTAACGGGAAAAACCCGTGGCTCGTGTTTTTTTTATAAGGATGGTCATATAGTGGTCATACATACAGTCATCCATTCTTTCGGTCGTGCACATAATGTGTCTGTTGCATGCGAGCTGTAGGTAGGAAGGCTCAGCTATCATCATCATCAGCACAAGTCACTTATGTATTAAGAGGCATGTTTTGGGAAACGAGGGGAGAGAGAAGGAAAGAACGAGAAACGAACGACGGTGGTAGGAACAACAACAGTGTGTAGTGAGTGAATTGAGAGTGCATGTAGGTGAATCGAATATTAACTATTGTAGTCAACGTAGTTAATTGCAAGTTAACAATAAAGTAAATATTAAATCAATGAGTGTTATCTATCAACGAAGTAGCCAACAACGGCCGCTTCATATATATATATATGTGTGTGTATATATTATATGTGTGTGTATATATATATATATATATATATATATATATATGTGTGTGTGTGTGTGTGTATATATATATATAATCGTGTGTCTGTATATGTATACACTATGCTAAATATATATTGTAAACATATATAGGCGTGTGTGTTTGTGTGTGCGCGTCTGTGCGTATTATTCATATAGTTAATTTTCATGGATGTAACCGGGTGCTATTAGTTGTTGGTCGAGATTTCTTCAAAGAGCGATAGGCAATACGAGAAATTTCCGCAGATCCGTCGCTAATGGAGAACGAAGGTCGCGTGAACCTAGTCTTTCCTTACCCAGCATGCACTGCGTCGTTTCCGCTGGCAATCCATTCCGCTGAGCCCGGCGGAGGTGGAGGCGGAGGCGGCGGATGAGCTTGGCAGGCGACTTTCTCCTCGAGAGAAGGAGGACTTAGTCGGATAGACGTTCCAAACAACTCTCTTCCTCTTTTTCTTCCTCCTGTTTCTCCTCGTCCTGTGTACCTCCTGTTCTCCTGTTCCTCCGGTTACATTTCCTCCTCCACTTTCCTTCTTCCTATCCACATCTTTTTCCTCCTCCTCGTCCTCTTCCTTTTGCCCTCTTCTTTTTGTCTCCCTTTCCTGTCTTTCCTTATCTGCTTCCTCAGACCCACTTTTCTCCTCCTCGATTTCCAATTCCTCCTTCTCCTCCTCCTCCTCCTCCTCCTCCTCCTCCTCCTCCTCCTCGTCCTCCTCCTCCTCCTCCTCCTCCTCCTCCTCCTCGCCCGCTGTCTTTGTCGTCTTAGAGTCTATTACGTCGAATGACGTTGATGTATAGAGGGCGCCATCACTGAATTTTCAAAACATCCCAGGATTCAGTTGTATAAACGATAAGCCACCGTTTCTCTTTCGCATGTACACCCAGGAGCGTCTATCCCCCTAAGTCATTGGAGCAACTTCCCCTTTTTTGGATGGAACATTAGCTCCAAGGTTTCTGTGGTGTAGACGCCACTGTGTACACCTCTTTCTATCAGCCAACCAGCCAGCCAGTCAGTCCTTCAGTTAGTCAGTAAATCAGTCGTTCAGTCGGTTAGCCAGTTAGTCATTCAGTCAGATAACGAGTTAGTCATCCAGTCAATCGGTTACCCAGCCAGTCAATCAGCCAGGCAGGCAATTAGTTAATAAGCCAGCCAACCAGTGAGTAGTCAGTCAGCCAGCCAGCTTGCCAGTCAGTCGGTCAGTCGGTCAGTCATTTAGTCAGTCAGTCATTTAGTCAGTCAATAAATCAGTCAGTCAGACTGTACATTGGGAAGTCAGTCAGCAATGACTCAGCATATCAGTCAGTCAGTCAGTCAGTCAGTCAGTCAGTCAGTCAGTCAGTCAGTCAGTCAGTCAGTCAGTCAGTCAGTCAGTCAGTCAGTCAGTCAGTCAGTCAGTCAGTCAGTCAGTCAGTCAGTCAACATCAGTCAGTCAATATTAGTCACTGAATATGAGTCAGTCCCCTGCTCAGTCAATCCCTAACTCATATGACATATTGTAATTAGCAATCTAATGTTGCTATGGTCATTCATTAACAGTTAGGTCTTACGGGACTGCAACAATTAGCTGACTGTATATGACGCCTGTTCTACCTGTCTAACTAGTACAGCTCTTTAGACCCGTAGAAGATAAATGTCGACATTTTAACTGTAAAATTTTATATACTATGGCGCCCAGAAACTCCAAACTCTACACGTGACCTGGACCAATCTCAGCCTCTGACAGGCCTCGCTAAATATAGATGTAACCAGGTTTAAAGTGGGTGGGAACACGTGGGAACGGCGTTCCCACTACTCTCGAAATTCGTTGCTTGCGTTCCCACTGCTCACAATGCAACAATGCAATAGAACCATGAAAAAGCATGCGTTCCCATTAAACTCTTCTTTGGAGTTCCAACTGCTCATCCAAACCACTTTAATCACTGGATCATATAACATATATACAGCCCATATATAGCTTGCCAATAAACAATGTGCTATAATATGACCTTCATATATAATGGATATATAAAACATGTCTATATATACATACAATGATAGTGAATAAATGTTAACCTGCACTCTTCTGTAAGCCTTATGTACTTATATATATATATAATGGATAGGAGCCTATGTAAAGTTAGTCATATAATATATATATATGTGTGTGTGTGTGTGTGTGCGTGCGTGCGTGCGTGCGTGCGTGCGTGGAGTAGATAAGTGGGATTGGGGCGCATTGAGCACGTGTAGGGACACCTGTGTGGAGGCGGCAAAGGGAGGATTTGTGGGAGACGATCATTGAACTCAAATGGAATAAGAAGGAAGTGTTGATGGAGTCTCGTGGCGAGAGAGTTCTTTGTGGGAGTTGCTGTTTTTGGGAGTTCTTGTTTTGGCAGTTCTTGTATTGACAATTCTTGTTTTGGCAGTTCTTGCGTTGACAATTCTTGTTTTGGCAGTTCTTGTATTGACAATTCTTGTTTTGGCAGTTCTTGTTTTGACAATTCTTGTTTTGGCAGTTCTTGTTTTGATAATTCTTGTTTTGGCAGTTCTTGTTTTGGCAATTCTTGTTATGGGAATTCTTGACATGGGAGTTCTTGCTCTGGGAGATTTTGTTTTGGGAGTTCTTAGTTTTGCAATCCTTGTTGTGGGAGTTCTTATTTTGGGAGATCTTGATATGGGGAATTCTTGTAGTGGAAGTTCTTCTTGAGGAAGTTTTTGTTGAGTTCTTGTTGTGGGAGTTCTTGTTGTTGAAGTTCAAATTTGAGATGATGGAAAACTCTTAAGGGAACGATAATTTTACAGCAAATGTGATATGACATTACATTTCCAAGTTAAACTAAAATAGTTCATCTCGAATCTCTAACTGCATGCATCACTTGTGCATATAATGTATATAATATATTATATATAGGCCCCTATATGTAATAATATATTATATATAGGCCCATATATGTATACACATATAACACTGCTTCACTGTGCTTATCCAATATAAATCGTTAATAATAATAATAATAATAATAATAATAATAATAATAATAATAATAATAATAATAATAATAATAATAATAATAATAATAATTCGAGGCACTTTGCACAGTTAATCGTGGACGATGACCGCTAAACTCTGGAACTTAACTCTTCTAAGTCAGTTTCAAAGTGTCTGAGGGATCATTTTAAATAATAAAATTTGTTTATAATAAAAAAAATAAAAAAAAATAAAATAATAATAATAATAATAATAATATTCGTTTATTAAATTCAGACTGAGAAGTACACCGTAAGATTGCATGATATAGTAGCAACAGACGATAACAAGTTTAAAAGGAGTAGAATTTAATTGTATGGCGGCCTGCATGGCGCCCATCTGTCCTACTGCTCATTATTTACAGTCGCCCCTAGGGGGTGTAGGGAGTGAAAAGGCTGAGTCAACCTTTATGGGGCTAACGGGTATCAAATCCGCGTCCTTCTGATCTTCGTGCCAGCACGTTACCATTCAACCATCTCCCCGCCCCATACATTCATACGTAAACCTTTCCCCTTGTATCTGTATTCGATATAGGCTATAGCAAGGGGCGTAACTTTTGTCTAAAATGTGGGGTACCAATTTCTTACATACACGAATCGAAGCGGAGACTGCGATCTCTGGGAAGGCACAATAATAAAATATTGATTGGCATTGTTCAAAAACTGGGCGTACGGTACCCCTCGTACCCCCATAAATTACGCCTATGGCTATAGCCGTTATACATACGCATATGCGGCACTTTTATAAAATTCCTTAAAAGGCGCTATATTAAGTGCCTTGATGCACATCTGCATATATTTTTACATAAGCAAACACATATATTTAGACTTGTGTAAAGTGCCTTTTATACAGAACTTGCATATTGTGCTTAAAGTGTTCAAAGGCAGTTGTCATAAAAGAGACAACGCGACAATCGACAAACAACAGAACACTTGACTTTTCAAGAACCGATTGATCGATTGGCGGCAGGAAGCTCATATTTTTAGATCACTTCTCCTCTTCCACTTCCGCTTCTTCTTCCCATTCCGCTTCCTATCCATTTCTCTCTCCTCTCTGCTCTTCCTCTTCGTCGTCTTTTCCAACGTCAGCGCATGACAACTCCACCGTCATGATCATCTGTTACCATCTGCTGTTGTTTCCCTGTATAGGTCGCAGTTGGAGCGCAATTGGTCAAATGAATGAGGCACTTAAAGAGCGCCTATGCTAGAAGATACGTGACATCCGGTCTGAAATACTTCGCGTGATCGTACAGGAATAATTGTGGCCAGGTCATCTGGGGTCATCTCTGCACCATGCATCTGTCCGTATATCCATCTAGGCCTACCCATTACTATTATTTTGTGATTATTATTATTATTATTATTTATATTATTATTAGTTAATTAGTAACTTTGGTAACTTATTGAGCGTCGGGTGTCTAATGCACAAGGTATCAACCATTCATTTAATCGATCCACCCATCCTGCCATCCATCTATTCCATCCATTCCATCGATCCACCCATCCTTTCATCCACTCATCTATCCATCCATCCACCTATCCATCCATCCGATCCATCCATCCTATCCATCCATCCATTCCACCCATCAATCCATCCATCCATTCCACCCATCCATCCATCCATCCATCCATCCACCCATCCATCCATCCATTCCACCCATCCTTCCATCCATCCATTCCATCCATTCCATCGATCCACGCATCCTTTCATCCAGTCATCTATCCATCAATCCACCTATCCATCCATCCATCCTTCCATCCCATCCATTCTTTCCATCCATCTATCCTTCCATCCATTCATTCCACCCATCCATCCATCCATCCATTTCGTATTTGATTTATCTCTTGATGATCGGATCTTCCCTGTCTCCCTAACCTTCTCTTCACGTCCGCTTCCACTCTTTCCTACATAGCATCGATAGTGCAATCGCGTTTCCGCCTGGATACATTTTACGGAGCTACATAAATTGTCGTCTGTTCGCCTCCTTATCTCGCCCGATTGGACCATAATCTCCATCTGTTGAAGTGCCTCTATCCGTATGCTTGCGTCTCACTGTCTGTCTTTCTGTTAGTCTGTTGGCATTGTGCTATGTGCATTTCCATTACGTGTACAAATAAAAAGCATCTTTTATAATTTCTAAGCTTTTGTCGAATGCAACCGAGATATTGTCACATGCTTGGATCTAATTTCATAGCATTGTACAACATGGATTTTTCTGCTCGGCACAAAAACTTCACGGCCTAGATTTTTGCTAGACTTTTTTTCTTTATATAAACATATATAAATCGAGAAATTACTTATTCATCGCGTCAGGAAGCATGGTAAATAGCGTCAGCGCCAGGAATGTTCCGGGCTTTGAATCCCAGAGCACCGTGTGGAAATGAAAATTCATTGTCAGGGCCACATAGCCAATAAGAAAAGGTTGTATAGTTGTTGGATAGCTGCTGTCTTCTCTGTGCCTCAGCTGCAAGATCCTTCATCTCAGGACCATACCTCAGTGGAGACGACTGGTTTAGGCATGGACAGTACATGAGTTCCCTATCTCTACTATACCGGATAGGTACTATACCTCTAGGCCTACTTTCGGCCAGGGTGGGAATTGTCGGGGGTTGGGGGTTTAACCCTCCAGTCTTTCTTAGGACCTCACACTTAAGTCTTCGTTGCACACCACAGGGGTTTTCTTTCCAACACCCTCAGTTGTGCTAGTGTGATTTAGCATTATTTGACTCTGAGTCTCTGACAAAGAGAGCAAATTTCAATGGTGTATCATGTATGCATTTTCGAATTCTCTCACAAAGGAATTGATTTTGATTCGAGTCTGACTTGCAAAACAGTACTGCTAGCGTTGAAATCAGCTGCTTTGAAATTTCGTTGACATCAGTTAGCAAAATACGGATAAAATGTTCACCCCCACCCCCAGTCTTTTTCTGCAATTCCACACTGCTTTCGGCTAGCACGGCCGGTACATACACTGGGACCTTAAATGGCTTGGCGTTCAGTCAAACGGACAGCGGTGGTGAAGGATCTCACCCGATCAATTCATTGAAAAATGTATGAGCATGGTCGAAGCCATACGGTTGCTATATAAAAACGTGTACATTTTCATTTATATTTCGTCAATGGACAGTGGATTCGCTATTTTCTAAACCCAAGAGAGTCCAAAGATCAGGATTGAAAATGAAAACGTGTTGCTTTCAATTGTGTGTTTAACCTTGAGATATTATTTTCTTGGAGGTACGCTGTTCTCAGCGTCAGTTGCAGACGTATAAACTTATCCGTTGCGGTGAGGCGTGATACTGTACTCCTATTTTTACGGCCGTTGAAGTACACAGTGCAGTTTTGTTTGACTTGAATTGCATTTCACGCTCGCAGCAGCATTAACTTTATTATGCAATGTATTTAAGTTCATATGACCGATTTTTGTATCACGTGATCAGCGTTTGTGCCGTGATGCAATCTCTCTGTCTCCATTTGATCTACATTATACAAGCTTTGTGCGACATGCTTTTGACAGAATCCATCACCTTTATTCAACAACCGCACAAATGATGTCGTCCGGATCCAGGAGTCTGGGATCTGCGCTCATAAATCCGTTCACTGCATCAGTTCAAGTTTTGTATCCGATTTCAATGTCCAACAGGCAATTTTTTTATCCAGAATGATTCATGACCACATGTAAACGAAATTAATTCGTGCTTTTAGGTCCTACATTGTGGTTTGAACAACGTACTCCTATTTCTGTACGAAGAATACAAACTACACGGATACCTATCTCTGTCTTATAGCACACACGATGATGACGACGACGACGACGATGATATTGATGATGATTATGATGATGATGATGATGATGATGATGATGATGATGATGATGATGATGATGATGATGATGATGATGATGATGATGATGATGATGATGATGATGATGATGATGATGATGATGATGATGATCATCATCATCATCATCATCATCATCATCATCATCATAATCATCATCATCATCATCATCATCATCGTTGTCGTCGTCATCATCATCATCATCATCATCATCGTTATCATCATCAGCATCATCATCATCAGCATCATCATCATCATCATCATCATCAACATCAATATGATGATTTCTCTGCCTGAGGGTAGGTCCATTGTCTTTTTCTGCCACCCTGGGATGAGATGAATGAGGTGATTTCCCGTTGCCTTCCGCACAGACAATTGTGGGTGAGCAACTTGTCCAACGTCGTTACGCAGTGGCTTGAAGTAGATTCGAACCTGCGACCCTCCGGTTACAAGGCACAGAGCATACCGCTACATCACCGCGTCTCTCTGTACAGTATATGCACGAATAATAAGGACTCGTAGTGGATTAGGGTATATATAAGAGAGATCGCATGAGATCAAGTGTAGCAGAAACCGAGGAGCCCAAGTCGAAGACCGAGTATGTAAATTATATATATATATATATATATATAATCTTATATATATAATCTTATATATATAATATGCATTAAGTCGGTCAAGTCCAAACCCTTACACAAAAAACCGACAACTACCGGAAGCGCGGCCTCTGGTAGGAAGCATTGGTGTCTGATGGGAGGAATTGATATCTGATGAGAAGCACGGATGTTCTGAGACGAAGCATTGGTGTCTGATGGAGGCATTGGTGTCTGATTGGAGGCATTGGTGTCTGATGGGAAGCATTGATATATGATGGGAAGCATTGGTGTCTGATGGAAAGCATTCGTGTCTGATGAGATGCATTTGGCGTCTCATGGGAAGCATTGGTGTCTCGTGGAAAACATTGGTGTCTGATCGGAAGCTTTGGTGTCTCTTCGGAAGCACTGGTGTCTGATGAAAATCATTGGTGTCTGATGGGAAACATTGGTGTCTGATGGGAAGAACTGGTGTCTGATGGGAAGCTTTGGTGTCTGATTAGAAGCATTGGTGTCTGATGAGATGCATTGATGCTTCATGGAAAACATTGGTGTCTGATCGGAAGCATTGGTTAGTCATAGGAAGCATTAGTGTCTGATGAAAAGCATTGGTATCTGATGGGAAAGATTGATATCTGATAGGAAGCATTGGTGTCTGATGGGAAGAATTTTTTTGTGATGGGAAGCATTGGTGACTGATGAGAAGCACGGGTGTCTGATGAGAAGCATTGGTGTCTGATGGTAAGAATTGATGTCTGATGGGAAGCACTGGCGTATGATGGAAAGCATTGGTGACTGATAGGAAACATTGGTGTCTGATGAAAAGCATTGGTGTCTGATGAGAAGCACTGGTGTCTTATTAGAAGCATTGGTGTCTGATTAGAAGCATTGGTGTCTGATGAAAAGCATTGGTGTCTGATGAGAAGCATTGGCGACTGATAGGAAACATTGGTGTCTGATGAGAAGCATTGGTGTCTGATAAGAAGCATTGGTGTCTGATGAGAAGCACTGGTGTCTGATTAGATGCATTGGCGTCTGATGGAAAGCGTGGGGTCTGATGGGAATCGAGTTGTCTTGATTTGTTCAGCGAAGCGAGAAACGTTGTCGTCGTCCGTGCTTTGATTCTGTGTAGACGCCAAACAGTGATTCATTCAGATGCCATCCCGAAATCAAGATGCCACGGGAGTCTGAATGAACGACCGCTGCTGCTGCTACTACTGCTGTTCTTGAGGGTGTAGCGGGGCTTCTGCCTTCCCTCCGTCCCTCCGTCAGTCGGTCGAGTGGCGGTGGCGGCGGCGGCGACTGCTTCCTTCCCTCGGTCGATGTATGGAAGAGTCATTTATGCGGGAGTCCGACCCTCAGGGCGATTTCATCTCGTCTCATCACGAAACTACAATATGAGAGCCATATATGATGATTTTCGCCGACCAAATTGCCTTCGCCCGTACGTCAGGGTTGCAATTTCGTCCCCTCCGAAGTCCGAATACTTGCAGCCGACGGCTTAATATCACCCCTTCCCCCAACCCCGTCTCCTCTGCCCCCTCCACCCTCTCCTTTCTCGACTCCAATTGCCTAGGATGCGCCTTGCCATGCACTGGATTCCAGTTGACAGGACTAATAAACACCACTGTAGATATGAAGACAGGAGTGGCATATCTGCCGGAATGCGAGTCTGCCTGCTTGTCTGTACTGCTCTGTTCATCTGCCTGTCTCTCTGTATGGCTGAACCTCCGTCTCTTCGAATCATTGTCTCCGATCTTCGTCCGGGTGAGAGCCGTTGGTCGATGATGTGGCGTGAAAAGACCTTCAGGCGCCGGCGGTAGGAGATCGCGGGAAGGCTAAGCCCCAGATTGCCAAAGGTGCTTGCGTGGGATCAGTCGACCAAGGGACACTACAAACAGTTTTTTTTGCTATTTTTTTCGCTCGTGACATTATATAGCATTGATTGCACGATAACGATGTGATGAGATTCCATCGATGGGGCATACTTCAGATTACCCAGGGTTGTTTTTTCTGTGCAGATATTGATTTGGGGTGAGATGTCCTTTGCGGGATTTGAGCGCTGGCAATTTTCTTTCATTCACTCATTCATTCATTCATTCATTCATTCATTCATTCATTCATTCATTCATTCATTCATTCATTCATTCATTCATTCATTCATTCATTCATTCATTCATTCATTCATTCATTACGGACATTTATATAGCGCCTCTTCAAGGAGAACTACTCAGAGCTACTTTTGAGACTGTTCTTTTGCGAATCTGAACAATTTCCAGCAAGAAGTTGACCTGCAGTTCATAAATTAATATGAGCAATTTAGATCTTGTCTTACATACGTGAATTAGATTTTAAACCAACCAGAGCGATACCTGTCTGTGATTATGGTTGACGCATGGAAATTCTTAGCAGTGTGGAATGAATAAATGCCAGTCTTGTTGTCAAGACCTTAAACCTCAAGACCAAGACCAAGACCAAGACCTTGAACCTCAAGACCAAGACCAAGACCTTGAACCTCAAGACCAAGACCAAGACCAAGACTCTGAACCTCGAGACCAAGACCAAGACCAAGACCTTGAACCTCAAGACCAAGACCAAGACCCAAAAAATCGCAATCAGGTCAAGACTTCTAAAATTGACAAGTCGGAATAATCGCTATTTTAATGAAAATACGAGTCTTTTATTTTATTCAAGCAAATTAACTTTAAATCCAAACTGCAGAGAAATCCGAATTTGTATTCAAAAGTCCTTCATGCAAACTATTATTCCAAATGCCTTTTGTATTTTATAAAAACCAATTCGCTCAGAATTTTCTGACCAAGACGTGGTTTGTGGGGCCTCATAAAAATTCCGCCATGTGGAAAAAATATGTTCTACAGGTTCTGAAGTCGCTGACACACACACACACACACACACACACACACACACACACACACACACACACACACACACACACACACACACACACACACACACACACACACACACACACACACACACACACACACACAGAGAAGCTTTTCAAGCACTGGATGTAGGCCTAAATGTACAGACAGTGAGTCCTTTTGAAATCTTCCCATGGTTTATCTGATACAGAATAACTGTTGATGCTGCCAATGGGTTTTCCTGACCAACAAGACTTGTATCCATCCATAGATATTGGACATATGATGCAAGCAGGCTTGATACAGAATTCTTGAGTTCTGTTAAATGACTGTTCATATTGACAGCCGGTCTTGGTCTTGTGAGACCAAGACCAAGACTTTGAACCTCAAGACCAAGACCAAGACCAAGACCTTGAACCTCAAGACCAAGACCAAGACCAAGACCTTGAACCTCAAGACCAAGACCAAGACCAAGACTTTTAAAAACGAACTCGAGTGCACTCGAGACCAAGACCTTGGTCTCGAGGACAACAAGACTGATAAATGCGTTAAGTTTCTCTTAGGAGAAAACCTGTCTATATTTCGAACAGGCTGATTTCGACGCCCAGTTGAATGATGTACTCGAATTGGCTCGTCTCATATCCTATGCACTGTTCATATGCAGTTCATACAGTCATATAATTATGGGAAACGCAGGATTATGATTGCCGTGTGGGTAGACAATCATATAGTCACTGTTCATGCAGTCACGAGCAATGACAGTTAATTGTCGTACCGTATATATATATACTTAATGCTGTCGTTCTCTTCATTAAGACTCGTGGTAGATGTACTCTCTAACCTGCTCTTCTTGGCTTCGTATTACCTGTATGTAATCACCGTTATCTATGCTGTTAAGTGTCTTGGTCCAGTTATTTCCATTCCGAATTCTGCGACTCTTGGGTCAGTATTTCCGCAGGCTGGACGAGGATCATTGTCTTCGGAATGAGCCAGGCGAAAAACAAGGTTTCGGATCCAGTCCTTCTAATGTCCACTCTTGGCCTCGTTTTCTCAAATGGGTGGACCATTTTGTTTCGATCGTGGTTTCATTGTGTTAGGTCGGTGGCGCCTCAGTTGAGTCTCTCTCAAAGTGGCGCTATATAAATTTGCAGTTACCATTACCATGTGTTGCCGCCATACCTCTACGTTTAGAGGGTTGGACCGCCACAGAGACCCTGGATAAGAAGCTCGACACCTTGAAAAGGTGTGCTTCAGGATGTTTCTTGGATTGCCTACGCAGACCATGTCAACGACTCGGTGATTAGGAAAGAAGCGAAGATACCGGTCTCTGTCACAGTCCGAAAACGTAGGCTGCGAGAGAGAGAGAGAGAGAGAGAGAGAGAGAGAGAGAGAGAGAGAGAGAGAGAGAGAGAGAGAGACAGACAGACAGACAGACAGACAGACAGACAGACAGACAGACAGACAGACAGAGAGAGAGACAGAGAGAGAGAGAGACAGAGAGAGAGAGAGAGAGAGAGACAGAGACAGAGACAGAGACAGAGACAGAGAGAGACAGAGAGAGACAGAGAGACACAGAGAGAGACAGAGACAGAGACAGAGACAGAGACAGACAGAGACAGAGACAGAGACAGAGACAGACAGACAGACAGAGACAGACAGACAGAAAGACAGACAAAGACAGACACAGACAGAGAGCGAGACAGAGAGAGGAAAGAAAGAGAGGAGAGAGAGGAGAAAGGGGAGAAAGAGAGAGAGGAGAGAGAAGGAGAGAGAGAAGAGAGAGAGAGGAGAGAGAGAGGAGAGAGAAGTAGAGAGAAGAGAGAAGAGAAGAGAGAGATTTCCACGGTGTTCCCGTGATCGTATACCAAGATTGCAACTATAATCGTCAGCGGTAGATGCTGAAGGTGACTCTAATTGCCGACCTGTTGGCAATTAGCCAATCCATGCATACTTCTGCCCAGTGTGATTCTCGTTAACGTTAACGATAACGAAAATGTTCGTTAACGAACAAAAAATGATTTCGTTAACGATAACTATAACTATAACTAAAAAATATCATTAACTATAACTATAACTATAACGAAAATAACACTAACGAAAATTCATTGCTATTTTCGTTAATACGATAAAAAAAAGTGCAATATCAACTAACGTGAGAACGTGAAAATACAGCCGTTAACGAAAGCAAAATATGATTCCTATGTTCGCCTTGGATGTCGGTGAATATGGAGCGCTGTGTATTCATGAAGCTGAATGGACCCATTCGTCAAAGCTCTAAGCAAATTATTGTGTAACGCGTCTTCATAATTCAGTGTGATTTTCATTAACGATAACGGTAACGAAAATGTTTTCGTTAACGAAAGCAAAATGATTTCGTTAACGATAACTATAACTGTAACTAAAAAATAATATTAACTATAACTGTAACTATAACTAAAATGAAAAACCATTAACTATAACTGTAACTGTAACTAAAATAAAATCTGTAAGGAGAATCACACTGCTTCTGCCCGACGGCATCTTAGACTCTGCATAAAATTATCGGATATCTTGAAGAAATCATAATCAGCTTATTGATTGTTTTGTGGCTTCTTTCGTTGCAAGTATAATACACCGTTGAACCACATCAAATGGCTTTACTCATAAATTCATAATTCTTTCCACAAGAAAGAAAGCAAGCACAGAGTCATACAAAGAAAGGTAAATAGAAACACAGACGAGAAAATAACGAATAAACACAGGTAGACAAACAACCCCACATACATAAAGGTAATCACACATGCAGACAGACAGGCAAACGTAATGGAAGATTTATTCAAACTGACAAGAAGCGAATTTAATGAGATTCTGCGCTTTCTGCCTGGCCAGCAGTCGCAGGTACCCCCTCGGGCTCTCGCCGGACGGCCTAGGCTTGGGAGACCGGTGGACGTGGACTATGGATGAAATGCCGCCGGAGCCCTCGAGGAAGACATTGATGAGCGACAATCAATCAAGCCGATAGCAGTCCTGACATCTAGCATTGACGAGCTTCTTGAACTCGCCAAGAACCGTTCGACGGCTCGCCGCAGCAGCAGCATGCACGATGAAAGCCGGCGGCATCGACGACGACGACCGATTTTTATAGCGCCGTTTTACGGCCTGCAGTGTCGCCGATCGATGAACGACACTTCCTGCCGCACAATATGATCTTTGTCTTATCCTTCCGGCGGTCGCTTGGAGGAGCCACTTGCGCATGCTCGCGCCGATAGTTCTGGGTTTCCTCACGTGGCGCAATACAATGATGGCGTTGCCAGGGGCATTGAAATCATCCCCCTAGAATTCTCAGAGGTGAGGAGGCCGACTGTCCGCCTGATCCATCTAATCTAATCAAATCTAATCTAATCTATTGTATTCTAATCTGTTCTATCTTCTACATTACCATTAACTGGAGCTAAGGGGAGGGGAATGATGAATGGTAGCACTCTTGCTGGATGAACATACATGTGTAAGATCTTGAAAGACGCGGTTCGATATCCTCAAGCCCCCTCTATGTTGACTCAGCCTTCCATTCCCTAGGTATCAGCTGTAAAATGAGCGGGCGCCCAACAGGCTGCCAAGACATGTGTGTGAGTTCTATAAGATCTTGATAATTATAATGTCGTGTGTTTCAGTGTAACTTACTGCGGTTTGTCGTTGAGATTATTATTATTTTTTGTCGCCCGAGGTAGCAAGGATCCCTCAGGCTCTAAGAAACTATATCAAGTTAGAGGTTCTCGTCCCCCATATGCTGATATTATTATTATTATTGTTGTTGTTGTTGTTGTTGTTTTTATTACTATTATTATTATTATTATTATTATTATTATTATTATTATTATTTTTACCCGAGGTATTATTATTATTATTATTATTACTATTATTATTATTATTATTATTATTATTATTATTATTATTATTATTATTATTATTATTATTATTATTATCAGCTTGTTTAGTCGCATCTCACGTAGGCTAACCGTTCGGTATATCTCGTTGACAGAGTTGTTTACGCCAGAGGTTCTTAACAGGTGTGTCGCGACACACTAGTGTGTCGCGAATCGACCGGTAGTGTGTCGCGTAAACATGGTGTGTCGTTGGTGTGTCGCGAAAAATTGGTGTGTCGCGAATTCTCATAGCCTGCCACTTTCATTCTTGCATTACATTACCCTTAGTTGCTGTAGTGGACGTAGTGGACGTAGGCTATGAGAATTCGGAACACTTTATTTATCTATTCTATTATGTAGCAACCAGAGGTGGCCATGATATTTATCTTATACAATATACACGTTTGCGCCTCGCCGATTGAAAATTTTACCCATTGCCGTAACTTTCTAAATGGACAAATTCATCAGAAGCAAACGAAAATTTTGCGAATCTACAACTGATTGTGCGGAATCAGATTTTGGTAGCAAGGATATGGATTCTCGCACCAACTGTAGGCCTTGTGAATACGAAAACGATGCTGCTGCCACAGCTAGTTTTAGTAAACCGTCCAAGAAAAACATGACAAAGAAGAAATCTGTTGTGCGCAAGTGGAACGAGAACTACATGAAATATTGTTGATCCTCGTTTTAATATGATCCAAAGAAAAATACTATTAACTGCTACTAAGTTAACGTAGAAATTAGAAAGGATTCAACATGAAAATTTTTATTCATTAAAACGTTAACAATTTACAATTTTAAATAAATAACTAAATTAACTGTAACATTTTTCACAATATTCACATACGATGATTGCAGGGTGTGTCGCCAAAATTTGGTTTCAAGTTTAGGTGGGTCGTGTGCCAAAAAAGGTTAAGAACCTCTGGTTTACGCCACTGTTTGTGCAAACAGTGGCGTAAACCAGAGGTTCTTAACAGTGGCAGAAGACGTGCAAACTTTGTAGAATTCTAACATAAAAAATAAACTCCGCCACTTTCTTTTACCAGATTTTCCTATTTACTATGTCGTTTACTTCTTTGTTTAGTTGTGGATTTAATGTGTTCTCGAATCGTTAAAGCTGTCACAGCTTTCCAGAACATGGCCCGGTTAAGTGATATGCTGTGACAAGACCAGCGAGGGTCACTGTGGTCATATATTTTGCAGATGACAAACTCATAGTTCGACGCTGTATGAATTATTTATTCACCTCTAACCGGCCTCTCTCAGTAGAATGTCCCTGGAGATGCCGAATCGCCTAATGGTTCTTCATTGTACGTGTGTCAATAGCCCTCAGCAGAAATGAAAGTCCAAAGCGGTACAACAACGATGATGACAATGACGACGACGATGATGATGATGATGGTGTTGATGATGATGACGATGATGGTGATGGTGGTGATGATGATAATGACGATGATGATGATGACGATGATTGTGATGATGATGTTGGTGGTGGTGGTGATGATGATGATGATGACGATAATGATAATGATGATGATGATGATGATGATGATAATGACGTGGTGGTGGTGGTGGTGGTGGTGGTGGTGGTGGTGGTGGTGGTGGTGGTGGTGGTGGTGGTGGTGGTGGTGGTGGTGGTGGTGGTGGTGGTGGTGGTGGTGGTGGTGGTGGTGGTGGTGGTGGTGGTGGTGGTGGTGGTGGTGGTGGTGGTGGTGGTGGTGGTGGTGGTGGTGGTGGTGGTGGTGGTGGTGGATGATTAAGTGAAATATTTGACAGAACTGTGTCTTGGTGAAGCAGAGATGATCGACCTTCCACACTGAGTGGTCTTGGAAATATTGCATTGGCATCTCAACGCTCATCTCTGCAGGGATACGGAAGACGGAAAGCATATGAAAGAATGGTTTAGTTAACAATTGAGAGATGATGCTCAGATAACAATAGTTTGCTGAGGCTGCATAAACCGTTTCCATAGCAACTTCGAGACGTTGGACTGAATTTTCCTCTGAAGTTGGCATAGGTCGTTCATGTCCAGCCTTGACCACTTCTATTGTCCAGCGCATGGGCTGACCATCTGCATTTTCGACTGATGTCTCATGTGCCACGTTCAGACGCCTTAGAAGTCCTGACTGTGTCAGAGCGTTGGTCAACCTCTTGGTCAGACGGTTAATGAATCTCATGGTCAGACGTTTGGTCATTTTCTCGGTCATTTAATCGATGAGCCTGTGCAGCTGACCATCCGATTGGCAGGTGGACTAACATACTGACCGATAGAAGGAAAGACAATCATTCAACTCAGTCGACCGCTCACCCGATTGATCAGTTCATTGATCAGTCTGGTAGTCGGACGCGGTTGATTAGTTCACTGGTCACTCAAGTGGTCAACCATGCAGTTGGTCAGTCCGTTGGTCAATCTGTTTGTCAGTCGGTGAAGCTGCTCGTCGATGAGTTCTGTAGTCGGTCAGTTGGTCAGTTGCTGTCGGTGAGTCGGTTGGTCATTGTTTTAATCAGTCCGTTGGTCAGTTAGCTAGCTGTTCGTGAGTTAGCTGTTGGTCAGTTGGACGATCGGAGGAGCTGAAGTGTCTGCCAGTGGACAATGGAGAGGCGTTTGTCAGAGATGAGGTGAAGCACAAACAGCGACCGTCCGAAGGCGATTGGCTCTATTAATCAGCTCCCCACCCCGTAAACACGCGCCTTCGTCCGTCCGTCCGTCCGTCCATCTGTGTGTCCGTTCGTCCACCGATCATCGGTCAGTGGGAGGCTGACTGACCACGCGGCAGGGGAAGGATGTTTTTTTTTTAGCTCGGCATCAATTTCATGGCCAATAAATCGGAGCCGGACCTGTCTGAGCAGAACGCCCCATCCGTTTGTCCGTTCGTTCGCCAGCCACCGGATCTTCTATCGCCCTCCATCCTCCTCTTCCTCTCATTCTCCTCATCTACAGTCCTCTATCCTCACCCTAACTCATCCTCCTATCGTCCTCCTTCGTTCATTCTTGTTTTCTTCCGTCCATCTCCATCCTCTTCCTCTGTTGTCCTAGAGTCATCCCGAACATTTTCTCCTCCACCTCTTACTCCCTCTGCTCAGTTTTTGCCGTGTAGTACAAAGAACAACAACCGAAGCAGATAGGATCAGGACGGAGTGGAGTAGTACGCGAAGGAGGACGAAGAGAAGGAGGAGGAGGAACAAGAAGAAGAGGAGTAGGAGGAGAAGGACGAGATGGAGTAGTGAGAGGAGTAGGTTGAGGTAGAGGTGTAGGAGAAGGAAGAGATGGAGTAGTGAGAGGAGTAGGATGAGCAAGAGGAGGAAGAGGAGAAGGACGAGATGGAGTAGTGAGAGTAGGATGAGGAAGAGGAGTAGGGGAAAAGGACGAGATGGAGAAGTGAGAGGGGTAGGGTGAGGAAGATGAGGACGAGATGGAGTACTGAGACAAGTAGGAAGAGGAGCAGGAGAAGGACGAGATGGAGTAGTAAGAGGAGGAGGGAGAGGAATAGGAAGAGAAGGATGGGCTGGCGAAGGCCGGGGGCTAGGGTTCAGACATCTGGTGCGATCGAAAGACGAGGAGAGAACGGATGACCAGATGTCGAAATGTAATTGCTTGGTCTCGTCGTCTGCACTTAACCAAATCTATCTCATCCTGCGTAGGGCCTACAGTTTCGATTATTTTATTGCATGTACATATACACTCATCACATCAATGTCCTTTCATGTGGTCAAACAATGCCATGCTCACAGTCTTGTTTTGTTATTAATTAACAACTTCTTTAGCACCGGTGTCTAATGCAAAAGGCATCAATCAATGGCGAAAAACACAAGCCGTAGCGTCGCTCTCTCTATCTCTACCTCTCGCCCTATATATATATATATATATATATATATATATATATATATATATATATATATATATATATATATATATATATATGGCCAATAAATCGGAGCCGGACCTGTTTTATATATATATATATATATATATATATATATATATAGCGTCGCTATCTCTATATATATTATTATAAATTAACATAAATAAATATATATAATATATAGAGAGAGAGTGAGAGAGAGAGAGAGTGAGTGAGAGAAAGAGTGACGCTACGGCTTGTGTTTTTCGCCATTGATTGATGGCTTTTGCATTAGACACCGGTGCTAAAGAAGTTGTTAATTAATATAAATATACGATTGTGAGCATGGCTGTTTATAAAGCTTAGGCTACATATATACGTGTGTGTGTGTATATATATAAACTGTATATATATATATATATATCTGAAGAACTAAAATTTATATTCGTACATAGAAACCAGCCTCGTGAAAATGAGATTCGCCTCTAGTGCACGGAGACTCTCGTATGGATAGCAAGAAGCCATTGCCGAGCAGCGTGTACCTGAATACGAAGAGCAGAGCCGCATGAAAAACGGATAGGTCGCATTGGGATCAGGAAGCGGAAGCGTTGTTTTTCAGTCGAAAACGATAGACAGGAAGCACGTAGCATGGCCTACGAAAGATATAAAAGTATTGACAGACAAAGCATCAGTTGCTAGGCTTGTTGCTACCACCTGTATGATGACCAGCAAATGCGATGCAAAGACCTTTGTCTGCACGCTTCTGATTGCAGCGCGACAGGCAACATCAGGAGCCGAAGAGATCGGTCAAATCAAAAGGATTACTGACAATTGCACGGCTGTAAAAGACTTCGGTCCTACTGGACATGTGGAAGACGATGACTACTATCGGTGTTTATATAGACCTTTACATAATGAAGGGTGCTTAATTATTGACTCGTGACATATACTGGAACTCACGATAGGCATTGTTTTGCCATGACGAAAGGAAACCTTAAACTGTCACAAAGTAGCCATCGGCTTGTTCATTCATTCGTTCATTCATTCATTCATCCATTCATTCATTCATTCATTCATTCATACTTTCTTTCATTCATTCATTCATTCATACTTTCTTTCATTCATTCATTCATTCATACTTTCGTTCATTCATACTTTCATTCATACTTTCATTCATTCATTCATTCATTCATACTTTCATTTATTCATTCGTTCATTCATTAGTTCATACTTTCATTCATTCATTCATACTTTCATTCATTCATTCATTCATTCATTCATTCATACTTTCATTCATTCATTCATTCATTCATACTTTCATTCATTCATTCATTCATACTTTCTTTCATTCATTCATTCACTCATTCATACTTTCGTTCATTCATACTTTCATTCATACTTTCATTCATTCATTCATTCATACTTTCATTCATTCATTCATTCATTCATTCAGTCTAATCTAACACTTTAACGAAGAGTGTGCTAAAAGCTACTGGGAAACCAATGCAGCTCGTCGTTAAAGTGTTAAATGCCATGGTAGCGTTTTGACAAAGTAGAATTTGAACTCACATGTTGCCTGCAGTAGAGATGCGAATGCTTGAAAGTAATGTTTTTATTTCTCGTGCTTTCTTGTATCTGCTGTCCTAAAGAATAGCACTTGCATGAATTTGGGTGTGAAAACCGACTGTTATTAACATTGATATCCTATAGGGTGAGTAATTAAACGAAGACCACAGCAATAACTTGTCTGCTTCACGCGCGATTTACCGCTGATATGGTTTCTATATACCTAACCTTGATGATATATGACAAACATATCTATAGCGTTTTCTTGCTTATTTCGAAATAAGCAAGAAAATGCAACAGAAACGTTTGATGCAACTTATGCGTTGCACCGGTGATATTTGCAATACAATACATCAAATGAAAGGGGAAGGAGGGATGGAGGGTGGAGGGAGGGCTATATGCTGTTTGAGCAAGATGTTCTTGCTGTTTACTCTAAACTCTGTTTTCTTGGTTCAGTTATTTTATGTCACTTATTTTGTTTTGAAGCGTGCAAGCGTATAGATGTTTTCACAATTTCATCCTACAATATACATGCGATCTGGCCAGTTTTGTTCATTCAATCAGTAATCGCCCCTGCGCTGCCTCAGAACAATTTACATTTCTTTCTCTTGCTTGCTTTCTGACATACGCGCCACATGTAGGCCTAGTCCACGGTCGACAGCGACGTTCTTCTAACCCATAGTCTATTAGTTTCTTCACGAAAATATGAAAGAACAAGTCAGTCCGCAATGCCACCAAATTACGGATGATGAGGGCATTGGTATGGCCGACAGCAACATACGGACGCTAAGGAAAGGAGAAGAGAAACGTATTCAAGCGTTCGAGAACAAATGCTTCATAAAGTTATTAAGACTCCCTTGGACAAAAGGATGACCAACGACCAAGTACACACGCTGGCGAGGACCAAGCGCGAACTGCTGAACCACGTCCGACCCGCAAGCCACGTTACTTCGGACACATTATGAGGCAACCGAGAGACAACATCGAAGGCAGCCTGATCGTAGGCCATGATAAAGGGTCTCGTAGAAGTGGTTCGCAACCGCGGAAGACCGAGAATTTCCTGGATTGACAACATTGTAGGATGGATTGGACTATCAGGAACCAGATTCGCATTGCCGCGCCTCAGATTCGCATTTCTGTGTGACTTTGCGCGCGTTAAAAATGTTTGTAATAATAATAATAATAATAATAATAATAATAATAATAATAATAATAATAATAATAATAATAATAATAATAATAATAATAATAATAATAATAATAATAATAATAATAATAATAATAATAATAATAATAATAATAATAATAATAATAATAATAATAATGGTCGGAATACGAGATAGAAAACGCTGGGCAACGTTGATCCATTCCTGCAGCAAAGCAACGACGGCGAAATGAAATGGCATAACATTAGTTTCTTTCGGCATTGATGTTATTATTGATAGTATCATCATTTTCATAACCAATCAATCAATCAATCAATCAATCAATCAATCAATACATATTTTATTGAAGCCGTTAGAAAACAAAGCAGTATCAACATAACAATTTATCAGCCTTAGCAACAAAATGTCATTGCAAAAATCTTACAATGAGTACTCTAATCGGTTGCATCGATCAAGAAAAAAAATAAAAAGTGAACAAGACAGATCTAAATTAGAACTTAATTAAATTGTATATATGAAATCCAAAGTTAGTGTAACTGCAGCTGACGGTTAACAATGTCCATTATCAAAATTAAACATAGCACGAGTGGACACAGACAAATACGAAAAACGCCAACAAAACACGGAGAACACCAGCAAATTAAGGAATCGAATACCAACACAAGCAACTATGTTTTATTTGTAACGGCATCGCAATCACGAATCAGTTGTCGTCCTTGATTTCTCTCGTCATAATCTTTGGTCCTCAGAACGCGCTTCAGTCGTTTTCAGACTCACTTTTGATCTACTGCCACTGATCATAGATGACATCATCGATATTCATCCTACTTCGTCCGCCTACAGTCCTACTCCTGCAATCCTTCTGTCTCTGTTGAAGAACTTGGCTTGTTCCTTTCACTTGCAGCCACTACTCATAACGAGTTCTTACTTACCGTTGACTTCAACATCCACTTAAACACACATAGCAACCCAACTGACCCACTTGCATCTGACTTCCTGAATCTCCTCTCTTATGTTATGTTATGTTATGTTATCTTATCTTATCTTATCTTATGTTATCTTATATGAACACATTTATAAAGCACTTCTCTCAGCAACGCTATATACAGAAGCAATCTCAACGTGACAGGCCCGTAAACAGGTCTTTTGGCAGCGAAAAAACGCAGGTGTGATTCCCTCTAGACTCCTCTATCTGTTAACAGCGTTAATCTCTTTACAACTCGAGTAAAGCACCACTCTCGACCTCATTATCACTTCCTCTACTTTGTTTACATCCAGAGCTGTATCATTAACACCAACGATCATTACTTAATCATTACAGGTCTGGGAATCCTCCTCCAACTCCTCCACCTTCTCCTAGATCTTTTTGCCGCATCGGAAGTGTCGCGGTCGACTCCTTCGATCGCAACGACGAACCAACGAAGGAACTATTAAAAGATCTTTAATTAAAAATAAAGTCGATTAAGTGTAGAGTAAGTCAACTCGTCTATCAAATATCACAATCGTAGACAGCACACAGGTTGGCTGGTCTCGATTGAACGTCATACGATCAATGTTTCAACGTTTACAAATCTTCGTCAAAAGGCCCCTAATGTACAGCAGGTCTATCTTATATAGAGTTCTCCTGGATTCCAGAACGTTCTGTGACGTCACTGTACTTTTCCCTGGAAAGTCCTACTGAACACGTATATCCTTGTTGCATGCACCGAATTAATGTTGACAGCTTGCTGCAGAATTTTCCGTGCGATGTAAACAAGCTTGTTGACGCATCGGTTTTCTTCCCTTGATGCATGCACCCGCGTAGACCACGACATTCCCTCCGCCCTCAGATGATGACACGTCTTCAGCACCATCCCGAACGGGTCATCACGATCAAGCCGGGCCTCCAGACTCCATCTCGACACAGCATATACAAACAAGACAAAACACATCAGTTAGTCAATTTATCTATACAATTTGCGGGCTTGATCCTTGTGTGTCGGGCTATTTCCCCCCTTCACCCTCCGAGTCACAACCGAGAGAGGAAATCAGCCACCGTGTTCTGACGTCCAGGACGATATCGAAAGTCCACGTTAAACTCTTGCAATGCTAACGCCCAACGAGTCAGTTTCGCACTCTTAGGGCTTGCATCTGTGAGATAAGACAAAGGATTATGATCTGAATAAATGATTATCTTTGATAAGAATATCCATGACTTGAATCGTTTAAGTGCCCAAATTACTGCGAAAGCCTCTCTCTCAATTGTAGACCAATGCATCTGTGTATCTGTAAGTTTAAGGCTAGCAAAAGCAATTGGTTTTTCTTGACCTTCTTCGGTCCACTGAAACAAGCAACACCCGACCGCGGTGGCACTTGCGTCAACACTTAAACCAAATTCCTTAGTGAAATCAATGGTATGCAACTGTGTAGCTTTACTGAGATCATCCTTTAACTTATCTAGTGCTTCTTGATGCTTTTGCTCCCAAGGCACCTTCGTAGGTATGTTATCTCGTGTCAAATCAGTTATTACCCGTGCTTTTTCAGCTAAAGCAGGTATAAAATTTCGAAAGTAACTGAAAAAACCCATAACCTTTCTAACGTCTTTCTTTGTTGTTGGAGGATGGATATCATTGATCGTAGCGATCTTACCTGGATCAGGTTCAATACAGCCTGACCCTACTATATGGCCAACAAACTTTATTTTGTTTTGTGCAAAATTACATTTTCTTAAATTCAAAGTGAGTCCTGCTTCCTCAATAGTTTGCAAGAATTTCTCTAGATGTTCTAAATGGTCATTCCAATTCATTGAAACCACTGCCATATCATCGACGAATGGTTCGGTAAAACTTCGCACTGGATGTAAAACTTGGGTCATAGCACGAATAAAGGTATTGCTAGCGGACTTGAGTCCAAACGGCATTCTTGTGAACTCAAAAAGTCCTGCATCACATACGAATGCCGTAAGCCATCGATGTTCTTTCCGAACTGGAATTTGCCAATACCCCGATTTCGCGTCGAAAACACTAATAAACTTTGCCCGTCCCACCTTTTGTAAGACGTCAGCAATGTCTGGGGTCGGGTAACAATCACCTAGAGAATATTTGTTAACATGGCGATAATCAATTGCCAATCGAACGCCATTTTGACCTTTGGGTCCCTTTAAAACGCAAACTACCGGACTGGCCATTTCACTTTTCGATGGTCGAATGATGTCTAATGCCAACATTTCTTCTATCTGGCGTTGTACTTCAGGTTTAAGTAGCTCAGGTACTTTATATGCCCTTAAACGCTTAGGAGTGAAATCATGAGTTATCTTAATTTCATGTTCTAATACTGGACAATACCCAGGTTTATCCACGAATACTGCCGAGTGCCGATCCAAAACTTCAAAAAGTTGCTTCTGTTCCTCTTGCGAAAGATGCGCTATAATCAGAGGATCAATTCGCTTACTCGGACTTATTTGTTCACGTTCTTCCTGATCTACAACCTCTACTATACCAAATTCTTCATCTTGATCAACAATTACTGAACAGCTATTGATCATCGCTTGTTCGAGTCGTTCATGGTATCGCTTGATCTTATTTGCGTGTAAATGTCTTTGTTTTCCCTCTATTTCTACTATATAAGAATATGGGGATTTAACCTTGACTACGGTAGCAGGTCCTTGCCATCGACTATAAAATTTAGAACTACCAAAATCTGGTGCTAATACTGCTACTTTATCTCCAACTTCGTATTTTCTGTCAGTACTACGCAAGTTATAATAATCTGCATACCGCTTGGTTTCTATATCACTATAGTAATCTGCATAAACTTTCGCGAATTCGAGGTTTTCCTTCAGTGATTGGAGATACTCTTCGGGTGATTTACCTAAGTTAAGAGGTACTTTTCGTTCGCCAGCCCACGATTCCTTCAACACACTAAGTGGACCCCGAGGAAGAGTTCCATAAACCATAGTGAATGGCGAAATATGAGTCGTGCCTGAAGGTTTTTCTCTAAGGCTCCACAGAACAAACGGTAACAATTGGTGCCATCCACGAGGATCAGATTGAGCAAGCTTAAAGATCATGGTTTTCAAGCTTTGGTTGCATCTTTCAACCAATCCAGCTGCCTCAGGATGTCCAGGGGTATTAAATCTGGGACTACAACCCATTCGCCGCAAGAATTCTTTCGTCAAACGACTGGTAAAGTTGGTACCACAATCAGAACTGATGATCCTTGGAATAGAAAAAGTTGTAAAAACTTGCAACAGAGCTTCACAAACTCCCTTTGCATTCAGCGATCTAAGAGGATACGCCATCGGCCAACGAGAAAATTTGTCCACCAGAACCAGAGCATAATTGTACTGGGGTTTCGATTTGTTGGATTCTCCAGTCACTACCATAGGGCCAATACAATCCATATTTAGATGGTTAAAACAGAGTTCATCCGCCCTCGGAATAGGAGTGATCGGGACTCGATCTGCCACTTTAACTGGAGTTCTTAGTTGACAAATTTGACAAGACGCACAATATTCGCGAATCCTCTCATCCATTCTTGGAAACCAAAAGTTTAATTTGATCCTGGCTCTCGTTGCCTTAAAAGCCATGTGCCCAGCACATGGGGCATCGTGTGCTACTCGCAAGACAACCTCAATTCTATCTTCCGGTAAACATAATTGATTAACCTTATGTCCCATAATTTCCCCTTTGTGGTACAGGAGGTTATTATCTATAAAGAAATTATTTTTATTCTGTCTCGCTTGTTGCCAGCAAGATATAAGATTGTGACAATTCTGTTGCTCACGCAATAAAGTATCATTATTCGCTACTCCCTCATCAGACTTGAACTCTGTTGACTCAACATCAAGAAAATTATCTGAATCATCAACTAGTTGCTCCTGAGAATATTCATTCACTTCTGACGGCAAGGATTCGTTGCTGTTACTTTTCTCGATATTAACTCCTAAGTTATCTTCTTCTGCCCCTTTATTTATTTGTACACATCGATCTACGCCAGCTACCATCACTACATATTGCGAACTATCCCTTAATAGGTCCACAACATGGGGTGTCAAAATAACCCGTTCATTTAGTTCAGGGACTACAGCGAACATGACGCACAAAGATGGCGCAATGTTCGTCGTTCCTTCCATTGAATTAGCTAATTTCATTTGTAGGTATACTACATCTGCCTTACATCCTTCTCCCTGAAAACCAATTATATTAATCCGTTTAATCACGGGTAAGTTTAGTGACTCAATTAATTTCTTATCAATACAACAAATTTCTGCTCCTGAATCAGATAATGCTGGCTGAGAAGGGAGATCTTCAATCTGTACATTGATATACGACCTCTCGTGTAATCCATCAATACTATTCTCGTATACCCTTACAGCAGTTTCCAACCCTATTGGTTTAGAATTATCCAATAAATTCCCTTGCTTTACCTGTTCAGGTATCTCATGCAACACGTTGACCTTCTCAACAAATAAGTCGGTCACTTCTTCAGTTGGGTTCCCAGATATACAAGTACTCACCTTTTTAGAACTTGGTTTGGTCTGGCACTCCCTTGCCATATGACCCTTCTGATGACATAGGAAACAGAGACCCTTTACCTTGGCCTCCTCCTGAGACACCCTCGCACCTATCTTGGCTTCACCCCTTATTTCCGGTTTGGGAGACTTGGGTTGAGCTGTCTGGTTATTGACTTGAACATGTGGTTGACCTCTCGTCCAATTGTTATACTTCGGTGTCGGATGACTACGGCATACTAAGTCATTCCCACCATCATGCGACGCTACATAAATGTCAGCCGCATTAGCTATGTCTTCACAGCTCAACCACTCCTCTTTTTCTTGGGCCAAGATATAATCTAAACAAGCCTTCGACAAGGACTCCTTAAGCCGATCCGCAACCAATAAACTTACAAGTTTATCAAACTCATCAGTTATCTTTCTACTTTTCAAATAATACATAAGAGCCACACGCAATTTGGATGAATAGATCGTAAATGATTCGTCCGATGCTTTGTGCAACGACCAAAATCGGGCTCTAAGATTTGAAGGGCTTATCTTAAACTCCCTTAGCAAAAACTCCTTCAGGAATTTGTAATCATGGAGCTGTGCCTCAGTAAGGCGCATGGTTAATGCCTTAGCTCTTTCACTTAAAATGGCTAGTAATAATTTTGCTCTAACATCTTCATCCACCTCATACACATTAAACAAACCATCCAAGTGATCAAAGAAACCTGGAATTTCTATAGGGTCGGAAGGAAATTTCCAAAGAATATTCTTGAGGGCATCACTATAACGCTTAGTACGACTTGCTAAAGAATCTCTAACATTTCGTTCTTCCTGCTTTTCCTTCCTCTCCCTTTCTTCTTTCTCTTTCCGTTCCTTCTTTTCTCTTTCTTCTTTCTCTTTCCGTTCCTTCTTTTCTTCCTCTCTCCTCTTTTCCTCCCTTTCTTCCTTCTCCTTCCGTTCCTCCCTTTCTCTTTCTTCCTTCTCCTTCCGTTCCTCCCTTTCTCTTTCTTCCTTCTCCTTCCGTTCCTCCCTTTCTCTTTCTTCCTTCTCCTTCCGTTCCTCCCTTTCTCTTTCTTCCTTCTCCCTTTGTTCTTTCTTTTCTTCCTCTCTCCTCTTTTCCTCCCTTTCTTCCTTCTCCTTTTGTTCTTTCTTTTCTTCCTCTCTCCTCTTTTCCTCCCTTTCTTCCTTCTCCTTCCGTTCCTCCCTTTGTTCTTCATATTTACGGATTTCGAACTCCAGACGGCGCTTCTGCAGCTCGTAATCCACTCCTGTTGGAGATATTGGACTACCCTTAAATTCCTCTTCCTCTTTTCCAATCTCCATGGCCCATTCTTCCATTAATTGATTTCGATCCCATGACATAACATCATCTTCGTCCCTTCCTGCCTTCATAAGATACACCCTAAGGCGCTCAGACGACATTTTGCGAATATTCGCTTGCATCTCTGTTGTCAACGCTTCCATTTTTACAAACAGTCAGTCAACAACAATCAACAAAAAAAACAGACACCACGCGGCAAACCCGCCACACAAAAGGAAAATTCCACAACCCAAAGTGCAACTATGCAGTATCCAAAGAAGTACACTCGCCAAGTACACAAAAGCTATACAAGCTCACGCAAGTCTGGCCTCGATCACAACAATGGATCAAATTGCAAAGAAATAATCAGCAGATATTGAAAGAGAAACAATGGCTGCCTCCCACTCGGCTGCAACTCCACTCTCTTTTCTCCTTCTCAGCCACGACAACACCTAGGATCTTACCCGTATGTTGACTGCTGTCTTCTGCTGTCTCAGCCGAACGACGCACTTCGTCCGTCCGACTGTCGTATGCCGATTCACCCGTCTCCCACGGTAGAAAGGCGTCTCGATCCGCTCGCTGTCTGGAACAGACCGTCTCTTGATCCTCCGGGTTGACTCCTTCCTCCGCCGGCTCGCGTCTTCTTCACCGGATCCAACACCGATGATCCCACCGCTGCCACCAATAATGTCGCGGTCGACTCCTTCGATCGCAACGACGAACCAACGAAGGAACTATTAAAAGATCTTTAATTAAAAATAAAGTCGATTAAGTGTAGAGTAAGTCAACTCGTCTATCAAATATCACAATCGTAGACAGCACACAGGTTGGCTGGTCTCGATTGAACGTCATACGATCAATGTTTCAACGTTTACAAATCTTCGTCAAAAGGCCCCTAATGTACAGCAGGTCTATCTTATATAGAGTTCTCCTGGATTCCAGAACGTTCTGTGACGTCACTGTACTTTTCCCTGGAAAGTCCTACTGAACACGTATATCCTTGTTGCATGCACCGAATTAATGTTGACAGCTTGCTGCAGAATTTTCCGTGCGATGTAAACAAGCTTGTTGACGCATCGGTTTTCTTCCCTTGATGCATGCACCCGCGTAGACCACGACAGGAAGCATTGACTGTAAAGTCTTCGTGCAAGTTGTAATTGACTCCCAAATGGTTCTAAGCTCTCCCTCTTCCTTTGATCATCTTCTTTCTGGCTGCAATTCCACACTCAACCTCCTTCATATTCGAGCAATCTTACTTACTAAAACCTGTTACCAGCATATACTACTAACTTATAAATTTCGCCAAAAAAAGTACTATTCTTCGCTTATCAGTTCCAGGTCATCAACTGTCAGTTCTTGCTCATCAACTTCAAGTCGTCTCTGGAAAGCTGATAACTCTGTTCTTAATCACAAATCCATCACTCCCAACTCCCATGTTTCCTACCTTTCCCTCTATTACCAACACTTTCTGATCGTATTTCTCTGAAAAATTCATTTCTCAGCTTCTCATTGTAATCCGTTCTTGTCTCACATTCCTCCTCCTCCTCCTCTTCCTCCTCCTCCTTGTCCTCCTCCTCTTCCACCTCCTCCTCAGTCTCTTTCTCATCATCGAATCAGAGAGTCTGCTATCAATTCTGCTCTCGTATACTATACCTCGCGTTCATCGCTCTCAATTATTCTTCCAGCCTTCTGAATTATCTCCTCCACCAAGAAAACGGTGTGTCAATCTGTTAATCAATAAACGAACATATATATATATATATATATATATATATATATATATATATATATATATATATTCTTATTCCTATTCCAAAATATTATTCTTATTCTAAAATAATCAACCTTCTTTTGCTCTCTGTCTCTGTCCCTGTCTCTCTCTGTCTATATATCTGTCTGTGTCTGTCCGTGTCTGTCCGTGTCTGTCCGTCTGTCTGTGTCTCCCTCCCTCCCTCCCTCCATCCCTTCCTCCCACCCTCCCTCCCTCCCTCCCTCCCTCCCTCCCTCCCTCCCTCCCTCCCTCTCTCCCTCCCTCTCTCTCTCTCTCTCTCTCTCTCTCTCTCTCTCTCTCTCTCTCTCTCTCTCTCTCTCTCTCTCTCTCTCTCTCTCCTGGTTATTTTATTACATGTCTTTCATATTTCTCTGGTTTATTTCTATTTATTTCTATTTTTCTCACCTTCTCTATATAAATCTATGGTCGACGCAGCAACACGTTGACATATTCGACATGCGGGCAGTGCTGACCACGCAGAAGTCTATACCCAAAAACAGCTGACTCAGCATCTCCGCGCATGGACAGACAGTTGGCTCATACGACAGTGGATGGCGGTCATGTGAGCAGCTGTTTGCTAAGCGATGGCAGACATCGGAAACGAAAATTACTCCACTGTAAGTGTGTGCTTAGGAATTCCTAAGACAAATTAAGAAATACTGCCACGCTCGGACGGTGCCAATCCAAGGACACGGTAAAGAAGGAGGGCTATAACGGTCATTTTCTTTATGGCATAGCGTTGTTAGACTGAAATTGCATACCAGAGCGACTGCCAGCAAAGAGAAGTCGCGTATTGGGGAATTTTTTGAGTCATGTGACTCATGTCATGACGAGACGAATGTAATAACGCTGCTGGGTCAGAAGTCAAGAGGAAGAGGTCGAGTTCTTTCGTCTGGCGATTGATTTCACGGACGACGAAGCCATTGGTAGCTGACCGCATGGAGTGGGATCGGTGCAGGCTGAGAGGAAATGCGTGTATCACTCACTCAACCGACGACCTTCAGAAATCTAGACGGTCTGCTGTACGTTGATGATCATGATGATGTCAACGACGACGACGACGACGACGATGATGATATATATAGGGACAAGACGACGATAAAAATATACCTTCTCTGCTCGCCTCTGCAAAAATATAATTTTGTTCCCTTCCCTTGTCTGAATTTATCCGCATTTGGCATGCCTCCCCCATTCTCTTTGCTCATGTATCACCTCCGCAATCCAATGGTATACTAAGACCGAGATTGGGCAAGTTTGTTGATACAAGTAGGTGCTGTACTGAAACAATTGTATATAATTATACAAATTTAAGATGTTGATCAAACTGGACTACGTGGTAGGGTACTTTGCTACTGCAGTGCTAACTGTGCCATGTGGTGGGGTACTTTGATACTGCAGTGCTAACTGTGCTATGTGGTGGGGTACTATGATACTGCTGGGCTAACTGTGCTACGTGGTGGAGTACTTTGATACTGCAGGGCTAACTGTGCTACGTGGTGGGGTACTTTGATACTGCTGGGCTAACTGTGCTAAGTGGGGTATTTTGATAGTGCTGGGCTAACTGTGCTACATGGTGGGGGTACTTTGATACTGCCACGTCCAGCAAAGGAACTCTATATCTAGCACAGCACTGTCTGCTGGCTCTGATTGAAGTTCGTGTGAAAGGCAGGTGCTGTACTGAAACAACTGTAGGTACTAAGTTTAGATTCTGATCTCCGCACTGAGCATAACCCTAATCTTCTGTTCGCATTTGTACGCAATTGGGTAAGAATCTTCTCTTCCCTTCTTTCGAACGTACTTAATGAACGCCCCTCACGTAATGGTTCTCGTATTGACAACCTCTGAACGCTGTCAGCGTGACCCAGTTTCCTTCTGCGTTAAAAAATTTACCAGGCTTGATTTCGCTGTTTTCTATACTTTGGTATAGAAAAACAGGTCAGAAACGATGGTCATTTGACGGGGCAGTAATAGAAGATGACCCGACCAATTGAATGATCAAATAGAAAGACAAGCTGCATTGATCTCCTGTCCAAATACAGCAATTAGTTCGCGATAGCTGATTAAAATCTTGGGCGGTCAAAATATAGGCTGTTGTGTAATGGAAACCATGACATTACGGTATGCACACTGGTGTTCTTCAGCATACACGCAAAACCGTGGCTATTTATCTGACTCACACAAAAGGGTATACACGAGAATTACGCCTGTGTTTCCTTAGCAGAAAGCTAAGTGCTTCCGGAAATAGTTTTTAAAATGTATTCTTTCATGTAAGTCTGTGTATGCCTTCATATATAAATAAATGCATATAATTATATGTACGTATAAACGGTATAATTACCTGTACACGTGAATATTTTTAATATAAACAAACGGAAATCAGACTGGCTGTCCTCGAGACCAAGGTCTTGGTCACGAGTGCACTCGAGTTCGTTTCTAGAAGTCTTGGTCTTGGTCTTGAGAGCAAAATGCTTGGTCTTGGTCTTGGTCTTGAGGTCTTGGTCTTGGTCTTGAGGTTCAAAGTCTTGGTATTGGTCTCGCAAGACCAAGACCGGCTGTCAATATGAACAGCCATGTAACAAAACTTAAGAATTTAACAATTTATCAAGCCTGTTTGCATCATAGCCTACGACAAAATAATACCTACGGATGGATTCAAGTCTGTTGGTCAGGAAAACCCATCGGCAGCAGCAACTAAGTTATGCTGTGTCTGGAAGCTCGGCCGAGACTTTTTCTGAAGCCATACGGTCTGATAAACCAAGGGAGGATTTCAAAAAGGCTCACGATTTACATTTATATCCAGTGCCTGCATGAAAAGCTACTGTATGTGCCAGCAACTTCAGTACCTGTAGAACGTATTTTTTCACATGGCGGAATTTTTATGAGGCCCCACAAGGAACGTCTTGATCAGAAAATTCTGAGCGAATTGGTTTTTATAAAATACAAAAGGCATTTGGAATAACATTATGCATGGACTTTTGTAAATACGAATTCAGAATTCTCTGCAGTCTGCATTTAAAGTTACTTTGCCTGAATAAAATAAAACACTCATGTTTTTAGAAAAATAGCGAGTATTCCGAACTTGACAATTTTTGTGAGGAAAAGTAGTCTTTTGGCTGAATGTGATTTTTTGGGTCTTGGTCTCGGTCTTGGTCTCGAGGTTCAAGGTCTTGGTCTTGGTCTTGCTCTTGGTCTTGAGGTTCAAAGTCTTGGTCTTGGTCTTGGTCTCGAGGTTTAAAGTCTTGGTCTTGGTCTTGAGGTTTAAGGTTTTGACAACAAGACTGACGGAAATGTCACGAAGTCATGAAGTGAACTTTTCGTTACGCTTCTCATTGGCCGCTTCCAGGTAATGAATATTAATGACAATGACGTCACTGTTTACAAATGACAAGATTCCAACGGATATTCGTTTCACATTTATTCCACGTAAATTTCAATATACCGAAAGGCCTGCTATTTTAAGTTAACGGCTTAAAACTGGCTTAAAATAATTTACTTAGGTGGCGAACAGGATGAAGCGAACTATCTTAATGGGTTTAAATGGGCCAATTTACTTAAGCCGAAAACATGCTTCAGTTTAATCGCCCGATTCCCCGTTTTCTTAAACGGGTTTAAACAACTGGTATAATATAAAACATCGAGAAAAGCAGCAAATTTTACAAACGACCGCCAAAAGAGCATGCATCTTTAGTTGATGCTGATATATGTGTGCGTACGTACGTGTGACTGTGTGTGCGTGCGTGTGTGTGTGTGTGCGTGCGTGTGTGTGTGTGTGTGTAGGCGTGTGTAGGCGTGTGTAGGTGTGTGTTTGTGTGTGTAGGTGTGTATGTAGGTGTGTATAGGCCTACTGTATTTAGGTGTGTGTGTGTGTGTGTGTGTGTGTGTGTGTGTGTGTGTGTGTGTGTGTGTGTGTGTGTGTGTGTGTGTGTGTGTGTGTGTGTGTGTGTGTGTGTAGGTGTGTGTGTAGGTGTGTGTGTAGGTGTGTGTAGGTGTGTATGTAGGTGTGTGCGCGCGTGTGAGTGTGTAATTTGCGCCTGTTTTGTACAGTTATGGAGAGACAGTGGAGTAGTTACCGGTGGAGCGTTGAGGGAATCCGTCCGTGGCTCATTGAAACCTGTGAGCGTGTAAGAGGAAATGCGATGGCACTTATCGATTGGCAGTTGACGTCTTTCTATACATACGGCACTTTCTTTAGTCCGCTGGGCCTAATCTCCCGTGACGGAGCCACAAACAACATCGCCGACTGTTTATAGTGTGCGGTGGAAGAAGAGGTGGAAGCAATCCAGGCGGATGCGGCGGAAAGGGAGGAAGGGATGGAAGAAAGCCACGTCTCATTCTTCCATTCAATCCATCTCGTAATAAACGCTTTCCGCTGTCTCCACGCTCGATGGGCGGCCATTATTGCCCATCTGGTTCTCCGCTCTACCGTAATTGTCACGCTGGTTCCCAGCTGAAAAATAATCGTCCGATTGACGCCCGCGCTGTAGGTTGTGTGCATGTGTGGGGCGGTGTAGCGAACGGTCTGCTTTCTGTGCGTCTGTCTGGATGCTTGAGCATTGAAATGGTGTTTGACATAGTTCTACAGATGAGTTGTTCTCTTAAGTGATGTAGCATAGGCTGCTGAAGAGAGTTAGGCTGATCAATGGCTGCCTTCGAAATACTGACATACAGGTCTTATGATGTTATGCGTAAGGTTGCCAAAATATAGTCAAAGATTCAAGTATGTATATATGTATGTATGCATGTATGTATGTATGTACGTACGTATATATGTATGTATGCATGCATGTATGTATGTATGCAGGCATGAATGCATGTATGTATGTATGTAGTACTATGTTCGTATGTTGTATGTATGTATATAAGTATGTATGCATTTATGCATGTGTGTGTGTGTATGTATGTATGTATGTATTTTTGTATGCATGCATGTGTATGTATATATATGTATGCATTTGTGTATGTATGATATATGTAATATGTATGCATGTATGTATGTACGTATGTATGTGTGTACGCATGCATGTGTATGTATGTATGCATGTATGTATGTGTGTACGTATGCTAGTAAGTATGTAGGTATTCATGTATGTTTGTGTATTCATGTATGGATGCATGTATGTATTTATCGCGCCTCTGAACGGTTCACCCTACTAGAGGCACTTTATAACTGTTTAAATACAATATAATACAACATGTATTTATGTATCCACGTATCCAGATGCATGCATGTACGTATGTACGTATGCGTGTAAGTATAGATTTATGTGTGCTAGTCTTTGTCAAGACAGTTAGTATAGCGCCTTTTTCTCTCAGCAACGACCTACTACAGCCATATAGAATTGTCTGAAGACAACAACAAAGCCTGTGATGTCTGCAGAGTAAAATCTGTAATTACGACAATTTATATAGCACGTCGGTAGCAAGCTACTTCTAGGATGCTTTAAACACACACATACACACACACACACACACGCACACACACACACAAACACACACACACACACACACACACACCTACACACGTTGTCTACAGTCAGCGCAAATGCTAATGCTCGTAGTAACGCATCAAGTACAGTTTTAACTGTTTTTTAAACAAAAAATAATGGTTTTGACTTCCTAAATATGCGCAGGAAGACTGTTCCAAGCACTTTGGTCAGCGACCAGAAAGGCCCTATCGCACGTTTTAGGTTTTTTTTACTGGCATGAATACATCAGCGGACTTTGATAGCAACCTATTAGGATCGTCCGATAACGACCTGATGTTGCTTCGAGGTAACGTGGTGCGCAGTTGTTCAGATATTTGTGGACCATGATGCAAAGTTTGAATATGATCCGCTCGCCTATTCTGAGCCACTGAAGATTTGGGATGGCGGCTGTAATATGGTCGAACTTTTTTAATCGCATGACCAGACGAGCAGCAGGGTTGATGACCTCCTGAAGACGAATAGGCCCAGGGGCGTCTATCCCCCTAAGTCATTGGAGCAACGTCCCTTTTCCCCCTCTTCTTCCCCCTTCCCGTTCCTTCCCCCTAAAATGGTGTCACACACACTGACAGATCTCCCCCTCCCTATTTCTTGGATGGAGCATTTGCTCCAAGGTTTCTATGGTGTAGACGCCCCTGAATAGGCCTAATACTGCGCTGTGGCAAGCAGCAAAGGCGACATTGCAATAGTCGATTCGGCTCAGGATTAAACTTTGCACGAGATGGCGAGTCGCATCCTATGTGCAGGAAGACTGTTCCAGGCACGCGGACCAGGAACCCTAAAAGGCCCGATCGCCCGTTTGATGACAGGTGTCGCACTGTCGCTGGCAGTGACGACTCTATTGGGAAAAACAGAGTACAACGCCCTCAAGTGATTAATTCAGAAATTTGAATCTGAGGCTAGCATGGTCCGTACACGGAGACTTGGGTCATAAAAGCACAGACTTGAGTTCTCCAAGTCTTGAAAAATTATGAGTCGTTGTGGCTCCCTTGGAAGCTCCTACTACTCCCCAGTTTGGAAAACTAGCGACACCACTGGTCGCTAGACCCTATTAGTTTTATGAGCTAAGACGCTCACGGGCATGTTCTTCTGTAAAGAACGGCCAATTGAGCTGTAACTTGACTTCTTTTAATGGCTAATTGGTGTATGATAAGGACACGATTTGTAAGGAACGGAGGGAATTTACTCCATCGTTAATTGGCTCAAGCCTTTCTCCATTGGGAGTTGCTCAAGTGTGTATCCAGCTACAGATTGCATGCTGATCAGGAGCCTTCCAAGCTCCATAAAAGTGTCTGCTTCTCACAGACAATAGTTTTACGAGTTGACAATGGTGTGCAAGGGATTCGGGGGCAGAAACGGTTTCGCTATTCAAGCTGGCGAACGAGATATATACGGCATACGTGATGTTTTTCGCATTTCATCACCACCGAACCATCCGTAACAATACACTCATCCATCCAACACGGACAGTTCCAGGGCCGACATTTCCATAATTACAGATCTCCAGCGTTCTATTGTCAGTCGGAACCGCCGAAGTCACGATTCGAGTACACGATTGAGTGCTCATGAGCACACGGACTGCGACGGAAGGCTGTTCGTGTCGCCCCTATATATGAGTGTTCGAGCGTCGTTGGCGCGGTCGGCGGAGGTACAGGCGAGAGCGTCTTCAACAGCGCTTGCCTCGCCATCAACAGACTGTAATTAATCAACCGCTGATATATTATATTGCAGTCGGCCGCTCTCGTCGTCGTCGTCATCATCATCGTCGTCGTCGTCATCATCATCGTAGTCGTCGTCTTAGAGACGGACCGACGGACGGAGCGACAAGAGCGCGTGCTTAAGAGCCAGGCGTCGAAGTTTCTCGTTAATTTGTAAGAAAAATTGCGGTCATTTCCTGCTCCTGACTAACTATGCGGTCGACTGGACGAAAGGATAATTCATCACTTCAACCATGTCTACGTTAGAAAAACTCTTTATAGCAATGTCTACTCAGATCGGACACTGTCTGTAGATTTCGGCGTGGCTAGCTTTTCATTTTGTTTAGTAAGAAGAGTAACCAGCCCTGCAGAGGAACTATAGGAATACTGTATGCTAATTAGTTGGGAAAATGTAGGAAGAATACGATTGTGATGTCGTACTAGACAACATAGGTTGATCATCATGTACTGGCCACTGTTGATTTTAGTGTTCTGAGCTGACCATCTATCGAGTAAGGACTTACCCATTTATCCCTCCTTTAAAGTTTAAGTTTTTTTAATGTTATATATTATAATTATTATACAGTGGAGCGTTGAGAAATTCCTCAGCAACGTTAAGTCCATGGGTCACGGAGAAAGGGCGGATTCAGAGGACCAATATCTGACTATGCCCCAAATAGATCAGGGTATATGCCCTTGCGTTGTCCCAAATTAGTTATATGACAAAATCGCTGAGCGCACCCGCTTTAAAGTCCTATCGCTAACCTACAACTTTCTACAATACTCCAACCCAAAGTACCTTCGCGAACTCTTCACCATCCAGCCTCACCGGTCTACCCCACGTACCCGTTCATCCTCATAATTATATCACTCTCTACCGTCCCCAGTCACTACTCGCCTCAAGTTCTCCAACCGATTCATATCCCACACTGCACCTCAACTCTGGGACGAACTTCCCTCTGAATTCCGCATATTCTCAGCTCCTCCACCAATACCGCCACTCACTCATCGTCATCTACCTCAGGCTCCTCTACTCATCACCCCCACGTGCAGGTTTTCCACTTCAAATTGAAGTCTCACCTCTTCAAGAATTCTTGCCCTGATCCAAACGATCCTCTGCCTTCCAAGCTATCTCGTCCTCAACGAAACCTGCTGTAACAGCTGCTTTGCCTCTCTCTGGTTTCTCTGGCAACCGGGCTCAGACCTCCATTGGACATCGATCTCTGGACAACCCTCTGATAAGACGCAGCAGTTGGATTAGATTATGCTAGATTACATTAACTTATATTACACTAATTTAGATGTAATTAGGTCAGATTAGCTAAGACCTGATTCATAATGATTGGATGCAGCTAAAACTTTAATAGTTGCACTGAACCATTCAAATCAACACAATGGAGATCCCAGGCCAATTTATAGTTGGTAATTGGAAAAAATGTAATAGTGTGCATCATTTGATCTACTACTCAGTAGTACATACAGCACTATTCCCTAGGCCTAATTAATTATTTAGTCTAATTCCTCCTGCACAGCTCTAAATGCTAAATTTAGATCCAAAAATAATTTTCAGACACACATGCAAGGTTGTTTGAACAGCTGTTGGTGGGATATGAAGAGTGCTGTTGCCTCCAGGCCTCAGATGTTTGGCCAACATCTTGATGTGTTCTGATCAAATGGGATCGAATCTGATCGGATCCAGTGCAATTTAATACTTTTGTACTGACAGTATAATATTTCGCTCAGCATCGATGTTTTCGTGAGACCGATAGAGCAAGACAAAGGTCCGCTCCTAATCAACTCGAATCCAACGGAGCAGCAGTCGAACAAGACAGCAAATAGGTCGAATTTCACTATAGGCAATTTGTGCTTGATGATAACGATGATGATGATGATGTCGAAGACGATTGTGATGATGGGGATCATGACAATGATGATTGTGATGATAATAATGGCGACGACGATGATGATGACGATTATGATGATAATGATGATGACGATGTTGTTGATGATGATGACGATTATAATTATGATGTTGATGACGATTATGATGATAATGATTATCAGGATAATGATGACTATGATGTTAATGATGATAATGATTATAATGATAAAGGTGATAATGATAATGATCATACTGATTATGAATATGATTATGATGATGATTATGATAATTATTATTGTTGTCATTATTATTATTATTATTATTATTATTATTATTATTATTATTATTATTATTATTATTATTATTATTATTATTATTATTATTATTATTATTATTATGATGATGGTGGTGGTGGTGGTGGTGGTGGTGGTGGTGGTGGTGGTGGTGGTGGTGGTGGTGGTGGTGGTGGTGGTGGTGGTGGTGGTGATGATGATGATGATGATGATGATGATGATGATGATGGTGGTGGTGGTGACGACGACGACGACGACGCCTTTGGTGATGATGATGATAATGGTGATGATGACGATAACGATGACCATAATGATGATGATGATACATTTAAACATTTCCTTATTATAGAACAAATGAGTGTAAGGTATTATAGAAGAAAGCTTCCGGGGAGAATAATATTCAAACAGTTCTTGCAAATTTGCTGAACGTAGCCTATATCCTGAGCGTCTGTTGGACATAGGAAATGATTTGAAATCGTAACTGCTGCCGTGTGGGGGGAGTCTGATGATATTATAGAAGAGGAATAGCTGATTAAATTTTGTTATTCCCCACACAAATTCCTGAGCAATCCGTTTCTATCTGTCAAATGGAGACTTCATATTAATCAGATAATGTATAATTCATTTCTTAAATTGATGCGCATTAGGTACATCTTTAAGTACAGACGGCATGGATTTCCATATCGTTGGTTAAACGTGTACCAGAGCAATTGTCGGGAAATTGTTCGAACCATTTTCCTTGCGCAATTTTCCTGAAGATCTTGTGTGATTGTAATGTTTACATTACGGCTTTGTTCTCAGCAAATTTAGTTCTTCATCAACAGAAATGTCGAATTCAACGTACGTTCATTCCTCAATCTTGAACCGCATGTAAATTGGAAAAGCTAGAACTGGTTTAATCAAGCTATAGGTTGCATAATTATAGTTAAGTAAATGAAGTGTTTGAAGTAGGTTTTCTTCTCGTGAAGTCTGTGATAGATTGGTTGAGGTCGGAACACTGCCGAATAGAGTGCGGCTGTAAGGGATAAGTTGTAAACTGTCTCTGAGACTGTTATTGCAATGTACACGTTTTCTATGGCGACAGTATGGCCCGGACCCTGCTCATCTTTCAATGAATTCATCGGGTCAGATCCTTCACCACTGCTTCCGTTGAATGAGTGCTACTCCTTTTAAGGTCTCTGTGCACGGACCATGTTAGCCCGAGATTCAAATCTTGAAATCACATAACATCGGTATGCGAACCGACGTCCCTCACGCCCGGCAGAGGCGTAGAGGACGTGAGTCACGTGACCTCTTGCTTATGTAGCTAACCGGGCCAGATTCCTAGAATTCAATTCAATTCAATATTCGTTTATTTGATAAATACAAGCTGTCAAAAACGCAACTTGTTTACATTGACACATTAAATGACTAAATTTAAAGCGAACTTCTGTCGTAGCAGTTCATGTTGTAAAAAAGAAAAACATTAAATGAATGTGCTGACTTTCATTTGTGACATAAATCAAGATGGCCTCGTTCTTATCAACATTTTCGGCTTAGATATCGGGAGATAATAGGAAAACTTCTAACCTCCATTTCAACGTACCGATGACAATCCAGAGCTTCAATGCAGTTGCTTTTGCAGCATCTTTTTCAAAGATAAAATCGTCAGCGAAGGCTAGTCATATCAGAACAACAGTTGCCTAATTTTTAACTGTGACAGATCACATGTACCTCGGAGAAAGAAGTTAATATTAGTAATAACAGTAATAGTAATAATATAGCAACAATAACAATGACAATAACAATGACGAAATGATAATAATTGAAATAACTCTTTTTGAATATAATACTAGTAATCATAAGTTTAGCAGTTATAAACTTATAATTATAATTAAATTGCAGCTATTGTATTGTAGCGTAACTACCCGGGGCAAGGCTACTGACCAGGATGGCCCTTCCCAGGTATCAGCGTATCAACTCCTATGTCCGTGGTTCGGCTTCACTTAGTCAAGCTGAAGGCTTCAGACTCTGGTTCAGTTCAATCGTTTTATTCATGTAAAACAAACCGACTACCCGTCGGGTGAATCAAATGACAGTTACAAATCGTCAATGTACAATAAACCGCAAGTTCTACCGAAGAAGATTGTCCGCCACTACAATTCGCAGATGAAACCGTTCGCTACTCACGCTTGACAGTCCGTGTATCGCAACGCTTGACAGTTCATGTACCGCAACGCTTTACCGTCCGTGTATCGCAACGCTTGCGACGCCAAGCTCGCCAGGCGACGACGTGGATCCCAGTCCAGCTCGCAATCGCTTCCGAAGCGCCACGCAATTGTCACCGCCGACGACGACTAACTTCGCTACTCGACGACTAAGTTCGCCCGTCCGCTCGAGTGTCCTTTCCGGTCGAGCGCCGACTGTTTCTTCTCCTCCGACGAAGTGACTCCGACGACTCCTTCCTCCGACCGTGTCCGCGTGTGAGTGAGTCCCGACTGTCTTCTCCGACTGACTGACTCTCGACTGTCTTTTGTCTTCTCCTTATATAGTGTATCGATACAGGGTATCGTGTATCGTGTATCGTGTATCGATACAGGGTATCGTGTATCGAGTATCGTGTATCGATACCTGCGGGTATCGTGTATCGTGTATCGTGTATCGATACCTGCGGGTATCGTGTATCGTGTATCGTGTATCGTGTATCGATACAGGGTATCGTGTATCGAGTATCGTGTATCGATACCTGCGGGTATCGTGTATCGTGTATCGTGTATCGATACCTGCGGGTATCGTGTATCGTGTATCGTGTATCGTGTATCGATACAGGGTATCGTGTATCGAGTATCGTGTATCGTGTATCGATACCTGCGGGTATCGTGTATCGTGTATCGATACAGGGTATCGGGTATCGAGTATCGTGTATCGATACCTGCGGGTATCGTGTATCGATACAGGGTATCGGGTATCGAGTATCGTGTATCGATACCTGCGGGTATCGTGTATCGTGTATCGTGTATCGTGTATCGATACCTGCGGGTATCGTGTATCGTGTATCGTGTATCGATACAGGGTATCGTGTGTCGTGTATCGTGTATCGTGGCTGGCTGGCAGGTATCGTCACAGGCCGGCAGGCATGCATCGTAGCCGGACGGCCGAGTCCAAAATGAAAGAAAGGGGGTGGAAGGGCCAAGACTTCCACAGTATTAAATTAATTTTGTCAAATTATTTCAGTAACTGCAATATAGACTGGTTCAATGGCTGCTATATTGATCGATTGCTGCTGGCATACAGCGTTCTGAATTGATCTTCTTCTGTGGATTTTCTTCCATTTTCTTCCACTCATCCATGTCTCGTTCCACTTCACACTTTTTCCACCATTCAAGCGTCCTTTGTCCTTTGTCCGTTTTTCGGTCCAGCGGACAAACTGTCCTGCGTTCGTCTCCCGTCAACTATTTTTGTCCGTCTATGTTGAGTCGTAAACTATGCAGTCTGAAGCTGAAAGGGACTTAAGCTATCAACTTTGTAATTGGGTGTCATCAGCGCTCCATATATAGTTCTCATCACCTTGGGCTAAATTTAGCTAATCTTCAACTCCTGTGGCGATGGATTGTGGCATTACAAAAAGCTATCTGCATCCTCCAGCTGTCTGCTGCCGCGTCTACTGGTGCTATGATTACAATATATTATACAGGTCTAATTTGTGGAAATGCTGCACATATGCTCGTGTCTGTCTGTCCACCCGACCGTCCATTCAGTCATCCATTAATTCATCAATTCATTCATCCATACATTCATCTGTTCATTCATCTATCCATTCATTCATTCATTCATCCATCCATTTATTCGTCAATTCATTCGTCCATCCATCCATTCATCCACTTTTTCGTTAATTCATTCATCCATTAATTCGTCCATTCATTCATTCAGAGCATTTATATGACACTCTTAAAGCTTCGTCGAGACGAATGAGTTGTAATGAGTTGTCGAATGAGTTGTCGGCCATAGGTGTTATACAGCATCCCCGTATATAATCCGAAAGGCAGATTGGCCAGGTGGATAGTCAACCATTAAAGGGAGTGACGTTGCATTGTTGAAGCGTGTGCATAAGGTGCAAAATTTTACCTCTGTTCGTGGGAGAAGATTTCTGCGGGGACTAGGCAAAACCCGAAACGGAAGAGCATGGCTCATCGCACAGTAGGTACATACATCAACTGACATCTCTGGAGAGTCCGGACTCATCATCGAAATCTTCAGTCTGATGCGCTTTGTCTCCATCCGCCTGTGTCTGCCAGTCAGTCAGTCAGTCAGTCAGTCAGTCAGTCAGTCTGTCAGCCAGTCAGTCAGACAGTCAGTCAGTCAGCCAGTCAGTCAGTCAGACAGTCAGTCAGTCAGTCAGTCAGTCAGTCAGTCAGTCAGTCAGACAGTCAATGAGTGAGTGAGTGAGTGAGTGAGTGAGTGAGTGAGTGAGTGAGTGAGTGAGTGAGTGAGTGAGTGAGTGAGTGAGTGAGTGAGTGAGTGAGTGAGTGAGTGAGTGAGTGAGTGAGTGAGTGAGTGAGTGAGTGAGTGAGTGAGTGAGTGAGTGAGTGAGTGAGTGAGTGAGTGAGTGAGTGAGTGAGTGAGTGAGTGAGTGAGTGAGTGAGTGAGTGAGTGAGTGAGTGAGTGAGTGAGTGAGTGAGTGAGTGAGTGAGTGAGTGAGTGAGTCAGTCAGTCAGTCAGTCAGTCAGTCAGTCAGTCAGTCAGTCAGTCAGTCAGTGAGTCAGTCAGTCAGTCAGTCAGTCAGTCAGTCAGTCAGTCAGTCAGTCAGTCAGTCAGTCAGTCAGTCAGTATGGAAGTAAGTTAGTAAGTCGGTCGGTCGGTCTGTCTGTCTTCTTCGTTTCTTTCAATCTTCATCTCTGTCTGTACGTGCTTGTGTGTCTGTGTTTATCTGTGTGTTTGGCTGTCTGTCTGTCTGTCTGTTTGTCTTACCGACAACTCAAAGTCCTTGATATGTTTGATTTTATCTTTCAGTGTTGATATTTATACGTATGTACGAATTTACATTTATATAGCGCCTTTATATAAAACCTCTCTTCAAAGACGAAAACAGTCATGGCTGCAGTCTTTCGCGACAGATGGATCAGGGTGCGACTTGTATGAACTGGACATTTATCTTGCGCTATATATGCTTCTCTTTACGCATCTGATGTATGCGGAGTATGTTTTTCTTCGGTATTTTATGCAACCATATGTATATTTACAAAACCAGAGGCATATATAAATAAGCGCCAAATATCAGAATATATATATGTTATATATTTTATTTCTTCGGCGCTGTGGCCTTAGGCAAGTCCAGGAGTCGAACGACACCATTCATAATCGTTTCTTCTGGCGTCTATAGCACGTCCTATACATCTCCGTAGCTCAGTCCCCGGCTCCGTTGTACGTCATTCAGTCCGGTCGTACACATGCAGCCTTCATTGATCCTGTGTGTGTCACTGGCTGAATAAAAGCCCGTCAAAATATAACCAGCTGTCGTCTACCGCTGAGTAGTTTTAGTACACTCGCGTGTTTTATGCGCAGATTTCTTCTCAGACTTCGTAGAGCAGCCAGTAACTGCAGTAAGCCACTGAAGCCAGTCTGTTCACAATGCGGTATATAGCAACAACGGAGAAATAAACAAGAACATGTAAATGATGGCAGACCAACTATTTTGTAATTGTAATTTGCATAGGCACCGACTCTTTGGGGGACATGAATGCGAATGCACCCAGATAGAAAGTTCAGTGGGTGCGTCGTAGGCCTATACCCAGAAGAATTCGAACCTTAAATTGAAATTTTTGTACACTTAAGCAGTAATCTCACAACTTGAGAAGTACAACGACAACACAAATACCCAACATTGCATGATCTAATCTCACAGTCACAGCCCATGCATAAATAATTTATTTATTTATTATTTAAAATAATAAATAAATAAAAATGATTACACTGGAGCGTCCGAACGTCACCAATTTGCAATACTTTGTTTAACCTCTTAACCCTAGACAAGAACAAATTTTCTTTCTCCGAAAATCCGCTAAAACTCACCTACCTAAGGGGAGGTGAAAGGAGGAAGTGAGGGGCGACGGATGGGTAGGGAGAAGCGAGGGAGGACCCATGCACCCAGGGACAAAACAAAAGTCGGCGCCTATGGTAATGTGTAATTGCAAGTGAACATTAATATAGCGCTACAACAGTGCAATCAAAACAAAGGCGCTCTCTGCACTAGCCTATTTACATGGTCATAAATATTGTATTGTAGTGTATTTACAGATTTGATTTTTAAAGCGCTTCTCACAGTACAGCATAATCAGAGGCGCTCTCCGCGCAGAACGACCGCACGAAAAAGTCTTAAGAGAGCATTGCAGAAACAGCAATGTCCCCGGACAAAAGAGCAGAAGGAATCAGAGAAAGAATGTCATTCCAGAGGAAAGAACCCACAGATCACAAGTGTTAGACTATTAGGCCTATTTCATCTACTGAGCCGTCATTTGTTTAGTTGTAACATGGAAAATAATCATAGAAATGTTGCCTCAACGCCTTTTATTTACTGCGATATGAGCCAATCTTAACGTAACGTAACTTAACGCATCGAAAAATTATAATGAAAGTAGTTTTTAATTTCCCCGATGGAAAATAATAGAGCGTATTGCCCCATGCAACATCTACCGAGACAAAAATGATCATCCAGCGTTAGGGACAAATTAGCCATCACAAACATGCATGCTCCAATATTGACCAATGTAGACCGATTTAATTAAGTGCCTGTAAGTTTATACAGCCCTAAATTTCTATAACTTAACTTATAGCAGCATAGGCGTAATTTGTGGGGGGTACGAGGGGTACCCGTACCCCCACTTTTTGGACTGGGGGGTACTGTACCCCCCACTTTTTAAACAATGTCAATCAATATTTTTGTTATTGTGCCTTCCCAGAGAATGCAGTCTGTGCCAAAGTGCGAAAGTACTCAGATACACTGGTAAACCGAGAGCCAAAATTAATGAGAATACTGACAGGGAATATGTTCAAAATGGCCACCATGCGAAAAACGAAAGTGGAGAAGAAATTGGTACCCCCCACTTTTTAGACCAAAGTATTGGTACCCCCCACTTTTT
>OY744614.1:31111570-31116570 GCA_963556255.1 Allolobophora icterica
AGGGCAGAAAGTCACACTGCTGCGTGACCTGTGTTAAGGAAGCGATCCATCCTGAACTGCTTCCAGGGTCAATAGACACTTCTGCGACGGAAGTGGTATGTTCGAAACAACCATTCAACGTCGGAATTGGAAAAGACGCTGTGGTTGATTTAAAAAGAGCGAATGTTTCAGTTGGAACCGTTAGATCCACCACCGCACAAGCCGATCATGGAGAGAACAAAGGGCATACCATTGCCGTACCTAGAAGGCAATTGAGGGCAACTGGGTACCCTGACTGAGGTAGCAACTGGGTACCTGGATTGAGGTAGCAATTGGGCACCCGGATTGAGGTACCAGTGGTTTTGTTCTGCCGAGTATATGACCACTGGATAAAAATTATATGACTACAACGCCCAAACAATTGAGATAGGCCTATCTACACAATTAAGATTCGGCCTATGGATTCCGTCATGCTTATAGAACCACTACCCTAAAAGATCCTTCGACTTAACCGCACACAGTATTTGGTTAGCAGGGATAGACATGAAAGTGGATATTAATTACTTTTGCTAGGCTTACCACACGTATATGTATTCATTAATTATCCATCACACACAAATTGAGACTCTTGAGGCCATGTACAACCGTTCTGATGGAAAAAAGTCTTCTGCTATACACGACTATAGGAGTCAAACCAGTACTACGATCTATAAACTACTAGCCATGCAGAATGAGCCTCCGTGTGCTGAATCTTACTTCGCCCGGTGCAGTAAAGCCATTCCTCAGCGGCCCGGGCAGTAAATAATGGTGCAGATGGAATTTCCATTGTCATTTATGTAATAATGTACCGAAGAAGAAGACATCACATCCGCACACACACACATATTCGCACGTGATAGTGCTAAATAAACGCGCCGTTACAATACTCAAGAGCGGACGAAATGGCGTTACGCGGATATCCATCGAACGCCAGAGGGCCGTCGCTGTGGGAAACAAAAACCGCCGCTTTATCAGCCGCATGCTTAGATTGACGATTGATGGGCCAATAGAATCTAATCTGGCCGTAACGTGTGGAAATAACAGCTACAAAGCACTTCACAAGGAACGTAGGCATTTCTCGCCGCTATATCGCTTTCAAGTATATAATCCCTGGTATTAATTTTTATGTGTAGATGCATCTGAAAACCCCGAGATGCATCTAAAAGATACGATACACGGACGGACACGGTAGCCGATTCGTCACAGCGTTTGCCTTCTGGTACGAAGAGTACGGGTTCGACCCCCCCCCCTGAGGCTGTATCTTTGTATAGGGAGCTTGAATAAGGCACTTAATCACAATTGCTTAGCGCCATCGATTGATGCTTGGTCATTAGATAGTGGCGCTTATTTAGCGCGTAATAATGATGATAATGATGATAATGATGATGATGATGATAATGATAATGATGCTGTTGTTGCTGCTGCTGCTGATGACGATGATGATAATGATGATGATGATGATGATGATGATGATGATGATGATGATGATGATGATGATGATGATAATGATGATGACGTTGCTGCTGCTGATGATGATAATGATGCTGATGATAATAATGATGATGATGTTGCTGCTGCTGTTGATGCTTATGATGATAATGATGACAATGATGTGATGATAATGATGATGATGTAGTTCCTGCTGCTGCTGCTGCTGCTGCTGCTGCTGCTGATGATGATGATGATGATGATGATGATGATGATGATGATGATGATGATGATGATGATGATGATGATGATGATGATGATGATGATGATGATGATGATGATGATGATGATGATAATGATGAAATGGAGTTACTGTGAGATAGAAGCATTTTTGCATTCCTTACTCTGGGCTGCCGAACCTGCGTCGTGCGATGTTAAATGCTCGTAGGCCTACAAGAGACTTGTTTCATAATTGAAGTGACGTAACAATAGGCCTTTATTCTCTAAATTTAGAATTTTTAATAATGACGTAAATTATTTCGTAAATAAGGTGACGTAACAATGGGCTTTCAGTCTCTAAAGTAATAACATTAATAGACTTGTTTCACAATTGAAGTGACGTAACAAATGGTCTTTATTCTCTAAATTTGTATTTTTTAATATTATATGAAGTGACGTAACACTGGGGCTTTACTCTCTAATTTTAAAACTGTTAATAATAGAAGTGGTTCAAATAATTAAGTGACGTAACAACAGGCCTGTATTCTTTTAAATTTTAAATCATTGAAAATAGGCCTGTTTCATTATCATAATTGAAGTGACGTAACAATAACCTTTTATTCTCCAAATTTAAAATTGCTAATAATAAACGTGTTTCTTAAATAAGGTGACGTAACAATGGGATTTAGTCTGTAATTAATCATATTGATAGACTTGTTTCATAGTTGAAGTGACTAACAAAATATGGTCTTTATTCTAAAATTATTAATACTGCACTTGTTTCATAATTGAAGTGACGTAACAATAGGCCTTTATTCTCTAAATTTAAATTAAGTAGTAATAATTGAGTGTTGCATAATCAAAGTGACGTAGCAAAAGGCCATTGCTCTTTAAATTAAAAACTTTATTAATAGATTGGACACATTTTTTTCTTCATGAAACAACAAACTCGTATAGCGACTAATTAAATTGACTGTTGTCAGTCAGCTGTACCTATAAATCATCATCCATCATGGGTTTTTCGGTCTCCTGATTGCTCCAATTCGAGGGGCATCAAAAAGACAGCGAGTTTTTAATTTGAAAGGGCGACTGATAAACGCTGGAGCAGATGGCTGGTCACCTATCACTGCTGAAATCTTGCCTCCTAGTTTTTGGACAAACTGCACTGACTCGGTATGCCAGTTTCTTGCGACAGGGACGAAATGGTGTGACTGTGAGATAGCATGCAGCACAGTTGCATTCGTTGTTATGAGCTGCTTTTTCCGCTACGGCATCTGCGTTTTGCGACGTTAAATGCTCGTATGATGCCACGAATGTATCCGGCACCGTGACATCCCACGCCAAGTAACGACCTCTGGACCATAGTATAATGGTGACTCCATCAGGCCTTTTTGCCGTCAGATCTGGCTGGAGAGGCCATTAGGCTTTTTGATGGCCGGTATTTTGACTCTGGTGAATGCCCGCCAAATCACGTCAATGATCATGCCATGTCGTTGTTGCCTTCCCGCTCCCTTGATGCAAGAGACGGAAATAATAATGATGATAATAATAAAAATATAGATATGCAGCAAATATGGAGGTCCACAACCACTTTTGATGAGCAATTTTACCACTGCAGACATGCATACATACATGCTGTACATCCATCCGTCCATCCAGCCATCCATCCTTCCACACATCCATCCATACATACATACATGTATAAACATTGTATACATACATGCATACATACATACATACATACATACATACATACATACATACATACATACATACATACATACATACATACATACATACATACATACATACATACATACATACATACATCCATCCATCCATGCATACATAATTGTTACATGCACACATACATACATACATACATACATGCATACATGCATACATGCATGCATGCATGCATGCATACATACATATATACATACATACATACATACATACATACATACATACATACATACATACATACATACATACATACATACATGCATGCATACATACGTACAAGTCATAGAGTGAAAAATTGAGAGCCGTCTTGAAGGTATGGCTAATCGCTCATCTACTGATGTCCCCACTGTACAGAGCTCTGAAAAGAATGGCCACCAGTGCCGGGTCAGCAGCAGACCTTCAAATGCTGGACTTTGGTCCAGTGGTGGCTTTCCCACGACGGGTCAATTATGTAGAAGCTGCAACGGACCGCGCTGTTGGACCTGCCAGAGCCCATAGACGCTGCCCGGCAAAGGCTGGATGTGACATGTACGTACGAGGCTTCAGCGGTCTGTCCCTCGTGACTGCCTTTGAGAATTTAATATCGGCTATATAGGGGATCATGTGAGGTGTGGCCGTATGGGTATATATATATATATATATATATATATATATATATATATATATATATATATATATATATATATATATATATATATATATATATATATATATATATATATATATATATAATATATATATATGAAGGCCTATATACATATATATGTATATATATATGAAGGCCTTGTATACCCATACATCTATATATATTTAATTATTTATATATAATTATATGAAGGCCCTGTATACCCATACATATATATATAATTTATATATATAATTTATATAATCATATATATCGATATATATGTATATATATATAAATTGTATATATTCATATAGACTCGTCAGTCTCTGTATAATCTAGATATGTGCATTCGTTTCGAACGCTTATTGCTTATGAAAATCGTTTTAATCTTACTCCTAACGTTCGTCGACATTTGTTCTCGACGTGTCCTGAAAACAGACACGACTCCTAGGAATTTATCTAGAGCCCGCAATACAGGCGCTCGGCGGCGTTCGGCATTCCATTAAAAAGTGATGTGATGTAATTGGTCCTCGGTAGGATTCATATCCGATCCGCCAATCAATTACGTCGATCCCGCAGAGCCAGTATGGCGCGCCAAAGGTCCCATATGACTCGTTCACACTGCGCAGCCTGTGCTGCTGCTGCAAAATAATACAACCGGTATTGGTCTGTTCACACTTGATGCTGTACAGGCAAAAGCCTCTAGTCCTTCCATGCATAGACTTTTCCCCAGGATTTTGGCAGTGGAGAGGATCTGAATGCTTGGGTGATTCAGATAATGGGTGAAATGAAATACTAGAGAAGTCATTAATGTTGCAGTTAAGTCACTAAAATCTTGCAGTGGTCAGAGGCTATGTGGACGGAGGCAGGCAAAACACAAAGAACAGAACCTATACAGACCCACTAGACATAAAAGTATGTAAGCATACGTAAACGCACACAGGACCAATTCTTCTTACGG
>OY744614.1:31121570-31147521 GCA_963556255.1 Allolobophora icterica
AAACAAGTAGGGGGAGGGTGTTACGAAATGCGGACAAGGGACGGAGAGGTCGTTTTGCGGACGATCTTTATAGATGACCCCTAAGCAGAATTACTTTAGGATTAGCTCGGCTAACTGTCTGAAAGCCAACTTGACCATAGACGGTGTTTATGATTGGTCTGTAAGGCGCTGTATAGACTTACGGTTGCTTTAAGTACTAGACATCAGACGCGGTAACACTGGAACGGTCATCGAGACAGACGCAGGGTCACTTGTAGCCAGACCGATCGACGGGTGAGGAGGAGGAGGAGGAGGAGGAGGAGGAGGAGGAGGAGTAAAGAGGGATCTTTCCTTAATTGGTTCATTCCTCCATCGGGATTTCCGTCGGCCTGACCGGAAATGCGCGCGGCATCATGGGAACGTCAGGACTCAGAAGTCTCTTCATGTGCGACGCATGAACGGATGAGCGGAGAGACAAAGGGACTGTCTGTCCAGGTCTTAATAGGGAACCAGTCAAGCGGAACTAATAGAATTCTGCCACCTTCCGACTGTACTCGTGTTAATCTCCCTTTCGGCTTCTTACGACAGAATGTATATATATATATATCATATATATTATATATATACTTTAAATACATTGGATTACCTATAGACATATATATATATTATATATATATATATATATACTTAGGTACGCAATATATTTGAAGTATATATACATATGCGTGTTAATATAATTTTATATAGTTGTGTATTATATATTTATGACGGATGTTATAAATTATATTTATGACGGATGTTGAAGCTGTACGGCTGAGATAAGACAACCGCACTAGTGAATATTTCGTTCTGCTTGTTCAGTAGAATAATGACTGACTGTCCTTTCGTCGACTCTTCCCGTTCCCTAACACGATTCGCATGACTGCATCTGCTTCATAACGCGATTCGCTTGACTGCACCTGCTTCATAACGCGTTGATGTGGCTTATATTACATTAGAAGGGACTGTTCTTGTGTTCTATGGTTCTGTACGCGGTCCCCTTCCATTCTTTCATCACACCCTCTTCGATCAGCAAACTAACTTATCTTCTCATGCTCTGTTGACCACCGTCTCAATGCCGACAATGTACAACTCTTCATATAATTCTTCCCTCAACCGAAATATCAACCGTCCATGTCTCAGTACTTAAAAAGTAGAATTTCTCCATAAGCCGTTGAATATACTATAGCCTATATCTTCCTGAATCTAGATAGGCCTTTCTCCAAAGAACATATACCTGCTAGATAGACCTTTCTCGAAAGGACCTGCATCCTCTAGAGCTTAGACCTTTCTCCAAAGGACATATAAAAATTCTGCCATGTAAAGAATACGTTCTACATGTGCTGAAATCGCTGGCACACAAAGCAGCTTTTCAAGCACTGGATGTAAATATACAAATCGTGAATCTGTTTTGAAATCATTCCACGGTAAATAACCGGAAGTCAAAATAATTGTTCAAAACAACAGTAAAGCCTCATTCACACCGTGTAAATACTAAAGCAATTGTATTAGTAATTATTTGATAAATTTTTAATTCTTGCCTTTTGTTAAATGACTGTTCATATTGACAAAGTTGTGGTCTTAATCTTGCAAGACCAACACTTTGAACCTCAACACCAAGACCAACACTTTGAACCTCAAGACCAAGAACAAGACTTTGAACCTCAAGACCAAGACCAAAACTTTTTGTCTCGAAACCAAGACCAAGACCAAGACTTTTAGAAACAAACTCGATTGCACTCGAGACCAAGACCTTAGTCTCGAGGACAACAAGACTGCTCTCTTATATAATTGGTCATATTGTTTGATTGTTTGAGTGCAATATGTTTATCATGTACAGCGCTGTGCGTTTGCTAGTGCTTCTTATTAAAAAAATATACTTACTTACTTACGTCCTACAGAGTCATAATACTACAAATTGCGTCTGCTACCTACAATTACTTCCCTCCAAACTTCTCAACCCATTTACATTTGGTAGTTATTCACTAACCAACCGCCCAGACCTTCTCGTTCTCCCTTACACCTTTCTCTATCTCAGCATCCAGTCTCTTCCACTCCAAATTCTGCAATTGAGCCTTAAGCTAATCTGTGCTGAGCCAGTCCTTAGGAGCGAAATCCCGAAAGCCTTTTGTCCGGTAGCTAAGCCTCCATTGTCACCTATAAATATACAATGTATATATATATATATGTATATGCATATATATATATAGCCTTGCTCGGCTGCCATACAGTTAAATTCGTTAATATATATATATATATGTGTATATATGTGTCATGTATAAGCTCTCTATTTCAGTTGCCGTGTCTTCTACAGCAATTAATACCGGACTTAAATCCGAACTTGACGAACTTCAACCTATCCCGCACCCGACCTCAGGCCACCCTATAACTACATACAAACGCCTTTGCCATCACAATCGCTTTCCAATTTATAGCAGCAGCTCTAAATCCGGTCCCCCCCCTGGATTCTGGCCTGACACCGAAACTGACCCAACAAGTTGGCTCTTGTAGACTTGATTTGAAACATCGATCGTGATCTTATGGCGCTGCGTTCGCGTGGCGTAGAGAAATTTCGCAGCTTCACCATGTTGTCTATAGTTCAGTGGCGGCGCCAGCTATACCATTTCAGCAGGTCGCGTCAGGGTCATGAGAGTTGTTATTCAGCAGGTCGAAGAAATTAATGTTTGAGTTTGACGCATCAAGCAACATTGTATTGTATTGTATTCGGATATTTATAAAGCGCTTCTAGCGGGAGGGCCATTCAGAAGAGAGACCCCGAGAGGTAAAGGAAGTTTTAAGAAAGGTGAAAGAAGAAGAGACGTTACCTGAGAGAATAGAAGAACGATCGAACGGAGGAAGCTCATTCTTAAGCGCCAGGCAATGAATGCAAACGACCTAGATACGTCTAGACCAGCGGTTCTCAACCTGTGGTCCGCGGACCACTGGTGGTCCGCGGCCATCTGCCTGGTGGTCCGCGAGCAAGGCCTACAATTTATATTTTTTACAATTAAAAACATGCAAACAGACAAATTTTGCAATTTTTTATTTTTGTTTTATTTCGATCGCTAGAATCAGCTAGATGACAGCATGAAACCAATAATACGAGGATTTTTGGTCAACATTTTCTTTTATATTAATTTGTTTTTGGCACAATTTTTAGTGGTGGTCCGCGACCGAGACACAAAATTTGTAAGTTGTCCTTAAGTCTCAAAACGTTGAGAACCGCTGGTCTAGACTAACAGACTAGTATTGTATTGCATTGTATTGTATTGTATTCAGTGGCGTCACTAGAGGGTGCGGGGGGTGCGGACCGCACCGGGTGACACCCTAGGAGGGGGGTGACACCCAAGATGAGAAAATGAAATTTTTTTTAAAGATCAGGTCATCACTTTTTTGGGGAGACGAATTCCTGTCAAAGGTAAAGAGGTAATGGCATTATGGTAAGAGACCGGAAAAAAGTAGGAGACCGGAAAAAGAAGGATGTAAGAAGTAAAAAAACAGGCGGATGACTAAAAAAAGGTCAACTTGTTTGGGAGATGAAATCCTCTTAAAAAAGTTTTTGGGGAGACGAATTCCCAAAAAAAGGTAATCTTTTTTTGAGGGTGACACCATGACTTACCGCACCGGGTGACACCAGCCCTAGTGACGCCACTGATTGTATTGTATTGTATATGGGCATTTATAAAGCGCCTCTCGCGGTATAGACCATTTAGAGGCGCTCCCAGTGACAGTAACTATAGAGCATAACCTCAGCATAAGCAGCATAACTTAGATATATAAAACGAAGAAAATTACTGCTGAACGATTATAGCGCAATTGACAATTTTAGAGTTTGCAAAATAGACTTCTATTGACATGCTAGATAAAATGTAAAAAGTGGTTTAGATCTAATAATTGCACTAGTGATGGTATGGGACAGATGCTGATGTTTTAAATGTAACAAAGATATTACAAATTCCAAAGAATTTTATTCTGAAGTAAGTAGGCCCTAGTAGGCAGGACATAAGGCAGGTCAAGAGTAAAATAGGCAGGTAATAAGGCAGGTCAAGAGTAAAATAGGCAGGTTAAATGACCTACCGCGACCATGGTAGCGCCACCACTCTGACTATTACACATATGCCGACACATAATTGCCTATTGTACATTTGCCTGGACATTATTTTCTATCCACACAATGCCTAAACATTATTGTCTGTTGTACATATTCCTGTGTAGTATTGCTTATTGTACATATTCCTCGTTAAACATTCTAGATTATTATGCAGAAGATGTATGATTATGTCAATGGCAAATTAAACTTTCTAGACTGTTAAGTAAAATAGAAATTCTGTACATGTATAGTTAACACCTAGCGTTCATGATTATTATGCTACAGATGTTTTTAGAATTAAACTTTTTATTGCATTGTTAAGCACCACTTCATTGGTCTGATATAGTTTGTGCAATTAGGCGACCCTGACAGCGGAACGGTTTCGTTCCTTTGGGTTTTCCTTTTGTCACTGATCGCAATGTAACTTAAGTTCGTGTTACCATGTAAACTGTGTAATTGTTCAAAGATTGGTGAACAATAAAAGAATTTGATTGATTGATTGATTGATTGATTGATTGATTGATTGATTGATTGATTGATTGATTGATTGATTGATTGATTGATTGATTGATTGATTGATTGATTGATTGATTGATTGATTGATTGATTGATTGATTGATTGATTGATTGATTGATTGATTGATTGATTGATTGATTGATTGATTGATTGATTGATTGATTGATTGATTGATTGATTGATTGATTGATTGATTGATTGATTGATTGATTGATTGATTGATTGATTGATTGATTGATTGATTGATGTAGTATTGCCTATTGTACATATTCATGTATAGGGTCGCCAATTGTGCATATGCTTGCATATTATTGCCTTTTGTACATATTCCTATGTATTCCTGCCTCTTATACATATTCCTGTATAATATATTATTGCCTATTATACATAATTATTCCTGTGTATTATTGCCCATACCTCTGTCTACTCCAAAGCATGCGACTATTGTGTTGGAGTATGACACGCAAAAACACCGGAACATCTGCTTTCAAAGGGCTCGATGTTATCATTGTTGCGCGAGACGGTCACGTGATATAACATCTCGTGACTACGTCGACCAATGAAACCGTTGCTAGCATATTAGTCGTTGGAGCGCAGAGGCGGTTGTGTCCGCATAGCAACCACTTCATATGGCGCCAAGCATGAGACCGACTCAACCGAGATGGCGTGTTTTCGTCACAGGGGAGCCATGCTTTAGCCATAGTCTTCAATGGGGCGGGGAGATGGTTATATGGTAACACGCTGGGACGAAGATCAGAAGGACGCGGGTTCGATACCCGCTAGCCGCGCAAAGGTTGGCTCAGCCTTTTCACTTCATACACTCCCTAGTGGGCGACTGTTAAATGAGCAGTAGGACAGATTGACGCCTTGCAGGCTGCCATATAGTTAAATTCGACTCCTTTTAAACTTGTTATCGTCTGTTACTACTGTATCATGTAATCTTACTGCGTACCTGTCAGTTTGAATTTAATAAACGATTATTTTTATTATTATTACTATTATTATTATTATTATTATTATTATTATTATTATTATTATTATTATTATTATTATTATTATTATTATTATTATTATTATTATTATTATTATTATTATTATTATTATTATTATTATTATTATTATTATTATTATTATAAAAGATTAGGAATTCTTGGAGAGACGTATATTATAAGTTGAATGAGTTATGTTAGGTCTGCTATTTCCAAATCGCAGCGCTTTGCATGAATTCGTGTCGTCACTCGTCAACATCGACAATGTATTCTCACGATCGAGAGGTATAGTATACCTGGTGGTATACCACAGTCACCGATCGATTCATAGTATATTACTGCAGTATAGTGATTATTAAGAGACAATGATGTCTGCATATATATATATATATATATATATATATATATATATATATATATATATATATATATGCATAGGCCTATATATATATATATATATATATATATATATATATATATATATATATATATATGCATAGGCCTATATATATGTATCAGTATCAAGACACGCCTTTCCGTACCTGTCAGAAACGCTATATATATATATATATATATAAGTTCAATGAGTTATATATATATATACATATGATATATATATATCGTTTCTGTCAGGTACGGAAAGGCGTGTCTTGATACTGATACATATATATGCATACCTACAGATATAAATACATGCATACTTACATACGTATACATTCATACATGTATCCATGCATACATACATGCAAACACGCACATACAAAAAATACTTCAGACATAGACACACACACATACATACATACATACATACACGCATAAAATGCATACATGCATACTTATATACATACATGGATGCATACATACATTCATACATACATTCATACATACATACATTAATACATACATACATACATACGTACATACATACATACGTACATACATACATACATACATACATGCCTACTTTCATTCATTCGTTCATTCACTCATTCTAAGGATTTGATATAGCGCCTCTTCAAGATACCTGATACCTACTCAGAGGCGCTCCCCACAGCGAAAGAAATGAGACTTTAGAGACTTTAGAGACATGCATACATACATACACACATACATACATACACACATACATACATACATACATCCGTACATGCATACATACATACATGCATACATACCTAGGCCTACATGATGTAGTTAGAGGAGGCGGTCGTGTCTATGCAGCCAGCCAGAGCATGAATTACCACAATACAATCCATTTAACTGTAGCATGACTTCGCATGTAAATAAAGCGAGGAATCGAATCCAGGTCGCAGAAGTGAACGACAGAGGCGTTTATCGCTCAGCAAAACAGCGAGAACAATGTACCTGCTTTCATTGCTGATTACCCCCCCCCCCACACAAAAACTGCGGTCATTATGTCTATGTTAATAACTTCAAATCTATTCTACAGCGTCTGACATTTTCAGTTGTAACCATGCACAGCAAAATTACTGCAATAGCAGCGATATTATTAACAAAAGTCAGGCGATACATGCGCCTTATTGTGGACATGATACGGAAGCCATTTTCATGCATGTTATACAAGCACTCGCATTGCATATATATATAATATATATATAATATGTATATATATGTATGTATATATATACATATATAGTCAGTTTGTATGGCTTAGGCGTTTCCTGCGACTCCTCCCAACACGAAACTGTCGGCGTTTAGAGGTCTTTAATTTGCGTTTGATTGCTTGCTTCGATGGCTCTGTCTGGTTCACGTCAGGCGAACGAATTAGGAGTTCAGGTGAATTTATGTGATTTGCCAAGAATCACGTGTAGGAACAACTATCCATTGCGTTCGAGGAGGCGATGGGCGTTCCAATCCATCATTCCATCTCCACCCACTTTTATCTCACTCTCTCACCTATGTCTATCTCCTGTCTCTCTCACCCACTCTCTCTCTCTCCTCTCTCCTCTCTCTCTCTCTTTGATCTGTCTGTCTCTCCCTCTTCCTATCTCTTTCATGTCTCTCTCTCCTCTCTCCCCTCTCTCTTCATATCCTCTACTCTCTCCTACTCTCTCTCTCTCTCTCTCTCTCTCTCTCTCTCTCTCTCTCTCTCTCTCTCTCTCTCTCTCTCTCTCTCTCTCTCTCTCTCTCTCTCTCTCTTCCTTTCTCTCTCTCTCTCTCTCTCTCTCTCTCTCTCTCTCTCTCTCTCTCTCTCTCTCTCTTCTCTCTCTCTCTCTCTCTCTCTCTCCCTTTCCTCACTCTCCTCTCTCTCTTATCTCTTCCTCTGTCTCCTCTCCTCTTCCTCCATCTCCTCTACTCTGTCTCCCTCTCTCCCTCTTCATCTCTCTCCTCTGACTCCTCTCTCTCTCCGTCTTCCTCTCTCTCTCTTTCTCCTCTTCTCTGTCGCCATCTCTTCTACTTTCTCACTCTCTATCTCTCCCTCTTTCTGTCTCTCTCCCTCTTTATCTCTCTCCTTTTCCTTCGACTTCTCCTATTCTTGTCTTTTCTTCTGCATAATCTTTATCTTCTTCTTAACCTACCCAATTTTCCTCGTGTACCTTCCTTCGACTCAAAGCCTGCCTGTCTCTTCCATCACCCTTTCTTTTTTTCTTATCATAGAACCCATTTTCTTTGCATGTTAAATGCACTTACTGCGTTATTACATGTAATTGCAGTCTACACTTTTCCACTATAGTTATTCAATCTCGTTATTAGTGTCTTCATTTGCAATATTATGACATTCTGTCACCTTACTTAATATTTAACTACCACCAATTTTCAGTTGCCTCATCTCTTTACATCACGTCTTTGCCTCGACCTATAGCCACACCTTTTCTTCGGAGTCGCATCCTACGCTTCTTCTTACATGCAGTTTCACAGCAATTTCCAAAGTTTCAGTCAATCGTCATATTGTATTTTGAAACTTTTCCATAGAACCATCCAACATCCTTCGTTTCGATAAAAACCATCGCACATTTATTCAGTGTCGATATTAAGATGACAGATGACTAGAAATGATGTAAGGGTATCACGAGGAATAGGGAGCGATAGATGGATGGATGTATGAGAGCGAGGGAGTCAGCAATGATAAACTGTTCACAGTAAGAACAATAATTGCCGGGATTATGAAAATGCGGCAGAGAGTTTCAGAAGGTGGCGGTAAGGATTGTTTAGAGAGGCATGGAAGAACAGAGGAACGCTGGAGTGACTGGAAAGGACGGGGAGGAATCTATTGTTCCAGAAGTACAGAAATACAGGAGATTGTGTGACGGAGATAGAAGAGAGGGAATAAAGGGTTGGAAGGAAAGACAAGAGGCCATAGTTAGGAAGAGTGCGTGGCGGAGAGAATAAAAGAGTTGCACCTATAAGGGAGGCTGCAGAGAGGATATAGGCGGGTCGGATGCCGGGCGGTTGCTGACAGCGAAGGATGGCACTCGTGGGGCGGGTTCCTCCCATAATCGATGCAGCAGGGAGGCTGTTAAGGCGCTTCCTGATTCAATTAGCATCGTTTCCAAGTGCCTGTTGGCGGATGCGGTCGGCAGAGGCGGCAGAGGCGTCGTTTCGCTCAAGCGCTGCAGCCGATGGCGCCCCAAGGAAAAAGAGGATGCTGTTGTTCGTCGAGGTGTCCGTTATTTGTCCTTCTCACGTGCGTGTTGAAGGAGGGAGGGAGGAATGGAGGGACAGAGGGATGGAGGGAAGGAAGGAGAAAGGGTGGCGGTCGATAGATGGGTGGTTGGCACACAGAGGCATAGCCTCTATCTTTCTGAGCAGGAGGAGCAATTGGAGAGGGAGGAGAAGGAGGAGAAAGAGGAGGAGAAGGAGAAAGAGGAGTAGGAGAAGGAGAAGGGGAGGAGGAGAGGAGGGAAAGGAGGAGGAAAAGGAGGAGGAGAAGAAGGAGGAGAAGAAGAGGAGCAGGAGGAATAGGAGGAAGTGGAGGACATGACGACGAGGAAGAGAAATGTAAAAGGAGACGAAATGGGAAATAGTATTTTATAAATCGCAGTGGAGAATAAGAGCAGGACGCGAATTGGAAAAGCGACATAAAATATTCTCTCACATATACTTAAGACGAAGAGAAATTGAAGAGTAGTTGAGAACCGAGGAAATGAAATGACGTCTCTCAAGTCCAACAGTAGAGAATGCAAAATAGGAAACAAGGAAAAAAGCCGAAATCGAAAGATGAACTAAAGTGTCCTCCGCACTGGATGAGAAATGTTTATGTACACGTTATATATAGCGACCGTATGGCCTTGACCCTGCTCATTTTTCAATGAATTGATCGGGTGAGATCCTTCACCACCGCTGCCCTATTGAACGGGTGCCGCCAGTAGTTTTAGAAGGTGGCATCAGAAGCAAGAGAGTGGTACAGAGCAGTGGAATAATGAAGAAAGAAACTTAACAATGGACAGGGAGGGCAAGAACAAAGGAAATAAGAACTGGAAGAGGAACAAAAGCCTGGAATGAAACAAGTAATACGCTCTAGTCTTCTAGGCTTCCTCCTCTTCCTCCTCCTCGTCCTCCTCAATCCTCATCCTCCTACATGCATCCTGTAGTAGTGACTAATGCTATAACGGAGTTTACAGTTAGCCTGGTATTGGCTGGTGCAGAGAACGCTTCAGATTCGTTTTGCACTTTAATCGGCGCTATATAAATGCTCAGTTACAATTACAGTTGTGTGTATCGCCAACAGCTGAATGTTTCGCCTGGCTTTGTGCGATTTCTCTAACACACAACGCTTCCTTTGAACTGTCGCTTTTACGTGTATTCCTATACTACCCAGTGCAGTTTGCCCGTTAACAGAGTTTGCGACAAAAATGGCGCCCAACCGTCGATAATATCGACGGGATGTCTCCTGCGCATAGTCCATGACCCGCAGGGATGACCTCTGGATTCCCATCGCCTCTGCCCTGGATGCGGTAGGGATTTTCGGGGTTAGCTAATGCGCTTTGACCATCGCTTGACCGTTTGACCACCGTCCATTACGTCTCCAGATGACCTTGCTGTTCCTGGAACGGGGCTTATCATCTGCACCCACTATCGCTCGGTCGTCTGCTCACCCATTCTGACGTTCCCGCCGGCAAATCGACCGCCAAATAAATTATTACCGACGCCGCCACTGTCAGTGGCATCCCTTCTGTGTGTGTGTGTGTCTTTGTCTCTGTCTGTCTGTGTCTGTCTGTGTCTGTGTGTCTGTGTGTCTCTGTCTCTGTCTGTCTGTCTCTGTCTGTCTCTGTGTCTCTGTCTCTGTGTCTGTGTCTCTGTGTCTGTGTCTCTGTCTATGTCTCTGTCTCTGTCTCTCTGTCTCTCTGCCTCTCTGTCTCTGTCTCTGTGTCTCTGTGTCTCTGTGTCTCTGTCTCTCTCTGTCTCTCTCTCTGTCTCTCTGTCTCTCTCTGTCTCTCTCTCTGTGTCTGTCTGTCTGTCCGTCCGTCCGTCCGTCCGTCCGTCCGTCCCTCCGTCCCTCCCTCCCTCCCTCCCTCCCTCCCTCCCTCCCTCCCTCCCTCTCAGACCGTGCTTTGCTTACTGAACGTAATAGCTGCTGTTCGTTATAATTGTAATTGTACTAGAATAATTATATAACGCCACTCAAAGACCAGACTAATCTGTAGCACCCGTTTTGTGTCTGATCCACGCTTGCTCTGTTTGTCCGTCTACATGAGTGTATGTCTGAGTTTCTCTGTCTGTCTGTCTGTGTCTGTCAGCTTCTTTGTGTCTCTCTCTCATCCCTATATGATTCGGTGTGTAAGAGCTCAGCACAGAGGGAAGTAAATGTGCCATGGCCCACATCCGAAGAGGAAGGAACCAGATGTCCTCTTAGCCCCACTTTGACCCCAGGGTTAGAACGCTTGTGTCTATTTCCCCGGATGATCTAAAAGCCTGTGTGGTCTGCTGGAAAGGTTAAAGGTCAGTCGAATAACCAAGTGCAATATAAACCGATCAGTTAAAGTTCTGACAGAGATGACTGAATACACCACTAAACCTGAAACCAGAATACACACATTTACACGCATATACACACACGTACACACACCTACGCACACAGACAACTACACACACACACACACACACACACACACAGACACACACACACACACACACTTACATACACACAAATACAAACACGCACACCTACACACACCCCTACACACACGCGTGCACGCACACACATACATACACACAAATACACACACACACACGCACACACACACGCACACACACAACGTTCGAATACAGTTTGACAGTTTGAAGAAGCGTGCAGTTGACATTTCTGAATATATCTTAGGAGGCATTGCTGTTTAATTACAGAAGAGTACTGTACATCGGAGAAGTTCAACGCACGCTGCTCGGCTGATGCAATTATTCTCGTCCGAAAGGCCGTCTACGGGCGCATGAGAGCCGGACGCTGTATCACGTCCGAGTACGGACACGCCATGGGATGCTATTCGGACGTAACGACCTACCTGGATGACACCTGTTCAGGTAGACACAACTGCTCTATGCTCGTCGCCACCATCGACTCCGTTGCCCAGCCGTGCGCCAAGGACTTCAAGTCCTACCTCGAGGTCACCTACGAGTGCGTCAAAGGTGAGAAGAAACTTTCCATCCGTGTCCTGTATGAGCTGTATCTCCTAGTTTATCTATTCATTTTTTTCTATTTTTGTTTTGTTTTATCTAATAAACACATCATTAGATAGTATCTTTGAGGATTTCCTGAATGAGGAGCACTTAACAAATGAGCTACATGAAAGATAAGAGCTATGCAGCAGCTTATTCAAAAGTGCTGTGTCACGGCAGAGGGGTTGTCCAAAGATGCCAAGTTAGGAACAAACAAAGGATTTCAAAACTTATTCACAGGCGCTCAGTCAAGACACAAAAAGGCATGGAATACACTTTGGAATGAAAGGCGATCAGAGGATATATTACTGCATGAATTAGCCTAAGCCCAATAACGGAGTTCTCGTTTAAGAAGAAGAAGAAGCAGCACAATTTCATTGCCAGAGTAGAAAGCGGAGTCAGAAACTGCGATGGATATTGAATCCATCGCGGTTTAAGACGTTAGTCGGCCTGTCATCATGTCTTGGGAGACATCGACGTCTTCGTAATTGAATTATACAGATGGGAGGATTTGGCTGATGAAACGAACGGTCTGGGATGATGCCTGAATTTTGTCTTGTCAGAGGGAAAAACTGGAGAAACGCCAGAATCTTTATACGTAAACAGCAAACCAAACCCACACTGCAAACCAACCCCAGACTGTAAACCAAGACCCAGACTTCAAACCAAGACCTATATACTGCAAACCAAGACCGACACTGCAAACCAAGACCCAGACTCAAAAACCAAGACCCAGACTTCAAACCAAGACCTATACTGCAAACCAAGACCGACACTGCAAACCAAGACCCAGACTCAAAAACCAAGACCCAGACTTCAAACCAAGACCTATACTGCAAACCAAGACCGAGACTGCAAACCAAGACCCAGACCCTAAACCAAGACCCAGACTTTAAACTAAAACCCAGACCTCAAGCCAAGAACCATACTGTAAACCAAGACTCAGGCTGCAAAATAAGACACCTACTGCAAACCAAGACCCATACTGCAAACCAAGACCCAGACTGTAAACTAAGACTCAGACCGTAAACTAAGACTGCAAACCCATACTGCAAACCAAGAGTCCAAGACCCATACTGCAAACCAAGAGTCCAAGACCCATACTGCTAACCAAGACCGAAACTGCAACGGACAGTGCCTCACTGCTGCACGATCGAACCGTCTCTGAAGCCACACCGCTGTTCCGTACACATTGCAACGGTACCAAAGACCCAAAGATTAGACGCAGAATAGAGATGGACAGATCCTGGGATCAATCACTCCGCGGCTTTGTTAGACATAATTTCAAACCGTACACACCGTATACGCATTGCCGGTTCTGCACTACAACAGAGAGCCGTGAACGACCACATGCAGAATAAAATCCTTGACCTTTCCTTCATCCACCTAACGACGAACTCTTCATCTCTTACCTTCACCTTCGCCTCTTCTGTCCGCAATCTTGGCATTGATCCACATCTCTCCTTCTCTAACCACGTCTCCAACCTCTCGCAATCCAGCTTCATGTATATTCGTGACCTCCGCCGTATCCGGCCCATGCTCAACAATAAAACTGCCTCCACCATCGCTACTTCCATTGTCCACTCAAAGATCGATTACTGCAATTCTCTCTTCCTCAACCTCGAATCCACCAAAATTACGCTTTTGCAACTTATCTAAAACTCACTTACCCGAGCTGTAAATAGAACGCCCAAACATGGAGTATTAGAGGTTGCTCTCTCGCCCTTTGTCTGTCTGTCTGTCAGTCAGTCTGTCATGTCTGTCAATCTGTCTGCTTGTCTGTCTGTCCGCCTCTCCATCTCTTTCAATGATCCGTATCCACGATGGGGTGCAACACAAGTCTGTTCTTAGTAGCCATTCGTCCAAAACTCTGTCGCTCGAGAGTTGTCCAACTGTTCATCTAGGCCTAATCGACTTGGTTCTTGATCTGCCTTACGTATACACTCATGAAGTCCTTTGTAGCTTTATTCCTAAAGAACCATTGAACTCTCTTAGGTTTATTCTCTGGTGAAGCACGGTTATGAGAGCATCACCGCGCTCAATGACGACAACGGAAACTTGTCAGCGAAAATACCTTTCTGTACATGGGCGGCGATCCCGGGGGTCGAGGGTGACAAGACCCCACCTTTAACAGTGGGGGACACAGTATACAGCTGTCACGTCCCTCCCCCAAATTTCGAAGAAACACCAAAAACGTGAAAATATTTTTCACCTCTTTTTTGACCAGATCAGTTCAAAGGTGTCCCCCCCTACCTATCAGCAAGATTGCCGCCAGTGATTCTGTAGGAGTTACAGTAATTGGCTTAAAAAGTCCTGTTGGTTGCAAGGAGTGCATATTTTGCCTTTGCATGTCCATTGGTAATTCCTACACACAATTACACCTGAAAATACATGTGGTGTAATATCGTTTTACGAGCTGCACAGACTCGAAGTATAATTAGACGTATACGCTATAATACGGAACAGGCTGAAACGAAGATGAGTTTTCTTTGTCCCCTGCAGAGGCATGTGCATCTACACATGTGTATGTATGCATGTATGTGCCTGTATGTCTGCGTGTATGTTTGTGTTTGTCTGTATGTCTGTGTGTATGTTTGTGTGTGTTGGTGCGTGTGCACCCTATATAGTATACATGCACGCCAGCTCCGTTACAGTCGAGCCATGCAGGACGGTCATGCGTAGGATATGTGTGTGCTTGACAGATTAATTTCCAACATTCAGGAACATTGACGAACATTGACGTCAATGTTCCTGGAGAGATATAATCACAGGTAAAAGCGCAAAGGTAGAAGTAACAGACTTGTCTAGACGTCTAAATAATGTAGACTCCTCAGTAGACTCCTCTACTGAGATCAAAAGATCTTTAGGCTGAGGTGTAAAGACGACATCAGCAATCCAATGAAAGGAAATTTTCGCAGGTGTATGTATGTATGCATGTGTATGTATGTATGTATGTATGTATGTATGCGTGTATGTATATATGAATGGATGCAATGGCGTCACTAAGGCTGGTGTCACCCGGTGCGGTAAGTCGTGGTGTCACCCTCAAAAAAATGTGATGATCTTTTTTAGGAATTCGTCTCCCAAAAAAAGTGATGACCTTTTTTTAGGAATTCGTCATCTTGCAAAATTTCATCATTTTCTCATGATGGTGTCACCCCCCTCTGAGGGTGTCACCCGGTGCGGTCCGCACCCCTCGCACCCGCCTCGTGACGCCACTGAATGGATGTATGTATACATAAAGTTAAAAACTTTATACTATACCATGATACACCCCTACTTAAACTATTGCAATATAGTGTGGGCATCTAATTATAACTCCAGACTCTGTAAACTGAAAACACTCTCTAAAAGGATTATAAGGATAATAACAAAGTCTCACTACCTAGCACATACTGATGAGCTGTATAAAAATGTGGGGATACTGAACCTAGATAAACTACTGGAGTATCAAATAGGAAACTTTATGTACTCTTCTGCCAATAAATTGTTTCCACATGAATACTCGAGTCTATTTACTAAGAACTCACAAGTACACCAGTATGCTACAAGGAGAGCCGGTAATTTAAGAGTTGCATTTGCAAGAACTAATATACGGAAGTTCTCTATAGCATGTGTAGGGCCAACCATATGGAACTTAATACCTAAGCATATAAAAGACAGTCCTAGCATTAATATTTTCAAACGCCTGCTAAAAAACTGGTTGTTGGCTGACAAGAATGAACAGTGATAAGAACTCTAAAGATGTCACAGATAGTACATAAGCTAGAACATAGATTACTATAGATTAATGTATGCTAACGTTACTTAATATCTTTTACTTTTGCTTGATCACCACCTGTCCTAATTGGGATTGCAGTGGAATTTACCTTTACTACCCTGTACTGCCGCCATGTAATGTACTAATAGCAAAATGGGGGACCCTTCCTAGCGGGATCTTATCCCTTCTGGGTTCCCCTTTGCGTCCAAATGAATCCCTCCGTTAAATGAATCCCACCATTGGACCATAAGTCACTGTATATCTCCTATGTAGGCCCTACAACTAAGAAAAGCCAAAAGCTTTAGTATGGGACATGACTTTAGCCAAGTGGCTTACTATGTGACATGCGAACTGAAGTGATGATTGTTTGATCAGTATGGTTCTGTTCTGCTTATTTTTGTTCTACTTTGGTTTAAAACATGACTGAGGTCAGATGTAAACAAAATAATCGATATGTACAATTGTTGTTTTGGAACAATAAAACGCTATGTTATGTTATGTATGTGTATGTATGTGGGTGTATGTATGTATGTATGTATGTATGTAAACAATACAATACAATACAATAAATCTTTATTGCAACCGAGTAACAATTCAATTCAATTCATAATACAAATCAATTCATAACACAATTCATAATATTACATAATGCATTCAATACATTCAATTTTTTTCAATTTAATCAATTTTTTTTCGCATAGTCATCGGAAGCAAAAGGGAAAGCCCAAAGGGACCAAGGTCCCGCTAGAGGGCCACCTGAACATATAATGTAAACGAAAAATTTATGACTGCAAGAGTACAATAATTTCCTGGTATCTTAATCTATGTCGTACAAAATCATTAGTGTCGTACAATAGGGTACGACTAAAAGTAGTGAAGTCTTAACTAAATTTAACTAATCTTAACTAAATTTAACTAATCTTAACTAAGCCCCAAGGAGAGTCCGGGGGCCAATAAACGGTCCTAATAGGACCGAGTGGGTCCTCCGCGCCACAATCGCCTCCCTCCACGGGAGGGTAAAAGAATGATGGAAGGATCTGCAGGTCGATTAGGCACTAAGCACCATAGAATGTAGATAGACTCTACATGTGTGTATGTATGTATTTATGTATGTATATATGTAAGTATGCATGTATGTATATATGTATGCATGTGTATGTGTGTATGTATGTATGAATGTGTGTATGTATGCATGTATGTTTGTATGTATGTATGTATATGTATGTATAATTGTATATGTATGTATATATGTATGCATGTGTGTGTATGTATATATGTATATATGTATGTTTATGTTGATGTATGCATGTATATGTTTATGTATGTATGTATATATGTGCGTATGTATGCATGTATGTGTGTATGTATGACATTGTATGTATAACATTGTATGTGTGTATGTATGCATGTAGGTGCATGTATGTGTGTATGTATGCATGTTTGTGTGTATGTATTTGTGTATGTATTTATGTATGTATGTATGTTTGTATGCATGTATGTATGTATGTATGTATGTATGTATTACGGACCTGCGAAGCTTCGATATTCGATTCGAAAACGAATCGGGCGGCGGTATTCGATTCGATTCGAAAATGATGTCATGATTCGAAAAATTTCGAATCTCTTTCGGATAAATGATTAGCCCTTTGTTGTAAACTAAATGTTTTAATTGTTTACTGCGCGTGGATTGGTTGTTGGATTTCTGCGTGCAACGCGGCACACGACGACAGCAAACCCTCAGCAACAGTGAATTGAAAAGGAAATTGCGTGAAGTAGGCCTAGGCCTTTGATTTGGTTCTATAAACTGTACATTTCTCAGGATTCTTACCATTCACATAGATTTCATGCCCTGAAAATGGTTGCGCTGTTTCCAAGCACCTATATTCGCGAATTCGTGAACAGTTCTTCTCAGAGACGAAACTAACAAAATACAAAAACGGATGCAGACTAACAGATGACAATCTCTCCAATGAACTTCGAATTGGCACTTCGAACATTAAAGCAAATATTCCGGATTTGTGTGGTGGGAAGAAGTGCAAGATCTCACCCTAATCATTATTATATATTAAATATTGCACATCTAGCAAATGGATGCATTGTACAGACTTACAGTTTTATGTATTTTTAAAACTGAAGAAACTTGAAACATATTTTGTTTTTTTTTATTGTAGTGTAGAACTGTAGGCATTAAGATAATTGTGTTTTCATCATAAAAATTATTTTCATTTATTTTAAACTTGAAGTTTTACCGAAATTAATATTTTCTCATTTTCTGGAGCAAATTAATCTGCAAAAATTAGCATGCGATTGGCATACGGACCCAGAGCTCCCTTAAATTCTTAGGGCGGCCCTCTATTAAAAGAAGTTGCCCATGCCTGGCTTAGATGAATGTACACCAAAGTGTGGTTATGCAATTGGTACAATAAAGAATACACTTACTTACTTAACTCATAAATTATTTGTGAGTAATTCTGTTAATTAACTTAATGTTTAGTTTAATTGATTTTAAACTGCAGAAATGGTATTGAGATATTGATACTGTGGTACGCCTGTGCTATCACATACACACTATTTGAATATAAAAAAATGGTTTTGGTACCCGCTGATTCGATTCGAGATTCGATTCGAATTCGAATCTTAGCCCCCGATTCGATTCGAGATTCGAGTCGACGGAAAAATTGTGATTCGCAGGTCCCTAGTATGTATGTATGTATGTATGTATGTATGCCCGATGCCGGTCTAAGGTCGGTCGGCCAACGGCCTCTCAGACATGGTTAGCAGTATCAGTTACATTCCATACATTCCAGTGCAGTCAAGAGGGGACAGCCGCTACATTCCAAAGCGTTTATCGTACGATGGACAGAAGGACACTCAGATCTGGGAAACTATATAAGAGATATCCATAATCGTTGCTGCATATTTTGCTAGTAATGTCGCATATTAAACCCAATGTTTTTGCATAAAAAATATCATGTTTTCAAATTAGAATACGTATTTTTGTATACTATAACTATAATAGTAGCTATAGTGTACATATACAGGGTGCGGCAAAATAAAGTAATCCCCTGCAGTGTGTTGCAAATTCTGTAGCAACCGCTTAGAATTTTTATATAAAACTTGGTAATGATATTGTCTGTTCACATCTACATATAACTTCCAAATGTTATTTAACAATCTTGAAATATGACAAAGTTATGTTATTTCAAACACGACACCCCCCACGATTTTACATGGTTAAAAATAGTTACTTTGTAAAGAAACAAGAAAAATAAATGGTACAACTTGAAATATTTTTACAACAAAGCTTTACGAATTGCACTTTCAATTTTACATTAAGTGTTCAAAGTGTCCACCATTGGCCTGCACGCATGCCTTCAGCCGTTTGGTAAAGTTCTTGATGGCCTTGTTGATCGGCGCCTGTGGCATATCGTCCCATATTGACTGCAAAGCGGCTTTCAACTCGGCGATTGTCTTTGGCTTCGGCTGGAGTTTGTGATACCTTTCCAGCATGGCTCCCCACACGTGATAGTCAAGGGGGTTGAGATCTGGGGAATTTGGTGGCCACTGGTCCTTCTCAATGATCTCAGGACAGTTTTTTGTTTTCATAATAAATGCTACAGTACAACCAATAACGCAACCGTAAAATTTGCACGTTATAAAGCGTGGGATTGTCTCTGTTCAAATAGCATAACTTAGTCAATTGTTGTGATAATATAATGTAATTTGGCAATTGTACGTAGATATGAATGACCAATGGCCGTGTAAATTTTCTTATAAAAATCCAACTTCGTTCTTGAGATATCAACCAAATCCTGCAGGGGATTACTTTATTTTTCCGCACCCTGTACATGTACGTAAGCAGGTATGTTGTATCAGTAGCTTGTGCAGCGATTTATCCGGAATTATTACCGTTTCGAGGTCCTTGTAAAGAGGACGTAACTTTGGTCTAAAACGTTGGGCTACCAATTTCTTACATACAAGAAGCAAGGCGGAGAGTGCGATCTATGGGAAGGCTCAATAATAAATATTCATTGGCAATGTTTAAAAAGTGGGGGGTACGGTACCCCTCAGTCCAAAAACTGGGGGTACGGCATCCCCAGTTCAAAAAGTGGTGGTACGGGTACCCCTCGTACCCCCACAAATTACGCCTATGCTTGTAAAATTCTCACATGTGAGACCATCGTCTAGAAGTTTGCGTGCGACTATATATACACAGAAATCTTGTACACAAGTCAGCCTACTTGTGCATCTATTGCAAGTGTGCCATATATTGTTATACACGCTATAGATGTATGCATGCTAACACATACTACAGTAAAGAGTATCATGTCAGTGCATAATATTAGGCTATATTAGGCAGTAACTATTTGTCTAAGGCTTAGGGCATTCTTGAACTTCAAACGTGTGTTGGGGTTTCATGTCGGCATTGAAATTGCCTTCATCAGCCGATCTTAGCCTCAAGCTCCGGTGCAAGCGGATCCTTTATCTAACTGTCCGTGCATGCTTCTGAGGCCCACATACACAGAATTTTACCGCATCAAAAATACAATGTATGAGAGTTCGTTTTTGTTTAAATAATAAAGCGCATTTTATCAAATAAGTATTCACTGCAGTTTGAAATCTCGGCCGTAATTAGATTAGATTAGCTTAGATTAGATTAGATGGACTGTTGAATTAGCGGTCATCTATCGCCGTGTTAGCCGCCCGAGTATTGCTTTGAGTCTTAGGGATATCTGTGAATAGACATTGCCCACATTATTATGTTGCGTCTTGAATCTAAAGTTTCTTCTGTTTATACTGGATAATTTTTTTGCCCTGAGGTACCTCATTCCCCCAAGAAATTAGAAGTTATTAGTGTAACGATTCTGGAACGGCTACACCTCTTCAGTGTCGGACAGAGCTTTGGCAAAGGAACCGCTGAACGCCACGGCATTAAAGCGTTGAATTGTTATAGAGAGTCGCTGAAACAGACAGCTGGTCTCTCTGGGCTCGCCGGTGGCTTGAGTGAGGTGATGGCCCAGTGGCAGCGCCGCCTATGTTTGTTGTACGGCTTTTGCCGTACCACTTTTTAAAGTTTTACTGAAAAAACATAATTTTACCGTACATTTTTACCCAGACCCTCTAATTTGCCGTACCACTTTTCAAATCGTGGCGCCTCCATTGTGATGGCCTAAGTCCGAAATAAAAGCAAGCCCCTAATTGTTGTTAATGGGGCCTAACGTTTATTGGTTAATTAGCTATTTATATATGTATTGAACTATTGATTATCGGCATGTGTTAGAAACTTTTAATTGCTCGTTTCGTTGTTGCAGCGTCTTTCGTTGACGACTGTCGTCATGGCAACATAACTTACCTGAGCGATAAAACCGGATATCTAGCGCTGTTCAGTCGACCAGAAAGATTCAGTGGATCTCCTATACGGATTGAGGAACCGTCGAAGCGTGACTGTTCATGGATCATTGCCGTCAGTTCCGGTCAGAAGATCAACGTCACGTGGCAGGTGTCGTCCGCTTCGACCCTCGTCCAGGAAGAATCGAATGACGGAGGACTAGGGATGGGAGGGCCGGGAGACCTTGAAGGGCCGGCGGCGCTGCAGATGGGTAGCTCGCTTTGGTGCCCGTTCGTGCTGAGGTTCCTCGAGGGAGGATCGCTCGAGTACGTACACAGGACCTGTAGGTCAAGGGCACAAGAACCTCGCGTCATCTACCTTTCGAAGGGTAGTCGCCTTGAGATTCAGTCGAAGGGAAGTCCACAGCAGCAGCAGCAGCTTCAGGAGCATCTTCAACATCTGGCATCATCGTCTTCTGCCTCCTCCTCCTCCTCCTCATCCTCAGCGACGGAAGCTGAATCCAGTCTCAACACTTGGAAGCCTTACGTTCTGCATTACAGAGGTAGATCGACCGCTCCTTGGGCCTTCAGCGGCATTCTATTTTGGTCTGAATAACACACTTAACTCCTTAAATGAATTAAATGAATAAAGAGAGGTTAATTGGTTCGTGTGAAGAGGCGCGTTTACAGAAAAAGGGCGCTAGGCGCAAACATTTTTGTGGGCTCTTCTGAACATGATGTTATTTTGTATAATTGCACAAAATGAATTATTAGCCTAAATGAACAAAACAATATAAATTACAATAGTATACTTTTATGTGAACTGTAAAAAATAGAAAATAGGTTATATTTAAAATAATCCAAAATTCAAAATGTCATTTCTCATAATTGAAAAAAAAACTGTAAAAAATAGAAAATAGGTTATATTTAAAATAATCCAAAATTCAAAATGTCATTTCTTATAATTGAAAAAAAATATTTTCCTTCGCTTGCGGGCCCTCCGGGATTTGGGGACACTAGGCGCGCGCCTACTGCGCCTATGCGTAAACGCGACTCTGTTCTTGTGATAACCAAGACAGAGAAACCCAGTGTTTCAGCAGCCACCCTCAGTTGCTGAGGCTGCAAAGGTATAGTCAGCATAAGTAAGTAAGTAAGTATGTTCTTTAATATACCGCCTGCAAACGCACTGCGGCTAACAAACAGGTTAATCACAAAAAGAGGCGCACGAAAACAAACAGCAAATTTAAATGAGAGAGAGATATTTAAATACAATGGAAATGAAATAAATACATCAGAATAGAAATAAAATTTTAAAAAGCCGTGAAGAAAAAGAAGAAAGAAAGTCACTAATACGGACAGGAAGAAATTAGTCGCTGCCATTCTGAATATTGGACCTAGAAGGCAACCAAACCCAGGGAGGGCGAACAATTTATAAATATAGCATTCTGATAATAAAACTCCTCCTGGCCAGCGCGTCACTTCTGGAGATTTCACGGTTGTGCGGGCGGGGACGGAGCGCATAGACACACCTCTTTATAGGACTTCATACCCATCGCTGTATCTCTGGGTTAACTCAAAATGGACTGTTCTTCATCATACATCAAAGTCCTGGTTCAGTCATCGATTAGTTGATCATAGGTCAACTGATCATACATCAAGAGATTGTAGATCGATAGATATCAGATGTCAGTAGATCATAGATTATAGAATGTACTACAGAATAGAAATTCTTCCAATAACTGGACCCTTGTGTTGCGCGTTTATCAAGTTTTCGGTTGTGCTGACATGGTTCTACCGCCTGGTGCCACCATGTCGCGTCACGGCGATGACGTGGCCATCATATGCAACGAATCGTTGGAGGTCTTCTACGTCACGTGTCAGGCGGACATCTGGGTGGGGGAGATTGGCAACTGTACGAAACCAGGTCAGCGTCTCTTCTATATCTCTTCCTTTATGTACTAATCAATCAATCAATCAATCAATCAATCAATCAATCAATCAATCAATCAATCAATCAATCAATCAATCAATCAATCAATCAATCAATCAATCAATCAATCAATCAATCAATCAATCAATCAATCAATCAATCAATCAATCAATCAATCAATCAATCAATCAATCAATTAATCAATCAAGCAAGCAAACAATCAAACAAGCAAACCTACCAACCTCTGAATTAAGCTGCCTGCCTGCCCATCCACCTATATCTATCTACCTACCTACTTTCCTATCTACCTATTTCCATCTACCTATACCTACTTGCCTATCTACCTATATTTCCATCTACCTACCTACTTGCCTATCTGCCTATTTCTACCTACCTACCTATCTGCCTATCTACCTATCTCTACTTACCTACCTACCTCCATATCTACCAATTTATCTACGTACATCTCTGCCTATCTACCTGTCTCTATCTACTTACCTGCCTGCTTATCCACCTATTTCTACATACCTACCTACTTGCCTATCGACCTATTTCCATCTACCTACCTACTTGCCTATCTGCCTATTTCTATCTACCTACCTATCTGCCTATCTACCTATCTCTACTTACCTACCTACCTGCCTATCTACCAATTTCTATCAAGCTGTCTCTATCTACCTACCTACCTGCCTATCCACCTACTTATATGTACCTACCTATCTACCTTCCTACCTGTCTATATATCTACCTATTTAGGCCTATCTTTTTAATTATTATACAAACGTCTGGAGAGTCAGGACGTATTTTGCCTAAACACGATTTTGCTTTTTCCTATGGCTATCGAAGTCAATCGATCGGGAGACACGTGCAGTCGAAGATGCACTTAATGTACCCAATCCCTGGACGAATGAAGATGTACGGTCTGCAGCCTTCTTCATCATCGTCACTGACGAGTTGTTATCATATCGCCGTCTACGGTTTAGTCATCGTCGTCATTATGGCCATCATCACCATCATCTTCATCATCATCATCATCACCATCATCACCACCACCACCACCACCACCATCATCATCACCACCACCATCATCATTATCATCATCGTCGACGTCATCATAATCATCATCATCATATGATCATCATCATCATCACCATCATAACCACCACCACCACCACCACCATCATCATCATCATCATCATCATCATCATCATCATCATCATCATCATCATCACCATCATCATCATCATCATCATCATCATCATCATCATCATCATCATCATCATCATCATCATCATCATCATCATCATCATCATCATCATCATCATCATCATCATCATCATCATCATCATCATATGATCATCATCATCGTCGTCATCATCATCATCATCATCTTCATCATCATCATCATGATAAATTCGCCTGCTTTTTGTAAGTCCCTCGCCTGCTTTTTGTAAGTCCCTCAAGTCTCATTTCTTTAGCTGTGGCCGAGCTGGGAGCGCCTCTGAGTAGGTATCAAGTATCTTGAAGAGGCGCTTTATCAAATCCTTCCAATGAATGAATGAATCATCATCATCGTGTAGGCTTATTCACTGTTAAACGTCGCTGTGAGGTTCTCGAAAGCTCTATATATATAAGGATCCAGATGCAGCCAGACATGCAATTTCATCATCATCGCAGTTGTTTTGTCGTAATCGTTATCATCATTACTTATTCACAACACGGCTTCCTCTGACTAAGCTCAGTTTACGATTAGAATCAGAATCCTTAGATCATTAGATGTACATGTGAGGATGTTCGATATATATATACATATATATATATATATGCATATTTATATATATTGCCATTTGCAAAATATACTTGCCAAAATATCAAGTTTCACTAACGTGAGCCTTATATGTATATATAGTATACATATACATATATATACGATAACGATTACGACAAAACAACTACTATATATATATATATATATATACGTATATATTATAATCACTGCAAGTTGATTCTCTAATTCATCTGTCCGTCGATCCGTTGGTCAAGACTCAGGTCCGGCTTAGACTTCATGGTCAAGCCATAAGGCCCCTATTTATGCGCGATAATGAATTTAGTCGCCGCAACCCGGAGTACGTGACCGGAATTTATGGACGGCCCCCGGGACCGTTCTCGCGATACGGTGGCGTCGAAGGGCACGGGCGTCAAATGTCATTAGTTCTTCAACTAATTTCAAACGGTTCCCAGAGGCCGAGGTTCGTCGAATCCATTGCTGCCTCATTATGCCGTATGTGTTCTGAAAGGGTCGGCCGTGGCTCCCTCCAGCGAAGGAAAGGCGAGATTATATTCCGCGCCATCTGCCGAATGGACGTGGAGTTCTTCGGCCCATGTACGGTCCCTCCAGTTCTCAGTGTCTGTCCATAAACATATCGTGGAGTCCATTCAGCCATAGGCAGTAATTTGTGTGGCGTTATTTTTATATGCGCCTTTTCGCCTACTCTGACTGGTGTAAGTGACGCTGCTTCTTCTTCTTCTTCTTCTTCTTCTTCTTTCTTCTTCTTCTTCTTCTTCTTCTTCTTCTTCTTCTTCTTCTTCTTCTTCTTCTTCTCTTCTTCTTCTTCTTCTTCTTCTTCTTCTTCTTCTTCTTCTTCTTCTTCTTCTTCTTCTTCTTCTTCTTCTTCTTCTTCTTCTTCTTCTTCTCTTCTTCTTCTTC
>OY744614.1:31150221-31417721 GCA_963556255.1 Allolobophora icterica
AGGTTCATGTACTGCTTGGTCTCAAGTTTTACGCCGCTACGGTTGAGCCTCTTCATCTTGTTCATCGCAACGCACTAGTGCCTCGCAGGCTACCTGTGGTTCTGAGTATCTCAGCTCGAGTCCGACCTCAACTCTACAGTATATTCCTTGATTGTCTGAGGCGAATGCATTGCAGTAATCGAGGCTAGAGTTACCTGCAGATAATAGTTGGGTAGCCAGCAGCATAAGGAGTAAACAGCTTTCCCAATAGAGGTGACTCAGTATATTCTCGGTAACTCCCTGATTAGACCATATGGTATGGTTAAGAGACGACTGCGTGGTATCTGCTCTATGAAGTTAATTCAGTTGTGACCTGTTAAGGCGGAATTGTTTTAGTATTTCATTTGTTTGCTTTGTTTTGATTGCTTAAAGTTGTGTCTGTGGTTACATTTCAGCTTCGAACCTTCCTGGTGTATCGCGAGTGTTACCACACCCGGAATCGGAATTTAAAAGCGGTAAGCACTGGTGAAATCTGGTGAATTAACATCTCTATAGTATCATGATCATAAGCAACCTTTGTTTACGGATGACCTTTTCAGTTCCTCAAATAAAGGACGAAGCACATACTGCACACATGCAGGGCAATCCACAAACTGCGGTCCAACTTTGTAAAAGTAAATGTATACGTTTTTATAGGGTCTTTTACGAAAGGTCTTATGGTCTTATCTAGAAGCATATGCGTAGTCCATCTATAAGCTACGACCAGAGGCGTCTACACCATAGAAACCTTGGAGCAATTGCTCCATCCAAAAAATAGGGGGAGATCTGTCAGTGTGTGTGCCACCATTTTAGGGGGGAAGGAAGGGGAAGAGGAAGAGGAAGAAGAGGGGGAAGGGGAAGTTGCTCCAATGACTTAGTGGGGATAGACGCCCCTGGCTACGACCAATTACCTAAGTAGGTGGTATTCAAAGCTTATGGAAGACTCGTCTAATCCTCACTGGAAGGTACAAAGCTTTGCATCTTGTTGACGAGTTAAATCAAATATACTTTTATGATGCGCGGATCCAGGAGTTGAGGAAGGTGGGTAATTAGGTCAATACCGTTGTTGAGCTCTTTGTACGATGGACAATTTTTACTAGCTTTTTTGTTATTCAGAGAGAAAAAGAAAACGAAAAACCCTAATCTGGTCATGGCCACATTTGATTGGAGACTTTGAATCACGAATCAAATGCGGACCGTGGCCAGACTGTCCCCTCCCGGATCCGCCCTTGCTCTACATGCATGGTTCAACTATATATAAGCAACAGCCCAAGTGTAAACAGCTACAGGCTGCATTCGGAGCTTATGGACGAACCATTGCCAAAGCGTAAGCTCACCGCCTTCCGTCGGATGAAATCGTCGGATGGAGTTACATGGAAAAGGCTGACCCAATTACTCCCATGGCTGTGGATGGAATGAACAGCGAGACAACACCCACCCAATTTCCTTTTTCCCCCTCCCATATGCACAAAGTATATCGTAAGAGTAATCGTAAACTCTAAATATCTAAAGCATTACTCAAAAGCCAAGCGTAGGGCACCAGCTTGTTCACGAGCTCGGCGTCAAGTCAGAGGGTTTCCCAAAGGGTATGCAGTCAGAAGGAGGTCAGAGTCCGGTTTCCAGAGGGTCCAGATCAAGAGGGGAGTCAGAGCAGCTGCTAAGACACTGCTCATTGTGTGACTCTGGACAGGATTCTGTTTGTTCAGCCTAAGATGATTCAAACACACGTAAATTATGTAGAAACGTTTAAAACTTGTCTTCACAAGGGCATATGACATGCAAATTTGACTTCAGACACTTTAGGTTGAACGTAATTGTATATATTTGTAATCATAACTCGAAAATTCCTAGAACGCTACCTAAAACCTTATGCACGAGTCTGAGTGTATACCTGTGCAGAGATGCAGCGTCAAGAACAGGATCCAGTTGTCGGGAGACCAAGGGAAGAGTGTACAGGAGATGTTACGACGAGTTGTGTTGCTTAGGTGAGAGAGATGGGAAGGCGACATATTGGATGGATCAGGGTAAGAATTCTTCAAAAGGCAGGACTTACTTTTGAATAGAAAACCTGAGTAGTGGAAGACAGAACGGCATTAAATTCAGAAAACTGGCGCTTTGCGAACGTAAGAAAGCTGTTTACGACCGTTTATTGAAACGTCTCTTCTGTAGTAATGCAAAGCTTTTGCCACTTGCTGCTCGGCCGTCCGTTGGAGGTCGACCAGTAGAACCAATGTCCAACTGCGTTGTTAATGGGTCTCTCACATGCAGTGGCGCGTTTAGGAATTCGGCAATGTAAAAAAATAAAGGGTCGATTCGTGGAGGACATAACAACCCGTCGGTGGAATAGATGAGGTATCGGGTTGGAAAAATCCTCCAGTGTATAGCCGATGGTGGTTCATCTCGAACCCCCCTCGGCTATAATAGTGGGATATATATATTATATATATATTATATATATATTATACATATATATATATATATATTACTCCTTTTATTACCTACGATTAGTCGTAGTATAAAATGTGGTGTATCTGATCAGCATGCCGAATTCACAGCATGAATATTGTGTTGGAGAATGTTTTGTCAGTGCAGTTATTGAAAATATATGAAGCAATTATTTAAAAGACTTGCTATAATAAATAAACGAGGCTAATGCCTATCTATACATATAATATCCATAGAGCGTGTGTCTGTCTATAAACGCTACGTTACAAACGGTTTCTGTTCCATTGTGAAACAGAAACCGTTTGTGACGTCAGTACTGTGGCCTTGGCTACGACGATCAGAGCATTTTAACCAACGACATAATCATATAGGCCTACACTGCCGTCATAATATGACGGGCAAATACTCTAGTCATAATGAGTAGTGAGATATAGAGGGGCAGAGTATCTGCGTATATGAGGGATGTCCTCCACTGGCTCCCCTACCCACAGCGCATCAGTTACCGAATCTCTGCCTTGGTCCGGCGGTGCTTTGAAGGCTTGGCCCCTCCATACCTGCGGGAGCTCTGCTGTCCTACCTCATGCTCGCAGCGCCGTTGCTCTCTCCGCTCAGCTGCGCAAGCTGAACTTATTGTTCCCCGCGCGCGGACAGCCATACGGCAGCCCCGTGCCTTCTCTGTGGCTGCACCCATGACCTGGAATGGGCTCCCTACCAAGCTCCTTCAATTACCGATTGGTCATTTCACCCTGTTTCTTATTGTCCTCAAAACTGCATTATTTGACCGTGGTTGGGCTGGGAGTGCTCCTGAGTAGGCAATCTTGAAGGGGCGCTATATAAAACTACTTTAATAATAATAATAATAATAATAATAATAATAATAATAATAATAATAATAATAATAATAAAATAAAAATGCGGCGCTCGCTTGTCTGTTTCCGAACATTGGCACCCTTGCTTCGTGCACGTGTATCTAAGCCCTATTTATTGTTACACAGTGTTCTTCTGATTAATTCATAAATTTGTAAATAAGTAATAAAGTAAGCACGTGCAGCTTAAGCATGCGTAAATCTTCCATTTGGCAGTAGCTCACGAATCCTAGGCCCTATATATAATTTCCGAGATCCGTGTGTCCATCGCACGATAAACGCTGATTCTGCCTACGCTGCTGGCATCTGGCAAACTGGAATGTAACTGATGCTGCCTACGCTGCCTCCATGGGTCTTCGTCCCATGGAGGCAGCTGCGCTGTCGAATGTATGCAATGTAACTGATGCTGCCTACGCCCAGGCACACGGGATTGATCACGTGCGATACACGAACAACAACATATTGTTCGTAACTATAGTCCTTCATCATTTCTTCTAACTGTCAACACAATATAATTAAACGGGAATAAACTATATTGTCTGTAAATAGTCATTCAACATTTCTTTGTCCCATGAATGAAGAAAGTGCCCAAGAGCGACGATACAAGCAGAGGAAGACAGAAGTAAAGTTATTCGAGCGGAATCCCAGTTTTTGCATGAACGACCTGATGCTGTTCACGATTGTGATGCGATAGATGTAATTTGCTAAATGATGCTCGAATTTCACTAGCAATGTGACTTATAATCAAGCATTCCAATAAACAAATTATTTTCTCTTCCTGGCAATCACCGTCATTATTTGGAGTTTGCAATTAGTCCGCACAAATGTGTCTCCCAGATCGAGTGTTTATGCAATGTGCATGCTTCAAGCCTTCAACGTATAGGGGCCTATACTTGCTTGTGTGTGTGTGTGTGTGTGTGTGTGTGTGTGTGTGTGTGTGTGTGTGTGTGTGTGTGTGTGTGTGTGTGTGTGTGTGTGTGTGTGTGTGTGTGTGTGTGTGTGTGTGTGTGTGTGTGTGTGTGTGTGTGTGTGTGTGTGTGTGTGTGTGTGTGTCTGCCACTGCTGACAACCACAGATCGAGTACACCAAGACTATACACTAGCGGAATTATATCAAACCCATAGATCTATCAAATCCTCAGATCTTAACTTTATAATCGAAGTCAATTTCTAACAGAAGCTTATGGTGTGATTCGTGTTGTTGTTATTGTTGCCGCTGTTGTTGTTGTGCTCTGAAAGTGTTGTCTTTTGCTAATATTGTTTATTGTTGTTGTTGTTGTTGTTGTAGGGGTGATGTTGGCAGTTGTGATCGGCGTCGTCCTAGGAATGATAATCGGCTGCCTGATGCTACTCTTCATATTCGTCTACCGGAAAGGGTACGTGACCCAATGACCCCCGTCTGTCCATCTCATCCAGCGTTCATCATTTGCATAGTTCGGACCACGTATATCTATTCTTAGAAGAATCAGAAACGTAACAAGAATGCAAGAATAACAACTGAGCACAGAAGAGAGCAACAGTGAGTTGGTCAGTGAGGGAGCTAGTGAGCAAATGATTGAGCGAATGTGTGTGTGAGAAAGAGAGAGAAAGAGAAAGAGAGAGAGAGAGAGAGAGAGAGAGAGAGAGAGAGAGAGAGAGAGAGAGAGAGAGAGAGAGAGAGAGAGAGAGAGAGAGAGAGAGAGAGACAGAGACAGAGACAGAGACAGAGACAGAGACAGAGACAGAGACAGAGACAGAGACAGAGACAGAGACAGAGACAGAGACAGAGACAGAGACAGAGACAGAGACAGAGACAGATGCTCAGAGAGAGAGAGAGAGAGAGAGAGAGAGAGAGAGAGAGAGAGAGAGAGAGAGAGAGAGAGAGAGAGAGAGAGAGAGAGAGCAGATTAGCGAAGAAGAGGGCAAAAGAGTGGAGCAAAATAGTGGAATGGAAAGAAGGAGGGAAGAAGGGAAGGAAGGAGAGAGGGAGGGAGGGGGTTGAGGGCGGGAAGGAGAAAGAGCCTGTGGCCCGGCGTACGAACCCAATGCAGGCATTAATCAGGCGCCTTTAATTAAGTGAGGCAGGTGCTCGAATGAGCGACCCGTCATACAAGACGCCCTCGATCGGCTTAGGCTTTTATTTTGTTAGCATCTGTAGCAAGTGATAAGGGCGTGCCTTATGACGACGATAGATGCCGAGGTAGAGCACGAAATAACCTCACCAGGTCCAGTAAGATTCACCATTAGGATGGCGACAATTGCAACGAGTGTGTGCGGTCTGAAACGTAGCATCTGCTAACAACTGAATAGACACTTTGAACAGATACAGAGTAAGCGTAACGCATTAGGCTACTGTAATTAGAAGTTTTAGTACTTTTAAGTGTAAGGAAGTTTCAAAGAGTAGACGACTTACTGTTAGGCTCACATTTAGGCTAATGAAGTAGGCCTACTATTTCGCCTATTTTCAATAGTCCCCTTTTGCTATGCTAAATCACTGGCTTATGCGTTCCTTGCAAACTACTTTTCTCGAAACTGTAGCCTTTGTCTGGTACTTTGAGGATGCTTAAAATTATCTCATAGCGAAGGTCTGCAGGCATCGTAAGCACGGTAAGCTACGGCCAGTCCTGTTAGATGCGTCAATTAAAGGTGGTTTAGCCTCCACTAAGGTAATTAAGGTAATCGGACAAAGCACTAATTGCACACTCAACATCACAATGACTGTTGTTCCCGTTACTATTTTAACTGTACAAATCCTAAACAACTTAATGTCTATAAGTTAACCTCACGAAAACACTCGATGGCAACGATTACTGTCGCTCTGGCCCTGTTATTGCCAGGCCCGTCGAGAGGGGGGGCAAGGGGGGGGGTAAATGCCCAGGGGCCCGGCGATTTTCCGGCAATTTTTATGGGCCCGGGCCGGGCCCGCAATCAACTTTTCTCATAAAGCCTCATGATAGTGTAGGGGCCCGCCGGCCCGGAATTTCTGTCGGTGGCCCTGGTTATTGCCGTGAATCTGCAAACTGTAATGCCACATTCCTTACACGATTCAATGCAATTGTCCTTAATCAGTAGCGCTGCGAGTCATCTCACTATCTTCGCTCCAGGTACAGTCAATCTCTCGTCTCTTGCGATATCAGTGGCCGCTGTTCGGCGAATAAAGAATGTCGCTGCGAATTTGTCCAAAATCTATATTAAATTTCTGCGTAGAATTCTAGGAGAAAAGCTTCAGCCGTGTTCATACTAGTACTAATAGTAATAAGACTAAATTAGCATTATTACTATTAGTAGTAGGCCCTACTATATTAATTACGACGAATTTGTTCAAAATCTATACCAAATAACTATCATTTTGTGAACGAGGTCCGTAACTGTGCTGTTACTGCCTTATTTTCCTTTAGGCCTACTCGTTATGATAGCCCTTTAACTCTACATTTTCTATGTGTAACCCTCGCAATTTCCTAAACTGAGTCAGCCTACCGCTTAGCTAATATCGCTTAGGCTATTCATTTTCGACAAAGACAAGCGATAAGCAAACAGTTATTAACAACAAATTTCCTGGTTGCGGTATGACAACCAGTTTACTCAATAAACGAATATACATACATACATACAAATAAACTTCTAACTTGGAATAGACAACTTATAGATAATTCACGACTCTATGACTCAGATCCATTGCTTATGCGCCTTCAGCCTTCGTGTCCCTGAGCCTGCGATAGGTAGGCTATATCAATGGAACCTGACCCAAGCCCGCTCTGGCCTTACCTATGGAGCCTGGACCCCGCCGTCACCCCGGGCATAAAGGCGCAGCCTGGAGCCTCTATCATACTGCGTGGAAGCCTGATACTTTGGGGTTGAAACTACGACAGGTAGGCCCCTATACATTTAGTTGTTGATAGGTTTTGGGCATAGACATTCGTTGTATTCCATATGCTCGTATAGGCCTACTGCTATGGCGCAGCATAGGGCATTCTCCGTGGTTGGTACCACCGTCTGGAATGGCCTTCCTCTCTCGCTTCGCTCCCTCCTAGGAACCTCTCAGGTACTTTCTACGGGGCCTTCTCAAAACCTTTCTTTTTGACCGGGCCTGGGTCTGGAGCGCCACTGAGTAGACTTCTTAAGGGGCGCTATATAAGTTTATTATAGATAGATATGATCTGCCATTTAAATTAAGAGCGCAGATGATTAAAATGTCTTTTAACCAACCAACCCTCCCGCCCCCAATTTTGCCACCTCTGTACATTGCGCGTCCTGGGCGGCCACACCACTCCCCCTTAGCTACCCACTGTGTTGAAGACATTTCACAGATTGGACACTACGTGTATTTACGTAACAGTTTGAGAAATGTATGGCAAAATGGTGTTTCATTTAATCTCAAATCCGACGGGAAAAGAAGTTGATTCCGTCTGGTTGTTTCTTCTGTAGACGCCGTCGTCGTCGCTCCATCTCCATTCCAGACTCAGACAACGCTGGATACGGAACACGATCGTGTAGGAGTGACTACGACTACCACTCGTTTCTCTGCCGGGAGTCGTTGGCTGGGACGACCGTGGTGGCAGGGACCGGAGCCCCCTGTCCGGAGTGCACCGTCCACCGGTGGGACCTCGACCCCGTTTCACCGCTGGCGGACACGATTCGCCCTCTACCGCCTCCTGGACCAACGTCGATCGCTGACACGGAGACGCTTTACCACCGGTGTCAGATCATCGACGGTGAGAGCATGCAGATGCAGTGCAAGATGGCGCTACATCATTCGTCGAACCACCCCCACCTGCAACACCAACCCCATCAGCTCCATCATCACCACTCGAGGCCGCGTAGGCATGAATTCGTCACGGACGCCCCCATCGCAAAGAACGCCCCGCCAACCCTCGGGTCGGTCGGTCGGACAACGCCCCAAGGGTCGCTGCAGCAGGGTATGACCCCCGCTGGAGTCCTCTACCTCGAGATGGAACCACTGTCCAGTCGAGAGGAGGAGGAGGAGGAAGAGGAGGAGGAGGATGGCGAGGGACAGCGGGAGATGGAGGGAGACAGGCGAACTGGAACGAAGCGGAAAAAGTCCAACTTACCGAATGTCATCATGCACAGTACAATCGAACTTCTTGTAGACAAAGACCCCGACACGGACGTTTGACAACAATTGCAACGACAACAATTGCAACGACAACAACAATAATAATGGCTACAATAATTCCAACGACTAAAACGACAACGATACAACACGACCAGCAGTTTCAGGAAAACGAGTGAAAGTATAGATGATAAGCAACAGTGAGCAGCTATGTAATGCCAAGGGCGTAACTATGGCCGAAAAAGTATATGGGGTTACCAATTGCTTATATACACGAAGCAAGACGGATACTGCGATCTCTGGGAAGGCTCAGTAATAAAATATTGATTGGCCTTGTTGAAAAAATTGGGGTTCGATACTCCCGGTCAAAAAAGCGGGGGTACGGGTATCCCCACAAATTACACCTATGTGTAATGCATGAATTACCGATAGAGTCGTCGTTTAATGAACTCACGGTTTATCGAATATAAACAGATAGTGAATCAATAACAATAATATTTCTTAAAAATCATAAATCGTCTTGGCTATATATGTACCTATAACTGTAGGCCTAATCTACGGCAAGGAATGGAGAGGACCGAAGCACATAAAAACTCCGCTAAGCAATGCGCTCAGACCGCAAGGCATTTACACTTAAGCATTACTCAGTGGGTTTGTTCATCGGCAACCACGATTGTCAATCTTGATGCTTAATGTATGCCCAAACCTATAGGCATAAACCCGCTTGATGCTTAATATAAAATTACTAGTGTATTTGCCCGTCATATTATGACGTCATATTAAAGGCCCATATGTATCGTTGGTTATCGCCGTCGTCAAGAGCGCCGTCGTCATGACAAACGGTTTATGTTTCACAATAGAACAGAACCCGTTTGTGACGTAGCGTCCCCCGACAGACGGACACTATATGGATATTATATATATAGAATAGATGCCCAAACCTACAGGCACAAATCCAACCAGTCTGGCAGCAGCACTTAAGATAGGCTATAATACAGTTTGGGAAAGATTTAGACATGCGTAAAGAGCCTTGCCATATTCAACACTGGTGCATATAAATGAATGCATGTGATGGTCGTAGCGGTTTGAGTTCAATCAATCAATGACACAGAATTTATATAGCGCCCCTTCAGGTCTCTAGTCAGAGGCGCTCGTTCTACACGAATTTATTTATTTATTTATTTATTCCGGATATTTCTATAGCGCCTCTCGAAGTCAACTACTACTCAGAGGCGCTCCCGACTACAGCATTGATACTGTGCCGGAATTTTCACGCCGAAGCGCCACGAGCAACTGCGAGTGAAGGACTTGCCCAAGGTCCTTACGCAGCGGCTAGAGTGGGATTCGAACCTGCAACCCTCCGGTCACAAGGCGCCGAACTTACCACTGAGCCACCACGCCCCACAAATGGCTATAGTTCGCTAATCTGGCGCAGCTGATAAAGGCGTGCTCGACGTATATAGCCCATAATTTATGTCTTCCCAAAATGAAGGTCAATTCCTTCATCAAGGTCACATCCAAATCATGTACATGTGGCGCTCCTCGTCGGCTCACCCTCTAGCGAGCGCGCGCCCTGTTGCAAGGCATCGACTGACTGGACCAAACGGGAGGGATTTGAACCCGGGACCATATGGGGCTTAGTTCTTACCTCAACACCACTTGTGTCGAGCGCTATATATTTCTCTGGTACCAAGGATGTTTCCTGACATATGTCTGCGTGTGTGACAGGTCCTTCTGCCCTTACAACAGTATTTTTGGCGGGAAAGTTCCCGCCTAAACGACCAACTTCCCGCGCTAACTGTGCCATACCGGTTTCTACCTGTTCTTGGTGGGAAATAGTTTCTCATTAGCGCCGTCATCTCGGACACTTCCTCGACTAAAGCGGCCACCACTTTGTCAGACATAATGATTTTTTATTCCAAGTAGATTTGTTTATTAAAAGAATAAAAGTCGAAGATAAAAACCCTCAAATTCGTCTTCTATTACGCTCTGACACAGTTTAATTAGAAGTTCTACAGATCAAAGCGTCTTTAAAATCAAATGTCAAATTATGCCTTACATAGATCATAAAAATGAAAACAAGCCGTTGCTCATTATTGCAGAACTATTAAAATATCTATTGGCACAAATGATTAAATTGTCAAAGGGTTACGATAACATTAGCTCTTCTCCGTCGACTTCAATCAACCGGATATTATCACGATTAATCTGAACAGTCAATTAAAACAGTTGAAACGATACTCAACCTTTACCTTTTTTTCCGTGTACAACTTAAAAGATTCACAAGGTTCACCGATCAAGTCCTTTAATCGAAGCGAGTTAGGCCACGATCCACTATCGAACACTAACTTTTCTAAATGCAATCTAAATAAAACACAATTCTCAAATCTACTCTACACCAACGTAGCACACACAAGCGCAAACGTGACACACAGTCAGACACTCACAAGTGCAAACCAAACACGAAAACAAAAGACAGCGCCTCCCCCTAGTGCATCGAGCGCGATCGTCCTTTATACACAGTTTTATGCGCGCGCGATCATCCCGCGTAAAATCTATCCAATCAGCGCACGTGAAGTCTGCCGCGTTAAACATTCATTGGTGAGATATAAATAGCAATGATTATATGCGCTGCTATGTAAATTTCTCTTCACATGAAGCAAGTATTTATGTGGCGCTGCACAAACCTCAATTAGTTGAAAACTGACGTTCGTCACATACATAACTAAAACAAGAAATACCAGGGAAGCCACTTAGTCTTTCTGCTCGATTCTGCAGATCTGCTCACGGCCACGAAGCCGGATGAACTGGGTTAAATTCCCTGGGTTCAGCTGGTGCACATGGCGGTAGGACTCAGTGGCGGCGATCTTGTTTGACAGGTGGGGGGGACATTTTGGAACTGATCTGGTGAAAAAAGAGTTTTGAACTGATCTGGTGAAAAAAAGAGGCCAAAAAATTTTTTTCGCGCTGGCGCGCGACAAAATTTGATGACCTTTTTGGGGGATTCCTCAAAATTTGGGGGGGTCCGATGTATGGCGTGTCCCCCACTCTTAAAGGTGGGGGGTCTTGTCCCCTCGACCCCCTCGGGATCGCCGCCCATGGTAGGATTACTTCCAGGCGATGTGTGAAGCTATTTCTCCATTAACGAGATAGCCTCTACACCAGGGCCATGACCGTGTGCCTGAGGATCATCTGCACGTTGATGAGACGCAACCATGGGCGGCGATCCAGGGGGGTCGAGGGGGACAAGAACCCCCCCCCACCTTTAAAAGTGGGGGGACACGCCATACATCGGACCCCCAAATTTTGAAGAAACACCAAAAAAAGTCATCAAATTTGTTCGTACTCAGGTTATAAAATTTTTCGCGTGAGCTCACGCGCGAAAATTTTTTAGACCTCTTTTTTGACCAGATCAGTTCCAAAATGTCCCCCCCCACCTCTCAAACAAGATCGCCGCCACTGGACGCAACCCTCAAAGAAATAGGCCTACTTACTATAGGTTTCAATCGGTGTCGTAGAGAATGTAGAGTAGTTAGACCTTGTGGAACCAAAACTCGCAGAATGATTACGTCCAGAGAGGTAGAAAGCAACCACGAAAGAGCACAACCCACGATAGGCCTAAGCTCTGCCAAGCTCTGCTCTTAAAGCATGTCGTGGCAAACACTGTCGAAGACAGCACTCACCATGACTCAAGTCAAGAAAGCAGTGGCGTCACTAGGGCTGGTGTCACCCGGTGCGGTAAGTCATGGTGTCACCCTAAAAAAAAGATGACCCTTTTTTGGGAATTCGTCTCCCCAAAAACTTTTTTAAGGATTTTATATTTTTTTTTAGTCATCCGCCTGTTTTTTTACTTCTTACATCCTTCTTTTTCCGGTCTCCTACTCTTTTTCCGGTCTCCTACCATAATGCCATTACCTCTTTCCTCTTTACCTTTGACCTGATCTTAAAAAAATTTCATTTTTTCATCTTGGGTGTCACCCCCCTCCTAGGGTGTCACCCGGTGCGGTCCGCACCCCCCGCACCCCCTAGTGACGCCACTGCAAGAAAGCTTAGCGTATAATTATATATCGGCCCCTAATATAATAAATGTCCCTGGTCGTTAAAAGTCCGTCAAAATGCGCGTTAAAATAGACTCGGTGGAATGAAACTTTCTGCCAAGTTTTGTTAATAATATATTATCTCTGCCCGCGATCGATGTAATATTATATAGCCGTTCCGAAATCCAAATCCATCACACTTGTCCCCTAGTAGGCCTATCTAAGACGCTGGGGAAGCCTGTAGGTACCTCTGGGCACAACAACAACAACAACAACAACAACAACAACAACAACAACAACAACAACAACAACAATAATAATAATTGCGCAGCCGGATCTTGCCGAGGGATTGCCGTTCCAGAAAACCATCTATCTTTCTCCGGACATAGTTTTGACAGCCTGAGGGATTAATGCTACCTCGGGTAAAAAAAAGATAATAATAATAAAAGAATAATTATAATAATTGTTATTGACTCGGACGGTAAGAGACCGGACGGCCTAACCCTCGTCCCTTGGCGCTTCGGGCGATGCCTTGTTTGGGACGCGACGGTCACAGACACCCTAGCCGCTTCCTATCTGCCAAACACCTCCCAAACTGCTGGCGCGGCAGCCGAGAGGGCATCGGCCCGCAAGATCGAAAGATACATAGAAATAGTCTCGACATACTTTTTCATACCCGTGGCTTTCGAAACCCTTGGTCCGATCAACAATGAAGGCTTAGCTTTCCTTTCGGACCTGGTACAAAAGCTCTGTTCCGTCACCGGAGACCCACGGGAAACTACGTTCCTTTTCCAACGCCTCTCGCTAACAATACAGCGTTTTAATGCGATAGCTTTCAGAGGCACTTTCCCCAGCCAGGAGTTAGATGAATAGGGTCATTCCGGACTTTTTATATGTTACATTAATTAATATTGAAGTCCCTGAGGGATCCTGTATACCTCGGGGCATAAAAAATAATAATAAAACAATTAACAATTCGTCTGCATAAAATTGTAGGATTATAGAAGGTCTATACACTTCGCGTCTGCATATACCTATAATGAGTTTGTTGGGCGTATGAAGAAATAAATTTGTATAATAAATCAATAATAATAATAATAATAATAATAATAATAATAATTGTGAACTGAGTTTTGTGTACAGTCTTGCAGTGCGAGATATTAGCGTATATATATTAAGTGCGCTTACTTTAGTTTCACGTGTATATGTATATATGATAGATGTATAACGTTTAGTCTTAGTGACACGCGCGGCCGGCCGATATCGGCAGCGGCGCGCTATATGTATATTATTAGAGTTCGTTTATGCGCACAGAAGACAGGTGTGTCAAGGGGCGCGAAGAATTATGCTGACTGGAGAAGTTTGAATTCGAGTGTGTTCGCTGTAGTAGTGTGGCTGACTAGTTGAGTTGTAATCGAATTGAGTTCTGTCTGTTTGTTTCTTATTAAACTGAAAAGATATTAAACTGTGTTGCTGATTAATTCAGGTTATACTTATACGTAGAATTAGTGTTCAAAAGGTGAACGTTAAATAGGCGTTAAGTATAAAGAGAACAAGGATTTAGCAAGAAGGATTGTCAACGGAAGGATTGGGTTGACATTATTGGTGGCAGTGACGGTGTGGATAAGAACTCACGGTGGATAAATACTCACGGTGGATAAATACTCACGGTGGAATAAATACTCACGGTGGAATAAATACTCACGGTGGAATAAATACTCACGGTGGATTAATTACTCACGGTGGAATAAATACTCACGGTGGATTAAATACTCACGGTGGATAAAAATTCACGTTATCACCTCTTTCGGTGGATAGAAGAATCTACGACGGTGATAAAAGAATTTACAACGGTGTTAGAATAATCTACGACGGTGTTAGAAGAATCTACGCGTTGTTGCTGTGTGACGTGTCTACGATATCAACGACGGTGGAACACGAGAAACGGTATAAAAATTTCGTTGTTTTCCACGAACAAATATAAAAGAAATCCCGTTTGTTTATCGATTCACACAACAAGAAAAACCGTGACTTCTTTGAAAAGAGAAATCACCAAAGTAAACAAGTAAGATGGAGAAACTAAGTGCTGAAAGACAAGCAGATATTAAGAAGATGTCTACGGAAAGGCTTAAACAGCGTTTGTTGAAAGCCGGTTTTAAAGAAGAACAATTAGAAGGTATGTCACGTGGTGACATGATACAGGAACTCGCTGAAGTGTGGGTGAAAGAAGAAGTCGAAGAAGAAGGTGCCGTTGGCGGTGCTGTCGAAAAGACTATTGAAAAACCTCCTGCGCCTATGTCTATGGAGATGTTGATGCAGTGGATGATGATGAAAGAAGATAGGGAGGAGAAACGGAGACAAGAAGAGAAAGAAAGAGAGGAGAAACGGAGACAAGAAGAGAAAGAACTGAGACAAGAAGAGAAAGAAAGAGAAGATAGACGAAGACAAGAAGCAGAACGTGTAAGACAAGACGAATTGCGCTTGCAGAGAGAGAAAGAAGAGAAAGCAGAACGTCTGCAGAGAGAGAAAGAAGAGAAAGCGGAACTGGCAAGGCAAGAAGAATTGCGCCTGCAGAGAGAGAAAGAAGAAAAAGCGGAACTTGCAAGGCAAGAAGAATTGCGCTTGCAGAGAGAGAAAGAAGAGAAAGCGGAACTTGCAAGGCAAGAGGAATTGCGTCTGCAAAGAGAGAGAGAAGATAAAGCAGAACAAGTGCGTAAGGCAGAACTTGAATTGCAAAAGAATCAGTTTGAGATTCAGTTAGAACAGTTGAAAAGAGATAGGGAAGATGCTGAAAGAAGAAGATTGGAGCAGATGATTGAATTTGAAAGAGCTAGAAAAAGTGATGAAGAGGTTCGTCAGCAACAGATTGAAGCAAAGAGAATGCGTGAAGAAGAAAAAGAAAAAGCGCGAACGTTAGAGTTAGAACGCGCCGAACAGATCAGACAAGAAGAACTCAAATTTCAGAAAGAAAGTTTGGAAAAGGCAGAGGCAGAAAGACAAGAACGTCTGAAACTGGAGAAATCAAAATTGACATTGAAAGAAACGCAAATGAGAGAAGAACGGGAAGCAGAAAGAAGGAAGCAGCAAGAAAGTGAAACTTTGGTGTCAAAAATTAAGAAAATAGGTGATGCAATGAAGCATGTATTGCCTCAAATGCCAACTGATATGATGGAGGTGCCATTATATTTTGAAACAGTCGAGAACGCGTTTCGTAGTTTTGCTGTGGAAAAGCCGTTTTGGGTGAAATTATTACTACCATTGATGACGCCGAAAGCTCGAACCGTTCTGAATAGATTGTCATTCGATGATCTAGACAATTATGATAGAGTCAAGCAGCACTTATTAAAAGAATTTAAATTGACTTCGAGAGAATACAGAGCCAGATTTGTGGATGCTAAGAAGACGACAGAAGAGACTTATACGATGTTTACGGCAAGACTGAAGAACTTGCTAAACTATTACGTGAGAAGTCGAAACGTGAACAGAGAGTATGATACGCTCTTTGATTTGCTGGTAGCGGATAAGCTAAAAGAATGTTTACCGCCAGGTCCACTACAGTTTGTATTGTCGAAGGAAGGAACTGACTGTCTTCAAGCTAGTGCAGTGGCAGACCTAGCAGACATTCATGTAAACAATCGAATTGGGTTTGCGATCCCAAATATAAACAGTTATCCTTCTCAACGTTCCGTAAACCAAAGCCAGAGTGGAAAGTGGAAAAGTAATCCAGAAACAGGGAGTCAGTTCAAAGGTAAAGAAGTCAAGGCTAGTGTCCCTGTACCCAATGAGACCAGAGAAGTGACGTTTGGTCGTCAGGGATTTAACAAATCGTCAGCGCCGTTTGCCAAGAGGGAAGGCAACACATCGTTTACGCAGTATAAGAGAAATGAAGGAAATGAACAACGAGGCATGGTTGTGAAGCGTTGTCACAACTGTGGTTCAGACAAACATTTGGTTAAATTTTGTCCAGTTCCAGTGGCAGCAGCTAGTTCTAGCAGAAATCAAGAACACACAAGGGTGAATTTGATTCAAGTGGTTAGTGATACAGATAATCAAACCGCGAGTCAAGAAAACCAAGAGACTGAAGTGAAGTCAGTAATGAAATGTGGTATTCAAAAAGAAATTCTATTGGATGCTGAAGTTCAGAGAGAAGTCATAGGAAAAGATGACAGTCGAATATTGAAGAAATCGTTCTTGCAATATGTCGAGGTTGAAATTCGTGCAGTAGACGGTAAAGAGCCAGTGAAAGTCAAAGCACTGAGCGACTCGGGTGCAGAAATTCCGGTGATTAGTGAAGAATTACTGGAAGGCATGAAGGTGGAACAAATTGGAAAAGTGAATTTGCAATGTGTGGCAGGAGATGCCATTCCTGCGAAGTTAGTGAAAGTCGATGTTAGACTGTGTGGTAGTGACGTGGAAGAAGAGGGATTTCCGCGTAAAATCCAGTGTTCACTTACACCTTATGTCACCTTGATGTGTGCTAGTATTGCAAAGATGGGCAGTACAGAAAGATTCTTGTTGCATCCAGAGATAATTGCCGAATTAAAAGCCGTACCACAGATGAAAGTTAAAACGATACAAGGAGATGTGAGTGTACGAGCAAATGTAATGACGAGAGCGCAGAGTCGGAAACAGGAAATGGTAGATGTTGATGAGAAGAGTGAAACTGAAAGTTCAAGTGATGAGGAAAACGACAGTAATGAGCAACGAAGCTTATCGCGAGATGGTATAACATCAGAGATGAACGAGCAAGAGATGGCTGCATGCGAGAATGGCACATTAAATGAAACGGAAGAAGACAATGAATGTGATGTGGGGATAGGAGACTTGTATAGAGATGAAGAGATGGATGAAGAACAAAAGGTGCAGATTGCCGATTCGAAGAAGTTCGAAGAGCAACAGAGAAAGGATGAATCGTTGAAGCCGTGGTGGAAGTTAGCACAAGAGAAAGAATCTGAATTCTGTGTGATCAACGGTTTATTGCATAAGAAATATCAGATATTAGACCAGACGATATATCAACTAGTGTTACCAAAAGAGAGACGAATTAAAGTGATGGAGTTGGCACATGAGTCGGTATTTGGAGGACATCTAGGAGAAGAGAAAACAAGAGAACGAATAAAGTTGTCTTTTGTATGGCCAAAGATGAGAAGAGACATTGTGAAATTTTGTAAGTCTTGCGAGAAGTGTCAACTAAAGGCTTGGAGTCTGGTGATGGATAGAGTGCCTATCACTCCAGTCTCAAGAGAAGAGGTCGCCTTCAGGAGAATGACAATGGACATAATAGACAACCCGAGGAAATGGCACAAGAAAATTCCTTTTCACGAAAAGCATTTGAAAGAACTCAAAGAAACTAGAGCAAGACACAAAGGAATTTGCAGCATATCGAATTCCTTTGATTTATCGAGCAGAAGTGGAACGTCAGATCAAAGAAATGTGTTTTGTAATAGAATTTTACCTCATTCTTACCTGTAAGGTTTATCGGTCATGTGGTTGGGTCTGGTAAGATAAAGATGAATCCAGACAGAATTGAAAGTTTGACTAATTTGAAGATCCCAGAAACTAAGAAGCAAGTTAAGCAACTGCTTGGATTTTTTAATTATTACAGACAGTTTATTAAGGACTTTGCACAGATTGCGAAACCTTTATCTGATTTAACTAGTAAACGTGTTTCTGATAAGATTGATTGGACTGTTGAACATCAGCAAGCATTTGATTTACTTAAAGAGGCTGTGCGATCCAAAGTAGTGTTATATGTTTTTGAAGTGGGAAAACCATTCAATTTGTACTGCGATAGTAGTGACTTTGCAGTCGGTGCTGTTTTAACACAGATGGACGACAAGGGAATAGAGCGCCCTGTGTCATTTATCAGTCAGAAGTTAACTGATACCCAGAAGAGATGGGCTACTGTGGAAAAGGAAGCCTATGCTATTGTTTGGGCTCTAAACAAGTTAAAAGAAATTATAATTGGATCAAAAATTTTCATTTTTACTGATCACAATCCTCTTACATATTTGACTGAGTCAATGTCTAAGTCTGCTAAACTTGTGCGTTGGGCGTTAGCCTTACAAACTTTTGATGTTGAGGTGAAGTACAAGAAGGGCAGATTGAATATTATTGCTGATTGTTTGTCAAGGTTATAAGTAATCGTAAGACTGTTTATTAATTAGTTATATATATATATGTTTCATGTATTTTGGTAATTTCGCAAATTTTGAAATTTAATTTGCTCAATTCCAGAAAAAGGAAGGAGGTAATGTGAACTGAGTTTTGTGTACAGTCTTGCAGTGCGAGATATTAGCGTATATATATTAAGTGCGCTTACTTTAGTTTCACGTGTATATGTATATATGATAGATGTATAACGTTTAGTCTTAGTGACACGCGCGGCCGGCCGATATCGGCAGCGGCGCGCTATATGTATATTATTAGAGTTCGTTTATGCGCACAGAAGACAGGTGTGTCAAGGGGCGCGAAGAATTATGCTGACTGGAGAAGTTTGAATTCGAGTGTGTTCGCTGTAGTAGTGTGGCTGACTAGTTGAGTTGTAATCGAATTGAGTTCTGTCTGTTTGTTTCTTATTAAACTGAAAAGATATTAAACTGTGTTGCTGATTAATTCAGGTTATACTTATACGTAGAATTAGTGTTCAAAAGGTGAACGTTAAATAGGCGTTAAGTATAAAGAGAACAAGGATTTAGCAAGAAGGATTGTCAACGGAAGGATTGGGTTGACAATAATAATAATAATAATAATAATAATAATAATAATAATAATAATAATAATAATAATAATAATAATAAAAAATAAAAATAATAATAATAATAATAATATTAAACAGCATCTTAAGGATCTCGTGGCCTTTGGAGTGGATGACAACATCTGCCAACATCTATCCGACCTTGTCAATATGCTTTTAAAAGAAGGTTTACCCGAAGAGGCGAATGAGGTCATTTACGGACTACGGAGCAAACCTTTTAGCCCTAAGCAAGAAGGACGGAGGCATCAGACCAATCGCGGTGGGCTATACCTGGCGCCGCCTGGCGGCAAAGTGCGCCAATTCATACGCGGTGACAAGACTCTCTCAGCTGCTCGCCCCCATTCAGCTCGGGGTAGGCATTCCAGGAGGTGCTGAAGCAGCTGTTCATGCAACACGTCGCTGGGTTACCACGATGCCTGAAGACAGCGTCCTAGTGAAGCTTGACTTCACTAACGCTTTTAACACTCTGCGCAGAGATTCGCTTCTAGAGGCAGTGGCTGGAGACATCCCAGAGCTCTATCGTTTTGCTCACGCCGCCTACTCCAACCGTCCACTGTTACGTTATGGCTCGAATATCATACGATCTGAAGAAGGGACCCAGCAATGCGATCCACTGGGCCCTCTGGAGTTCTGCCTTGTCTTACAACCGGTTCTGATAAAGCTGAGTTCGGATCTGCGCATTGGATACTTGGACGACCTGACATTGGGGGGTAGCAAGGAGTCAGTGGCCGCCGATGTTCACCTTATTGCGCAAGAATCAAAGAAGCTGGGTTTGCTATTAAACCGCAGCAAATGTGAGATCGCCTGCCAGAACATCCAAACGCCGATCGATGACCCGGCGTTTCAAGACTTTACATACAAACATGGCCTTCGAACAGATGACCTTGTTGGGTGCGCCTCTGATACAAGGTCCAGCTGTGGATAAGGTCTTAGAAACGAAAGCTAACGATCTTGAGAGAGCAATCGCAAGACTATCCTTACTTCATACACATGATGCTCTGGTTCTGCTGAGAAACAGTTTAAGTGTACCGAAGCTGTTATACAGTATGCGCACAGCCGTCTGTGCTAATTGCCCGGGCTTGGCTCGGTTCGACAAATTGTTGAGAGAAGGTTTATCGACCATCCTAAATGTAAACATTGACGATGACCGGTGGCTCCAGGCTTCTTTGCCGGTGAGAGACGGTGGTCTGGGAGTTCGTTGTGCATCTACGCTGGCACTTTCCGCCTTTCTGGCTTCTGCTGCTAGCACAACCGAACTGCAGTCATGCATCTTACCAACAGAGGCGGCTGAGATACCATACGAACTGGTCAATTCAGCACTCACCGCGTGGAAGACCCTGACAGATGCAGAACCACCAACAGGAACAGCAACTCATCGCCAAAAGGAGTGGGATATCCGATACACAGACAAGGCACGGACAGGCCTGCTTGAGTCCACCAGCTGTCCTCGCGATCGTGCTCGCCTGCTAGCTTCACGAGCACCTCATTCTGGTGACTGGATGCTAGCTCCTCCGGTGACTGCTTTGGGCCTTCGCCTTTCAGACGAGGAGATACGGATCGCTGTCGGGGTGAGGCACGACACTCTGTGAGCCGCACTTGTGCCACCACTGCCGAGAAAATGTCGACGCAAGAGGGTTTCATGGTCTGGTTTGTAGAGGAGGAGGAGGGAAACAACAGCGGCACGCTATGCTCAACGATGTGATCTGGAGAGCGCTGAGCAGAGCGAAAATCCCTGCTCAGAAAGAGCCTCTCGGCCTCTCAAGAGGTAATGGAAAGCGACCAGACGGTGTCACGCTGATTCCTTGGTCACGCGGACGATGCCTGACATGGGACGTGACAGTGCCCGATACCTACGCCACCTCCCACCTTGCCCACACATCCTTCGGAGCTGGCGAAGCCGCGGAACGTGCAGTTCTGATCAAGAGGGCGGAATACGCAGCGATCACGAACACCCATACCTTTGTGGCGATCGCCTTGGAGACGGGCGGATCTTGGAGTGGCGAAGGTTTACAGTTCGTTGTGGAGCTGGGAAGCCGAATATCAGACTCAACGCACGATCCACTGGAGACATCGTAGCCTATTTGTTCCAACGGATTTCAGTGGCCCTGCAACGTGGAAACGCCATCTGCCTTTCCAGGACCCTGCCACCTCTGTCTGAGTGACGCTGAAATGGCGCTTCAGATAATTTAATCAAAGATCTAAGATCTTTGATTTAATCATTACTGTTAAATATAACTTTAATGACAGTGATAATCAGGGCCTACTATCCCCCCCTGTAAGCTGGAAGCAATCCCCCTTACTGTAAACCCTTCCCCTCAGGGGCGTAACTTTGGTCTAAAAAGTGGGGGGTGGGTACCAATTTCTTACATACACGAAGCAAGGCTGAGACTTCGATCTCTGGGAAGGCACAATAATAAAATATTGATTGACAGTGTTCAAAAAGTGGGGGGTACGGTACCCCCAGGCCAAAAAGTGGGTGTACGGGTACCCCTCGTGCCCCCCACAAATTACACCTATGCTTCCCCTATCTCCCCTTCCTCCACTACATCTCCCTACTCCCTCCCATTTCCACACCCAATCCACTCCCCTCTCCCTTTACCCCTCCTGTACATTCCCCTCCCCTTGAAGTGGGGGTCCGGGGGTCCTCCCCCGGAAAAATTTTGGATTTCTACATGGCCGTAGGTGAGTTTTGGCGCATTTTTTGGGGCACGAAAACTGGCTTTGGAAGACTATACATTTTAGTTCAACTGAACTGTTGAATTAATTTCTGCAGGGCTCCCAGTGCACTGTAAAAATTTTATGGGACAAGCTGTAATAAATATGGCACAAAATTTCAGTGCTACAATTATTGTTGTGTAGTGCAGCGAAAATGGGATTGTCAGGTCTTGAAATATTCCTGCAAAATAATTGTCGGCTGGATAACACTGTAATAGGCAGGGATGGAGCTTTTACCGCTGCATTACACCAGAAATGTGCACTCATAATGCAATGTTTTAAAATCCCCATAAATTTGCTGAACAGTGTCCTATATTGCGCAATATTTTAACATGTGTCATATATTTTGGAAATTTCTAAATCAACAGGATTGTGAATGCTTTTCTTCAATTTTTTAAAAACTTTTTGCATCTTTCATCGACAAAAAATAGCAGAGCATAATGGCCAATAGGCCTAGCTAAAGAAAAACAAGTAATAATGATACACTATAACACTGCTTAGACACTGTAACCTCAGCAAATATTGCATTGCCAATAATACTGCTACATCACAATACAATACTTTAAGAATCATTAGTAATTAGTCACTTTATTAGTAACTAATTATTAGAAATTAGTGACTGTGCCAGGGGGGGAAACTTTTCCCCCCCTGGCACAAATTGGAAGCAGTCTGCTTCCTTCCCCCCCCTACGTAGTAGGCCCTGGTGATAATAATATTAATAATAATAATAATATGATCTGGACGAGGGTCAACCGTTCCGGAAAAAATAATTAATTTAATCTCTAAGACCCTGAGGGAACGAAGTAGGTCTACCTCAGGGCAAAAAAATAATAATAATAATGACGACAATTTGTATGGCGCCGTAATAAAGTGTATCTATAGAAGGCCTTCTATACACTTTGGGCGCCGTAACACAGCCATGCCGTTATAAGGGCGCTTAAACGCCATTTTGAAGAATTGGACTAAAGAAGCGATTCTCGACTGCCATTATTATAATTGCTACACTAATAATTGTGAGTTATTTCTTACTGTTTACTAAATTGAGAAATTAAGCATATATTTATTTACATTTAAATGCAGTGTTACTGAATTCATGTCTTTTTCGCAAATCGGTGAATGTAAGTAAGTAACCGTAAGCATATTCTTTATTAAGACGCTCCAGCATACGCACAGCGGTGTACAGAAGAGATATTACAGCATATTACTTCCTATTATATATTACAATCAAACAATGTAACCAATTGAGAGAAAAAGTTACTATAAATGGATACATAAATGGATACATGTGACTTTAGTTATGTTTTCTGAGCTCTACCTCGTGTAATCTTAAACTTTTATAGCGCCTGCTGCGCTGCAGTCGATATAACTCTTAGAGAAATTCGCAGTCAGTCACAAGAACGGTCAATCCTGGGACTAAGATTACTAAACGTTTTCTTTTTTAAATTAGAGGTCTTTCTTAGAGCATTCTTTTTGGCCTTATGTATTTTTTACTAATTATAGCCGTTTTTGAGAAATTTAGCAAAAACAACTTTTTGAAAAAGAAATTTTCTGTATTTTTTACTTTTTGCCACTTAAGGAGTTGAAAATGGGAAAATATTACTCTGACAAAAGATAATCATGCAGCAGTTAATAAGCTTTCAAATGGTACTATTGAAAGTAGTTTAGTAATCTTAATCCCAGGTCAATCTAATGAGACAGAGGCAGCCTATAGAGAATAAGCACGCTTGAACAAAAACTACATATATAGCGACCGTATGGCCACGAAACTGACTATACACGTAGAACCAAGAACTCAACAGAGTGGTTGCATGTTTTTTCCAGAACCTTGACCCAGTCGCAGAGAAAGCTGTGTTAATCAAATGTTATATGCACTTGAGGCATGACAAGAAAATGACAATCGAGGGGCCTACTTAATATTACTAATTAGCAATTTCTATGGCACCAGTGTGTTGTTTTCAAAGCTTCAGCCGATGGCACACCAAACCAACCAACCTGCAGGTCTTATTATTATTATTGTGCATTTATTAAATGCAGTGATGGGCAATAGTTAACTAAAAAGTTGCTAACTTTTAGTTTAACTAAAAAAATTTAGTTAAGGAAGAAGTTTAACTTTAAAAAAATAGTTTAGTTAAAACCATAGTTTAACTAACAAATTTTTAGTTGCTAACTAAAAAGTTTAACTAAAAAAATCTCCAATATGCAACTATTTTTCCACAGTGAACATTGAACATTATCAGCAAAAGACATTTTAACACAGCATGGTTTTAGCATTAACAGCCTATGTTTTCAAATTCATACACTACTTACAGTACACATGTAACTGTATGCCAGAACAGTACACATTGCATAGTTTGAAGGCGAAATTGTCATTGACGCTTTGCATTATTACAGTTCACTTAACGTCTTTATTGTGAAAATGTTTGTCGTGAAAAGTTTTTTAAGTTTAGTTAACTAATTTCAAAAATCAGTTGCCAACTTTAGTTAAACTATTATTTTTTAGTTGGAAAATAGTTTTAGTTTAACTAATTAAATGCTGCTATCTATTGACCAAGCATCATTCGATGGCACTGAGCAAGGTTCCGGTCCACTATTGCGGGGTCCGCTCTTCCGGGGGTCCATTATTCTGGGGATCCGCCGGAATATACATACATACAACGTACATGCATGCATACATGCATGCATACATACATGCATACATACATACATGAATACATACATGCATGTATGTATACATACATTCATGCATACATTCATGTATGTATGTATACATACATTCATAGATACATGTATGTATACACACATACACGCATACATGCATGCATGGATGTATGTATGTATGCATGTATGTATGTATGTATGTATCTATGCATGTATGTATCTATGCATGTATGTATGTTGTATGTATGTATATTCCGGGGGATCCCCGGAATAGCGGACCCCGGAATAACGGGCCGGTACTCTGAGCAATTGTGAGTGAAAGACCTGCTCAAGGTACGTACACTGTAACCGTCTCAGGGGAACCTGTCTATGGCTATGTGGTCTTGGTTCAGTTTGAAAGTACAAAATTTCATAATATTCAGTTTGCTAAAAATTTGCATGTGCTCTACCTCAAAGTGTGATTCCAGACTTAGTCATTAGTTTACCGAAAGAGTTTGCAGAGTGGTGGACAGTTTTCTGAACTTTTCAATCATCTGTGACTGCTACAGATTCAACGAAAGGCCAGTCCCTTTGAGCATCCAAACTCGTATGGTAGCTTAGAAGAAGAAAGCAAGAACACGTTCATATAAACTCTTAGCTTTTACATGATCTATAGCTGAATGTCTTCGTGTTATGAAAGGGTTCATTTGACCAGGTGTCATTCTTCATCTGAGACGCAATCTGAACCAGGGACTGTGAATGTACATCAACTGTCAATGACATAAAATCTAAGATCATAGAAGGTCTGATCATAGGATATGAAACAATATTCATGCAAGGAATCATAGCACGGAAATACAGTGAATGTGAATCTTGCATCAAACGTTTGCACCGAATAAGTGTCAGCTCCCTGTGTAAGAAAACGTGCAATGTGTGTCACAAAACATTCGCAGAGAACTGATATCTGAAAGTACATTCAAGAACAAAGAGCAGAGAAAAGCCATTGCAATTTCTGTGAGAGCGCTTCTACAGACAGAGTTCTGATCGCAAAATCACGTGAGAACCCATATTGTGTAAACAAATACAAACGTGATTTATGTGACAAAGCATTTCTGGATATTGATCAACTGAAACGTCATACAACAATGGACCTAGGAGATAACCCTTACAAGTGCAATTTATGTTACAAAACATTTGCACAAAAGTGTGACCTGGACAGCCATACAAGAAGCCACCCTGGAGAAAAACCATACAAATACAATTTATGTCATAAATCACTTTCACAGAAGTGTCACCTACAACTACGTGGAAGAACCCACACTAGAGAGAAACCATACAAGTGCAATTTATGCCATAAAACATTTTCACTGAAGGGTCATCTAGACCTGCATGGAAGAACCCACACTGGAGAAAAACCATACAAATGCAATTTATGCCATAAATCATTTTCACAGAAGAGTCATCTAGACCTGCATGGAAGAACCCACACTGGAGAAAAACCATATCTGTGCATTGTTTGTCATAGAGCATTTGTAGACCATAATCATCTTAAATGCCACACAAGAACACACACTGGAGAAAAACCATTCAAGTGCAATTTTTGCCCTAAAACATTTGCTTTTAAGTGTGTTTTTGAACTCCATACAAGAACCCATACTGGAGAGAAACCATACAAGTGCAATTTATGCCATAAATCATTTTCACGTAAAAGCAATCTAAACTGTCATGCAAGAACCCACACTGGAGAAAAACCATACTTGTGCAATTTATGCCGTAAAACATTTGTGTTTAAGTTTGTTTTGGAAATCCATACAAGAACCCATACTGGAGAGAAACCATACAAGTGCAGTTTATGCCATAAATCATTTTCACAGAAGAGCAATCTAAACTGTCATGCAACAACCCACACTGGAGAAAAACCATTCAAGTGCAATTTATGCCATAAAACATATGCACATTTGCGTGTTCTGGATCTCCATGCAAGAACCCACACTGGAGAAAAGCCATACAAGTGCAATTTATGCCATAAATCATTTTCACATAAGAGCAATCTAAACTGTCATGCAAGAACCCACACTGGAGAAAAACCATACTTGTGCAATTTATGCCATAAAACATTTGCATATAAGCGTGTTTTGGATCTCCATGCAAGAACCCACACTGGAGAGAATCCATACAAGTGCAATTTATGCCATAAATCATTTTCACAAAAGTGCAATCTAAACCGTCATGTAAGAACCCACACTGGAGAAAAACCATACAAGTGCAATTTATGCCTTAAAACATTTTCACTGAAGGGTCATCTAGACCTGCATGGAAGAACCCACACTGGAGAAAAACCATACAAATGCAATTTATGCCATAAATCATTTTCACAGAAGAGTCATCTAGACCTGCATGGAAGAACCCACACTGGAGAAAAACCATATCTGTGCATTGTTTGTCATAGAGCATTTGTAGACCATAATCATCTTAAATGCCACACAAGAACACACACTGGAGAAAAACCATTCAAGTGCAATTTTTGCCCTAAAACATTTGCTTTTAAGTGTGTTTTTGAACTCCATACAAGAACCCATACTGGAGAGAAACCATACAAGTGCAATTTATGCCATAAATCATTTTCACGTAAAAGCAATCTAAACTGTCATGCAAGAACCCACACTGGAGAAAAACCATACTTGTGCAATTTATGCCGTAAAACATTTGCGTTTAAGTTTGTTTTGGAAATCCATACAAGAACCCATACTGGAGAGAAACCATACAAGTGCAGTTTATGCCATAAATCATTTTCACAGAAGAGCAATCTAAACTGTCATGCAACAACCCACACTGGAGAAAAACCATTCAAGTGCAATTTATGCCATAAAACATATGCACATTTGCGTGTTCTGGATCTCCATGCAAGAACCCACACTGGAGAAAAGCCATACAAGTGCAATTTATGCCATAAATCATTTTCACATAAGAGCAATCTAAACTGTCATGCAAGAACCCACACTGGAGAAAAACCATACTTGTGCAATTTATGCCATAAAACATTTGCATATAAGCGTGTTTTGGATCTCCATGCAAGAACCCACACTGGAGAGAATCCATACAAGTGCAATTTATGCCATAAATCATTTTCACAAAAGTGCAATCTAAACCGTCATGTAAGAACCCACACTGGAGAAAAACCATACAAGTGCAATTTATGCCTTAAAACATTTACATTTAAATGTGTTCTCGATCTCCATGCAAGAACGCACACTAGAGAAAAACCGTACAAATGCAATTTATGTCATAAATCATTTTCACAGAAGGGTCATCTAGACCTGCATGGAAGAACCCATACTGGAGAAAAACCATACATATGCAATTTATGTCATAAATCATTTTCACAGAAGTGTCATCTAGACCTGCATGGAAGAACCCACACTGGAGAAAAACCATATCTGTGCATTGTTTGTCAGAGAGCATTTGTGGACCGTAATCATCTGAAATGCCACACAAGAACTCACACTGGAGAAAAATCATAAAAATGCAAATTTTGCCATAAAACTTTTGCATTTATGTGTGTTCTGGACCTCCATACAAGAACCCACACTGGAGAGACACCATACAAGTGCAATTTATGCCATAAATCATTTTCATGTAAGAACAGTCGAAACTGTCATGCAAGAACCCACACTGGAGAAAAACCATACAAGTGCAATCTATGCCATAAAACATTTGCATATAAGCGTGTTCTGGTCCTCCATGCAAGAACCCACACTGGAGAAAAAGAATACAAATGCAATTTATGTCATAAATCATTTTCACAGCAGGTTTATCTAGACCTACATGGAAGATCCCACACTGGAGAAAAACGATATCTGTGCATTGTTTCTTTTTCATTGAACATTTGCAAACTGTAGTCACCTGAAATGCCACACAAGAACGCACTCTGGAGAAAAACCATGCAAATGTAATTTTTGCCATAAAACCATTGCGTATAAGTGGATTCTGAACCTCCATACAAGAATACACACTTGAAAAAAGCCATTTAAGTGCAATGTATGTCTCAAGTCATTTGTCTACAACAGCAATCTCAAAATGCACACGACAGCGTGCAGTGGAGATAATTCATACAGATGTGTATCATGTCAAACTGTTGTTTTCACAAAAGAATGTCTGTGCCAAAGGACTAAGTCAGGTAAGAGATTCCTCATATTGACTGAATATGACAACCGTTTTGATGCAAAAGAGTTGTCCTCAACAGAAACTACCAGCATGCAAGATTCTTCATCTAGGTCGATGATAGCGCCAGTTTTTGATGATAAGAAACTTTCTGAAAATCGATCCAGTGCTTGTGTTCACTTTAGCCACTTTATTTTGAGACCCTATGGTTGTGGTATGTGTGATGAAATGTTTGAAATAGAAAAGCAATTTATGGAACATTGTTTCGATCACTACGTTGATGCTCCTGGAAGAGATACTTTTCTTGAACTATTTTAAATGCACCTTTTGAGTTATTTTCCTTGAGTAAAGGAGACTGATTAATGTAAAGTTTTTGGTTGAGTTGACACCGAGTACTCTGTAATTAATATTCGACTGCCGACACTATTAAGTCGGCGCAGGGCTCTGTTGTCGACGTAATTATAATGACTGCAATCCGTAAATCACAAGAGAAAACGTGTTTCAACAGTTTTGAGTTGAGACTTTACAGCTAGGCCTATAGCCTACTAAATAGACATGAAAATGGCATTTAAATGCCGTAAACTGTAGACTTATTATATAGGCAGTGTTCATACATGATTCCTGCTGTAAAAGGAATTAAATAATAACGTAACATTCTTAGAAATTTTGCAAAATTTGTGCGAATTTCGGGAAATGGTTTAGTCCACTTGAAAAATATTCTGCAGCGTTAAAAATCGAATGCATAATAAATGCTTTTACTGTTCCAGTGTCGATTATACCGAAATTAGTGTTTGGCGCTAAAGAAATTCGCAGTTCGCGATTCCCTCAAATAAGAAAGACGAATCACCAGTGAAAATAACATTTTAGGCCTACATCAGGGATAGATGAATGGTATTTTTACATCTTGGTAACACTCATGGCCTGGAGAGCATTAGATCGCGGTTCGATACCCGTAATCCCTCTAGAGCGGACGCATGGCTGTCAAAACCTGTGTTTACTGTCATGTTTCAATGTAATCTTACTGCGTACTTGTCAATTTGAATTAATAGAAAAGATTATTATTATTTATTATTATTATCTAGTTTGTAAGTGAGAGCGTTAGTCTTGCATTATTAAATTGTGAGCGTTAGTCTTGCATTATTAAAAGCCTACTTACTTATTTATGCGATGGATAACATTTCTAGCTCTGATCCTGAGCAGCGCATTGACCACGTTATATATAATAGGTCGTTGATTGACCAATGATAACAACGGCAAGCGAAGGCGTTCGAGAGAAGTTTATATTAGTACAACCTAGAGAAACCACGGTAAACTTGTTTAAGTAATAAAACTTTCTTTGCGTGTTTTACATAAACAAGCACGCGTAATCCGTTGCTGCGTGTTGGATTTTGTTTGAAATCGTGTTTGTTGGAACCTTACGTGGTTGCTGTACCTAGGTCTACCTGCGAATTCGCTGGCTAACATAGACCTGTATGGATTGCACGGGGCGCAACGGCGCAGCTTTTGGACTATACTGGTCGAAAGCGTAAGCTTGATTGCAGAAATCGTGAGGCAGACAGACAGTTTCTACAGCATTACGCGAAAACTCTGAATTTTCAGTCGATAACATGGCAACGAAAGTGATCTATTTCACAGTTTCTGGTCGTCATGAACAAGCGGAGTTCTCAAGTGACGACGCGGGGGAAAATGTGAGAGGTAAGGTAGCATCAGTATATGTTACAGAACTTTGTTGCTGGTCTTAATTGTGTGGCTACTGTTGCTATAATTATTTGGGTTCGGGTTAGTTTTGATGAGATAAATTGTATCAGGTTCATTGTGGACTTGGTGCTGGATGGAACAGTGATGTTACCTAACGTTGAACTGGGTTTATACTTAGATGGGTAACCATCCATGGAATACCAGTCTGCGTCTGCCAACTCAGGCCTCCATCTTTCCAGGATTGCTATGTGAATTGTGTCAGTGCAAGTTTTGAGTTTAGAATGTGTCCTGTTGCGGATCAGCTGTGGTCTTGTTTGCACTTGAGACAAAATGTTTGAACCCCAGGAGAGGTGTCTGTGTGGATGTGTAGCAAATTCCCAAAACCCCAATCCCATAAATAAAATTTCCGCCAAATCCATGAAATATGTTTTCTGTATGTAAAAAAATTATTTACGCAGAGCTAACTTTTCAAGTTATGTTCAAATATACTATTCAGGTTATTGGCCAAATTGTCCAAACTAGTTTCTCTATTTGAACGATTGGTAGAAAAATTGTTTTGGTGAATTTGGTGAATTTTTCATTTTCACCACTTTTGGGATTCGGGTTTTGAGGATTCAGGTAGACCCCTTCTGTGCAGGCATGAAAACAACTGTGTTACCTTCATCTCTTCATGTTCTTAAACCTGCCACTGCAGTCACTTTGTTATTTTAATAGACACCATGTGTTGTGTGAGCAATCTGATCACTTAGTGTACTGATGTACAGTAAACATCGTCATGAACGCTGCTGAGGAGTTTTTATAAAGTGATGCTCATTACGTTACACGGTTGTACCTCTGTGTGTAAAATTTTGTGCTCGTCATGTGATGTGAGGTATTGTGCATGAAGTTTCATCAAATGAGTTCATGCATTTTTTTAAGCTTGGGCTTTGGATTGTAGGATCGGTTGATTGAAGTAGAAATTCAACAGTAGCAACCCAGTAACAACCCTGAAGTCTTTCTGTATAAACTGAATTTGTGATGATGAATTTTTAATTTCTCTTGCACGGCACCAAGGTTTAAACCGTTAAACTGCCGATCATTAGACTAATCAGTTGACTGAGGATTTGAAGCTGCAGCTGAAATTATATTAAGGTCTGGTTAGAGTTGTGCTGTATTGTGTTTCTGATTTTATGCAATACAGTACATCAAACTGTGATAGGCTAGCCACAGTTCTGTACAACCACACGTACTGTGATGTGCTGTAATCACTAGCAGTACAAGACAACACACCTAATCACTATATAGCTGTATGACATTCAAATCAAGCAGCGAGCAAGTAATGGGTAGAGAGCATCTACCGATCATTTAGGAGAACCAAATTATTAAGGACACATGGAACATGACCAATAATCAGGTCGTGTAGTGGCTTCCTCGTGTACATGACCTTTACTCTTCCTTTGAAGAAGGGCGTGTCAACATCAATTCCCATCAAACTGCTCCTCCTATCATTACAGGTTTGTGTTGCAGCTAAGCTATATCCCCAGAGTGCATGTCGATGTATGGTTCCAGAACCATTGGCATCTTCAGTTCTTGGAATGTGCTGTTTTTTTTCCGGCCATCTCGTTTCATCTTTCGTATATAACTCCAGGTGAGGGTAATAAGCTGAAGCAGAGTCTCCTTTGTCTGGCTTTGCACTCCGGAATCTGGTATTTAATCCATCTTCCGTCAGATTCTATTGCTTCTGCACAGCTTGCTTGAGGCAATTGTAGTCGAGCATTTCCGCGATGGATAAACAAGTTCAGACTTCAAGGATCTTGCCTTTCAACAGAGCAGAGAGATACATGGTACAGTCCGTTGTTTCCAATCTTGGAGCTGGGATATCCTTTGAAGAAAAGATATTGCTGTCCAGCTTGTTTTTGTCGTATTCAAAGGGCCAATTCCTTGAACCTTTGGTGCTCTTGCTCCTAGACGTCTTTCCGAACCTCCAGCATAGCAGTCTGTGAAAAGTGATATAACATGTAATTGTTAGACCTGCTGTCTTGAAATCTGTTAAAAGAAATTAGGTGGCCCTGTTATCTGGGCTTGTTACCTTATTGGTCTTTCCTTTGGAGGCCTTAGTATTTTTGTTTGATTGAACTGTATTACTGATTGCTATTTGTTGTTCTGTAAAGTGGCTTTAATTCACATTTTGTTCCGATAGGTGGCTCTGTGGGCAAATCTCAATGCCATTGTGATTTGCACAGTGGCAAGTGTGTGTCTGATATGTCAGTGAGTTGGCATCTATTTGTCTGTCTCGTGTACCTATCTGCAATGCTTGCAGGTGGTGATTGCTTTTATTATCCATGCATATCAGGAAACAGTGACCGATTGGTTAGAACGCTCGGCATGTAACGCGGAGAGTACGGGTTCGAGCCTCACTCGAGGCAGTTACTGTGTAGGGACCTTGAGCAAGTCATTCACTCACAGTTGCTCTGTGCCATCGATGTTCTGTCGTATGGTCGGTCGTGTTTACTTCTGAACTGTGGGAGGAGGGCAATATCAAATATAGTTGTATTGTATTTGTGTCCCCACGATTATTATTCATTGCTACTCAGAATTATCAAATTTATCGAGGATACATATTTTATAGAGATTGGCCGTGCATTATGTATTCATTCATTCATTCGAGGATTTATATAGCGCCCCTTTTAAGGGAATTACGCAGAGGCGCAGATGTATATAGAGATAATACAAATATGAATGCATCTCCCAAGGTTTTAATTATGAATTTGAGTAATCAGTGCATGTGGTTCAGTGGATTAAAACAAGTATGGTGTTATTGTCTTGGGAGTGCACATTCTGGTGGATATTTTAGCCTTTTGCCTTTGTCTTCATCCTGTTGGGGAGTCCTGCATTCCCCATGGGTCCCACAAAACTGATCATCTGTGGTCGCACTGTGTTGCAATTGAACCGGTTGGATTGCTGACATTGTCATATCTGTACATAAACCAAAACATCATTCAACACTAGGGATCCATTTCAGTAGACTAGGGATTCCTAAAATGCACTTTATAAATACATACTGGTACATATATATATACATACACACATACATACCAGTACATGTCATACATATATACATACATACATACATACGTTGCTTCTTCCTTTTCTCACCTTAAATCCTGCTTTTTCTCTTGGGGTCTCGCGCACTGGGAGCACCTCTGAATGGTGAGAGGTGCTTTATAAATGCCCATATACAATACAATACAATACATACCAGTACATACATACCGATACATACGTACATGCATATATACAGGTACATACATACATACAGGTTCATATATACATACACACACATACCAGTACGTACATATATACATACATCCTGGTACATACATATATATATATATATACATACATACATATATACATACAATACAATATACAATACAATATATCTTTATTGCAACCGAGTAACAACAATTCATAATACAATACAATTCAATTCATAATACATAATACATTCATATAGTCAGCGGAAAGCAAAAGGGAAAGCCCAAAGGGACCAAGGTCCCGCTAGAGGGCCACCTGAACATAGATGTAACACAAAATTTATGATTGCAAGAGTGCAATTAATTCCCTGGTATCTTAATCTATGTCGTACAAAATCATTTGTGTCGTACAATAGGGTACGACTAAAAGTAGTGAAGTAATCATCTTAACTAAATTTAACTAATCTTAACTAAGCCCCAGGGAAAGTCCAGGGGCCAATAATCGGTCTTTATCGGACATACGTATATACCGGTGCATGCATACATACATACATGCAGGCAGTTGAGAACAGACTTGAGCAATCAGTTTACCATTATCAGAGTTGGAGTCAGCCACATTAAAGATTTTTGAATGGATCACGCCTAATCTTTCAATTGCTTAATCTTTTAATTGTCTTGGCTTATTTTTCGACACGTTATCACCTTCGTTCAGTCACCTTAAACCCGGAAGTTATTATAACACTGTCTGTGGGTGGTATATCAAGAACTGCCTTATAACAAGACTGCTGTTTAACAAGGTCATTTTCAAGGTCATTTCTGCCTAATCTTAGAATTGTGTCTGTTTCGTTTCTTGCCAATGTTATCACCTTCATTGCGTCACCAGTTTAAACCCAGAAGTTGTTATAACACTGTCTGTGGGTGGCAAATCAAGAACTTCCTTACAACAAGACTTAGTTTTAACAAGGTCATTTTCTACAGTAGAATTGAATTTGGATCAATGTCTCAACTCCGTTACATCAGACCATGTTGTAGTGCGATCTGTGTAGTTAAAGTAATGCACTTTTTTAAACTGTTTCTTTCGTTTGCATGTACCGACAAATCTATGTATTTGTAGCTATGCTTCAACCATATTTGACATCTACGTGACTGTTATCCAGTTGGAAGAGTTGTATGCCATTTCAGTTCCCCATATATATATATATACCTTGCTTGTTGGAGATACACACCAACATTGTCTCATTCAAGAACTGAGGGTGCTCGATAGTGTAGTGGTTAATATGCTGGACTCAGTCGTGAGGTCGGGGTTCAATTCCCTGCAGAAATTTGATTCGAGATTTTTGCTCCAGCTGCACCCTTAGCCAACTCAGGTATGATGAGTACACAGATCATATTGTGTTGGTGGGAAGATGAGATGATGAGGGAGAGGACTGGCCACTCACCCTCATATGCCGAGGCTAAGAAAATGAAGTTGCTAAGCGTAATTCCTATAGCTGCCTCAGGGCTAGCTGAAGGGACTGCCCTTCTTCTATCTTTAACTTGCTGGTCAGAGATATGCACCGACTGTATGTATATTGTCTCATTCAAGAACTGATCCGCCATGCTGCTGAAGTATTCATTCTACCATTTCATCTTAAATTTGCATTATCTTCTATAGATATGCAGGTCTTGTTTCTTTGACGTCAGGGCATCACATCAGATTTCTCGGAGAAAGTGGCTCAGACAGCGGCTGGTGCACTTGTTGAGTCTGAACTAGAACCCAGGAATTCAGTTTTTTATGTTGTACCATATTTCATTTTCAAAGCTCCAGGTGTCTTGCTAAGAGTTTTTTCATGCTCTTATTCATCAACAAATAGCCAAATACATTAGAATGCCTTTATCTGCTTCACTGGATCCCTGTGGAATGGTTCGGTAAGTTTAAGATTGTGTATTTGACCTTTGCTTCATCATCATCATCATCATCATCAATTCCCGACGCCAGCCAATTGGTGGCGATGGTTACGAATAAATGATCTCCAGTGTCTTCCATCATTTGTCAAGGAACTAACAGTGTATGAAATAAAGGATAAATTATTATCCTAGCCTGAAGGAGTGATATTCATTCATTCATTCATTCATTTATTCTGAGGATTTGATATAGCGCCTCTTCAAGATACCTACTCAGAGGCTCTCCCAGCTCAGCCACAGCTAAAGAAGATTGTACCAGACATATTGTACCAGAATGCCAATCAAATAAACGAATATATTATTAAGTTCCTTGCCCTCCTCCTTAGTGTTCGTCCAAGTGATGCTATGTCCTCATACTGTCCAGGATAGTCTTGGTCTGTTTTTGTTTGTTTTTCCTTTATTTTATGCACTGTTAATCCCACATCGCCCTTCTAGCCTTCAAATACGGGGTTGCTAGAGCCTACATTGCAGATAATTAGGGGATTACATGCTGTCAGTCGCTGTGCCCTTTATTTTGGTAATCCTCTTCCACAAAAGGCCCTGCTTCACAGGTTGTTTTGGTCATTTAAATCACACGTGGAGACTCAATTTTACCATGGCCTTGGCACAACTCTGTCTTGGCCTCTAGCAAACATTAATCCGTGCTTTAAGATTCATATTTACCGAATTTGCTTGCACAGTTGATTCATATTTGCCTAATTCGCTTGCACAATTTAAGTGCTTTAAATAAATAAATAAAATTAATCAAATATTTACATACTACTATATATGCCTTACACAGTCCTATAGCCTTTGGCTGCAATTTTATGATTAATTGTAGTGTTAAGTCAACTATAATGAGTACACTGTTGGTTGGATTAAACGGTGAGGGAGAGGACTGGCCGTCTGCCCTCATATGCCGAGGCTAAGAAAATGAAGTCGCTAACACTTCATACCCATGGCTGCTTAAGGGACTGCTCTGCTTCGTCTGAGTCAATGAACCGTGCTGGATAGATAATATAAATGAGGACATAACATCACTTGGACAAATACTAAGGTGGCAGTGGACTTGACAAATGACCAAGGACAATGGAGATCATTTATTTGAACCCATCGCCGTCAAGTGGCTGGCGTCAGGAACTGATGATGATAAGTCACATTTCAGCCCATGGGCAGGAGGATGTTGTGACGACTAGAGATAAATTTAGTTTTTGGGGCCATGCCCAAAAGCAAATCTCAGACAGCACCATGGCCAGCTGTCTGAGATTTCTAAACATGTCCAGGAATATCATGTGTGGAAATAACAAGTTTAGAAATAAATGTAGAAATATGATTTTTAGAAATGATTGCATTGGCATATCCTTGAGGTCGCTTTGATTGGACCTCGAATTTCCTATTTTCTGAACACTAGAAGGTGATTGATTATCACTTTGACTTTTCAAACGCCAATTTTTATGGCTGATAACAATATGTATCTTGGCGTATAAGCTGCGTGGAAATCGGTTTCTACGAATGACAATTGCTGCTTAGAGCACTTCACTGTTTTCAATTTTCATCGTGACATGCTTTTTAAACGTTTGCCTGGAACCTTGGGCTTTGAATAGTAGAATACAGCAATTGCTACTTATTTTGTCATTACGCGGATCAAGTATGTGTACTCTATGCTCCAGATTTGTCCTTTTCTTTCGAGTGTAAGGTCTTGACGCTAGAGAGCCAGACTGTTCGGATGTGATCGGCTAATGCGTGGGATTTCAGGCAGTCTCGTTTGTCTGCAGAGAATGATAAATATGGCAGTACTCTGATAACTGCCTTTGTTTAAACTGCTTTTTTATTGTGTAGAGCTTGGGGTTCAAATCCCTGCCAAGGTAGCAACATGTTTCAGGATTTCTGCCCCACTTGCGTCCCCTACCTAACTCGGCTATAATGGGTACACCGAGCATACACTGTCGGGGGAAGATCAGATGGTGAGGGAGAGAAATGGCCACCCGCCCTGATAAGCTGAGGCTGAGAAAATGAAGTCGCTAACACTTCATTCTCATGGCTGCCTCTCAGGCTAGCTTATGGTACTGCTCTTCTCCTTTGTTTATCGTGTAGACTGTATTCTGTTTTTCCTACACACTTTAATGACGAGCTGCAATGGTTTCCCAGTCACTTTTAGTACACTCTCGTCGTTAAAGTGTTACGCCAACCAACATGTGGGGATGTTCAGTGGGGTATAAAGTAATAGTGATTTCGTTTTTCCTATCTTTTAGCCATTTTTCTTTGTGGGAACTTTAGCTGTTAAAGTGTTGTTTACCATCTAGATCTGTTTTCTTAGTTGTGTAGTTTGGTGAAATAATTTGTGTGTATGACAGTGCTGTGGAGTGTATACTGTATAGTGTAACGTGAATGCCTATTTTACTATGATTGGTTTAGCAGAACATTACATGGGAAAACCCTTATAGTGTCTTTCAGTGCATGGACAATGCGAAAGCGTTGAAGTTCTGTGTTTAAGAGAACATAAAAATTTTATTCAAGTTTTATGAACAACAGTGAACATTAGCTGAACATTCTCTGTTACAGCCATTCAAGCAGGGGTGGAAGTAGATTAAAATTCGTTGAACATGCGCACAAGACAGAGAAAGGACAGTAGGTCTTGCATTATCTAATAAAAAACAGGCTAACTACTTACGTCAGATAGGTGATAATTTGTTTAGTACTGTATTTATAAGTGGAAGGATGACAGTAGGCTGATAAGGTGAGATGATAGCAGTGCTTCTAAATGTCTATCGTGATGCAGATGAGATTTTGACACTAAATTTGAACTTGTCAAATTATTTACCCACTGATATGACAGATAACAAGTTAAAAACTGACAGCACTATTTGCAACGTGTCACCAAAGTGATATTAAATACAAGAACTAAACATAATCGCGATGTGGAGAACTGGTGGTAGTGGTAGCTCGGCCCTGATAAGTAGTTAACAGTTTATAAATTACCAGTAAATTACCGTCTTTTATGATTCGATGTTCAAGTTACCTGGTCAGAGATTGTTGCACCTTGATGCTCCATTTTTAGTACACCAAGCCCGTAAAGTTGGAGTGCAGGAACACCTATGGAGTGTACTTATATTTAATGCAGCGCTTCAGCTGTTTTGTATCTTAGGCTCTGCCAGTTGCGTTGGTCTTCTTCGGTTTTATTGTATCTGTTGGTCGGTTGGCTTGTCCAGCTGTCTGCTTAAGTGCTCAGGGTCTCCGCTTATCTTATCCGTGTGGTTGTTATGTTGGGGGCTGATGGTGATTAAGCTTGTGGAGCGAGAACGAAATTGATTTGGCACTACAGAGATTTTTATATTTGTATCTGTATTATGTTTCTGAATAATGGAGGTGTAAGTAGGAAGAACCTTTCTAAAGTGCATTGATTCTGACACGTGGCGGTGTTAGTTATGTGGACAGGAGGTGGAGGTCGGTGGTATGGAAAAAGATGGAAGCGCCAGCTGAGTGATGAACTGGATCCATGTGGGGTGAAGGAGTGGAAGGTCAAGAAGGAAGACCAAGAATGGTCAGAGTCTGAGATGTCTGGAGTTGTGGAGTGAGGGAAGAAGACTGGTGATGAACAATGAGAGGGAGACAGAGGGAGAGAGATAAAGAGAGAGAGAGAGAGAAAAATAGGAAGGGAGAGAGAGAAACGAGAGAGAAATAGGGAGGGAGAGAGAAACGAGAGAGAGAGAAACTAGAGAGAGAGAGAGAGAGAAACTAGAGAGAGAAAGAGAGAGAAACTATAGAGAGAAAGAGAGAGAGAACTAGAGAGACAGAGAGAGGTGGCGCTTCCGCGTGTTAACACCCACTTAGCATTGGCATGGCCGTGCTGGAGTTAGGGAGCACCTCTGAGTAGCCCTCTTGAAAAGGTGCTATATAAATACCGGAAGGAATGAAGTGGATTCTGAATACTGTTACTTCCTGACTTAGCATGACCTTTAACACTTGTAGGTCCGCACGTGTTGCTTTAAAATCTTCTCGGCGCATTCGGTTTTATCGACGAGTACAGTCAGAGGTGACTGAGTGAAGACATACAGTTTTTGAAGGCTATGACACTCCTGCTGTTCTGTTGTTGTTTGACTTTTCTCTGTTGTTAGCAACTGTCTCTGTGTTCCGTTCCTCCAAAGACATGGTTCTATTCACTGTGGATAAGCCTTTGTCACCCAACAGTTGATAGAATGTGGTTTATTTATCCAGAGTGAACAAGCAGATTGAATAGTTGACTGTTAGCAAAGAAGGCTTTTGTCAGGGCAGTGCCATTTGGGAAGTCACGTTTTTGCAGTGCTATTCTGTGGGTGTGGGTGTGTATTTGTTTTGATTACGCGCAAGAAAGGATTGGTTATGGCATGAGCAACCGGTTGTTCAAAGGTTCCTAGAAGCAAAACAAATAAAACGGCAGTTTTTCAAAGGCTGAATGGAGAACACCAGTCTGGGTTTTCCCCGTCTCTTCTGAATTAGATTGTTGTGAAGTTCAAGGGACTTTGGTCTACTGTGAAGGACGTGTATGCTTCTAATTAGCAGCTCTGTGCCTATGAGTTATATGATGTTTGTCCATATGGAGGCTAGATGCCTGTAAAGGGTGGGTTCACCGACACCCTTCTGCTGCCTGCACAGTCTGGGTTTTATGGTGAGTCATTCAGGACAACTGGTAGAATCTAAAACATGCTCTTGCATTCCTTAATCCTTATACATCACATTACATATACACACTGGCGTAAACTTGTCCAAAATATTGGGGGATTTGGTTATTTTTTTCTACACTTGTTGCATTGAATGTACAGTCGATCTCAATTATTGTGGGGGGGGGGACGTGCCCCGGCTCCCCCCAGAGTCTACGCCTATGCATATACATTACATATACATCACAATACATACATTCCAAGCCCTTGTTTAATTACAATATACCATTTCATGCTAAAGTTAGACGGATAGGTTTTCAATTATACTTGACATTGGTGTTACTATCTTCTACAGAGTGTTTTCATGTATGTGAATGACTTTAGTAGCCACTGAGGCTGAACAGACTGCTCCGTACATAGGCATTCTTTTGTTCTAGTTCTAGTTCATTGTTAATCTCTGATCATATCAACTTGTGAAGTCGGTTGTCGATTAGTATCTGTGAATTTCTGAAGTGCTTTTACTTAGAGTTGCTTACAAGACATGCCTGCCACCCATTAGGACTCTAATTAGCCTTGTTAGTGGTCATGGCAAAAGGACAAGCACTGGGTGGGCCTTGCTTTGGCCTGGTTTGTTACCAGGCTGGAAGGAAAGGCATTGGAAAGTGGCAATGGTAGTGGTCACCGCAGAAGGAAAGACAAGCCTTGCTTTGTCCTCTTTGAATGCATAATGAATGAGACAATTGTATCACCTTCCTCTATTATTCATTTGGCCTCTGTTTCGCTTGGCTTTCGCGGACTAATGGAAACTCTCCAGTAAGTGAAAATGATCGGAGGTGGAGATACTTCTGAACAACAGTCTCGCTGAAGCAGCCGTGAACCTGATGCTGTGTGCCTTGTGATAACAGCGCTAATCATTGGATTAGTTCGGATTAGGTCCTCTGTAATGTCGACAAAGTTATCAACTTCAAGGAAATTTTGTGCTACCTGAAGAGAGAGAATTTCATTCCCTTAAGCTAGCCCTGAGGCAGCCATGGGTATGAAGTGTTATAGCGACTTCATTTCTTATGACGGTGGGTGGCCAGTGCTCTCCCTCTCTGTCTCATCTTCCCACCGACAGTGTACAGTCAGTGTACTCATTATAGCTGAGTTGGCTGGAGGATGCAGGTGGAGCAGAAATCTAAAACCAAATTTCTGCCCTGATGGGGATTTGAACCCCCGATTTGTCAGTCGACGGTCCAGCCTGCTAACCACTGCACTATCACCCCCTGATACCTGATCACCCCATGTTATCTGAATGAATGTAGATTTTCTAGGCTAGCATATATCGTCTTTTAACAACCTGTCATTGTGAGGGTAATCCGTGTGTAATTGCTTGCATTTGCGTGGTTTTTGGGTACTTCTGGGTAACTCATCACGACTTTGGCGTGTGACTTGTCACCATCAATTCTGCTTATGCTGCGCGTTGAAAGCTTCTGCTTTGGATCGGATAATTGAGCCCGGTAATTGAAATGGAAAATCGAATGGAGCCGTGTCCCTTAGTTCTAATGATGAAGCTGCATTCTAATCACATACACTCCAAGGAAGTCAGATCTGGTTACACCAGACACAAGTGTGGCACGAAAAGTAGCGGATGTAAATTATGCTAAGTGTGATGTAACCCATTATATAAACCATTGTCAGTATTTGTATTATAATTAGTATTTCTGGATTTATATGGTGCCACTATCTGATGACAAGCATGAATAGATTGGGCTGAGCGATTATGCGTTAGTGACTACTTGTTGAAGTAGTCGCTGCAGTCACAGTGGTCAGGGAGCACTTCAACCTGATCACATCTTTTCTTTTTAAATTTCTTTTTTTTCATCTTCTTTTTCATTTGTTTTGTCATTGTTTGTAACTGGCTGTGGTTTGTCAGCGAGAGCTCAATTAAACGAATATATATATATATATATATATATATATATATATATATATATATATATATATATATATATATATATATACTTTGCGTTACAATGCACGTGCTTAACCAATGCAATCAGCCATCATTTAAACACTCAGAGGTTTGGCTTTGCAAGCCATATTATATTTTCCCTCAATTTACCTAATGATGAGGCCTTACGTGAGGTCGATAAGCAGCTTGGCTTTGGGTCCTCGATGCACCGAGATTATGTTCATAATTGTACAGTTTATGTAGTCCCTGTTCTGTTAAAATGCCTCAAATGAAGAGTTCCAGCTCATCACGTTACGACATAAACCATGATTGAACAGAATGGTCGTCAAATGCTGACGGAAGAGCAGTAGACGAAGAAGCTCATGTTGCAGGTTGCTAAGCAACATGTTGCAGGTTGCTAAGCAACCTGTTCCAGAAGAATGACGAACCATGGCCAAGCTTTTATGCTGCAATGTGGAGTTTTAATGATTGGTGAATAGTGGAGTCATTGGCTGTCTTGGGAGCCTTGAACCTATGCACTTTGCATTAAATGCATTTTTATGATCCATTCAGAAGCTCGCCCAGTGCGAGAGAAAAAGCAAGTTTTAAGAAAGGTAAACGGGGAAGAGTCGTTACTTGAGAGAATAGAAGAACGAATAAGGAAGCCATTGTTTATGGTATAAACATGCCTGTTTATAACAAACCATGTTTATGCAGTTTCTTTGTTTATAAGCAACGGATTTGCACTGTTTAGAACTTTAGATAGATAGATAGATAGATAGATAGATAGATAGATAGATAGATGGATGGATGGAAGGATGGATGGATGGATGGATGGATGGATGGATGGATGGATGGATGGATGGATAGATAGATAGATAGATAGATAGATGATAGATGATGGATGGATGGACGGACGGACGGACGGACGGACGGACGGACGGACGGACGGACGGACAGACAGACAGACAGATAGAGACAGACAGACAGACAGACAGACAGACAGACAGACAGAGACACAGCCAGAGAGAGAAGGAGGAAGGAGGGAGAGACAGACAGACAGACAGACAGACACAGACAGACAGAGAGAGAAGGAGGAAGGAGGGAGACACAGACAGATAGACAGACACAGACCTCACATCACACATGCTCTTGATGTCTGTTTACATTGGATTGGAGAACTGAGTAAACCATTGATGCCTTGTTAAGCAGACTAAACATCCACTGGACACATGAGAGTGACCTCAAAGTGGTGCCAATGCCTGGCTTCAAGTAGCGCTAGTGCCTGGCTTTAAAGTGGTGCCAAGGCCTGGCTTCAAACTGGTGCCAATGTCTGGCTTCAAAATGATGCTTAGGCCTGGTTTCAAAACAGTGCCAACGCCTGGCTTCAAAATTGTGCTAAGACCTGGCTTTAAAGTGATGCCAAGGCCTGGCTTCAAAATGGTACTAAGGCCTGGCTTCAAAATGGCGCTAAGGCCTGTTTTTCGAAAAAGTGCCAAGGCCCGGTTTCAAAACGGTGTCAAGGCCACAAAATAGTGTCAAGGCCTGGCTTTAAAGTGATGCCAAGGCCTGGCTTCAAAATGGTACTACAGCAGGGCTTCAAAATGATGTCAAAGCCTGGAAAATTGTGCCAATGTCTGGCTTCAAAATGGTGCTAAGGCCTGGTTTCAAAATAGTGCCAAGGCCTGGTTTCAAGACGTTGTCAAGGCCACAAAATAGTGTCAAGGCCTGGCTTCAAAATGGTACTAAGGCCTGGCTTCAAAATGGTGCTAAGGCCTGTTTTTCGAAAAAGTGCCAAGGCCCGGTTTCAAAACGGTGTCAAGGCCACAAAATAGTGTCAAGGCCTGGCTTTGATGCCAAGTGATGCCAAGGCCCGGCTTCAAAATGGTACTAAGGCAGGGCTTCAAAATGATGTCAAAGCCTGGAAAATGGTGCCAATGTCTGGCTTCAAAATGGTGCTAAGGCCATGTTTCAAAATATTGCCAAGGCCCGGTTTCAAAACGTTGTCAAGGCCACAAAATAGTGTCAAGGCCTGGCTTCAAAATTGTGCTATGGTGTGGCTTCAAAATGATGCCAAGGCCTGGCTTAAAAATGGTGCTAAGGACTGGCTCTATGTCTTAGAATGGTGCTGTATTGATGCTTGGTTATGTTGTCATGTGGAGGGACCAAAGATCTTTTCAGTAAATTTATTACAGCTGCGGAAGCAAATGCTAAGCGATGACTGTTGTAATAAATACCACAGCGATGATCAATGACAGCTCTGATTATCTTCCTAAGTTTTAATACCATTGCTGTTTCTTCTGTGTGACGTCGTTGTTGATAATGAAGATGATAAGAATGATGAGGATGAAGATGACAGTGTTTATGAAGATGTTGCTGCTGATGATGATGATGATCAAGGAAGTGTTTGTCATCACAGCTGTAGACAGGTAACAAACAGGACAGCAATTCAAAGCAAATATTGTGCGCCATACTGTAGAGCAAGCGCCTTATAAAGAGAAGCCTGTAGGCAATAAAAGGCGGCATAATACAGGCACAGGTGCATGTGATAAATTTATACTAAATCTCATGACTTTTATAACGCTATTTTCATAATGCACAAGGCACCGATCGATGGTTGCTTCACGGGAAACCATATTCAAAGTCATGGTGAATTAGAGAAGCCAGGTCAGAATCCAATAAGTGAGAGAAGCAAGAAGTCAAGTTACAGAGGTATTATTTATTTATTTATTCCGGATATTTCTATAGCACCTCTCGAAGTCTACTACTACTACTCAGAGGCGCTCCCGACTACAGCATTTGATACTGTGCCGGAATTTTCATGCCGAAGCGCCACGAGCAATTGCGAGTGAAGGACTTGCCCAAGGTCCGTACGCAGCGGCTAGAGTGGGATTCGAACCTGCAACCCTCCGGTCACAAGGCGCCGAACTTACCACTGAGCCACCACGCCCCACATTAGCATTAGGTATTAGCATGTGCTGGAACAGATGAGTTTTAACTGTAGATTTGATTGACATTGGAGAACTGACAGTGAATTTCTAAGCTATCAATATTCAGTCCACCTGATTGAACAACGTCAGCCAATCAAATATTTGGAGTTGTGCGGAAGAGAAGGAATTCAGTCTTAGAATGGTTCAGGAATAGCTTCTTGCTTGCCATCCAAGACTGAGCATTATGGAAGAAGCAAGAGCAAGTAATTGGCAAGATGGATCGGATGACAGCTGCAATGAAAGATATAGCCGGATATCATCATCATCATCATCAACAGTTCTTGACGCCAGCCATTTGTGGCGATGGGTACGAAAAAATTATCTCCATTATCCTCGGTTATTTGTCAAGTCCACTGCCCCCCTTAGTGTTAGTCCTATTGATGTTATGTCATCATAATATCTATCCAGCATAGTCATGGATATCATTGGTATACAAATGGCTTTCTAGATTGCTTTCAGTAAGAAGTGAGCCATCTGCACCTGCCATCCCTTCTGGATTAGTAGTGTGAGTAACTGTATCAGTTGGTAGGTTGCAAAAGTTGTCCTGCTGTAACATTGTGCCATCTTTACCTTCACCTGTTTATCTAAACTCACTAAGGTCACCTCAAAGAGTAACAATATGACTGACTAGTCTAGAATAGAACCACACTTATCCACTCATTTGTCACATACCCAAATTTGGCCATGTCTCGAGCTACAGCTGCTACATACGTGATCTTCTGCACTGGCTTCCTCTTGAGCAGCATATCACGTACGGTACAGGTTGGCAGCCCTACTCTGGCACTGCTTGCTGGACCTTGCTGCGCTCTATCTCTGCAAAATCTGCCACCCCGTTCTCAGCAAGCGGGGCTCTCGTTCCATTCGCTCGTCCGAATGGGGCTTGCTCTCTGATCCTTTTGCCCGTACCTCTACCAGGCAGCATCACGCTTTCTCGGTGGTGGACCCTCTAACCTGGAATAGCCTTCCCCTAGCACTCTGCTTGTTCCCCAGAACCTTCTATTCCACGTTCTTTTCTCGCGTTAAGACCGCTCTATTCAGCCGTGCTGGAGTCGGGAGCACCTCTGAGTTCTCCTTGAAGAGGCGCTATATAAATGTCTGTTATGAATGAATGAATGAATGAATGAATGGATAACTCTAATTCTTCAGTTTCATGTTTTCAAAAGGTTATGTGAAAATTTGAAACTCTGATAAGAACTGGTTATGTTTTTATAATTAGTCATTTCCAGACTGAAGGGTGAGATCTGGTTAAAGGTTTATTTTTTATTTTTATTAAAATGGAGATGTAGTTTCGTAGACATCTACGATTGCCTTTCTTTACTGAGTGAATGATGTGGCCTTGGTTTGAATTTCCGTCTAGTTGTGCTTTCATCTAGACAACTTGCAGTTAGTGTTTATTTGGAACTCGTGTGGGGCAAAGTTTGCAGTAGACGAAAAAGGGCCAGTCTCCCCGCCTCGACAGAGAGCAGACGGATCCAGGGGAGGGGCAATCGGACCAGTCCCAGGCATTTGATTTGTGGTCACATGACAATGAAAGATAAATGGCACAGACCTCAACCCTTTCTGAACTCCCGAGTCTGCCCGTGCCGAGTTGCCCGTGCCACAGAGAGCAGCAGAGCAAAGTGGTTAAATTGTGATCTAGTTATGTTTTAAGGGGGTGGGACTCGATAGTGTAGTGGTTCCGATGGACTGTGGATCGAGAGGTCGGGGGTTCAAGGAAGACAACTGGCATCCCACCCTCATATGCTGAGGCTAAGAAATGAAGTCGCTAAAATTTCGTACCGATGGCTGCCTTATGGCTAGCTTAAGGCTCTTCTTCTCTTCTTTGTTCTAAGTGTTTCCATCTATTCATATTATAGGTTATCGAGTGGATATATCTAGGTGTTTACATCTAATTGTGTTCTAAGTGTTTCCATCTAGTCTTGTTCTAAGTGTTTTTATGTAGTACAAGTGTTCTAAGTGTTTACATGTAGTCATGTTGTAAGTGCTTCCATGTGGTTGTGTTCAAAATGTTCTCATCTAGTTTTGCTGTAAGTGTTTACCATTTGATTTGGGAGCCACATTTAAATATATCCACTATACAAGACCTTGGTAATGGTTATAGTGCCCCTCCCCCTATAGATCTACAAGAACTACAAGGATGTGTTGGAGATTCATTTCCATAAGGCAGCCTATTTGTTGAATATTTAATATTTTGTTCTTACAGTTGGAACAATGGCATACATATTTATTTACAATGCACGAGTTCTAATTTTGATGGTGATTAAATGTTTATTGTGGTCTTGTCAGGTACATCTTTAGGATACGGATGATTGATTTGGCACACTCGATTAGATTAGAGTTGAATCTGAAGCAATGTTAAATTGTACTACACACTGAGTAGCCTAAGAAAATACAAGGAATTGAACATGTCCCTTTCTGATGTTGTTGTCTGTTCTGCTTACTTGCTAGCAGAAGTGTAGCCAGGAAACAATTTGGGGTTTTCCAATTTGGGGGTTTCCAATTTGGAAGTTTCCAATTTGGGGGTTTTTAATTTGGGGGTTTCATTGGACATGGTCGCAGAGTGCAGGGTCAGTTTTGAAAAAGTGTTTTATACTTTTGCAATTTATTTGGGGAGTTTGAACCCATAAGCCCCCCCCCTCCAAATACACCCATGCTTGCGAGACAGGTGATCGTGACTACTGTAATCCTTGACGAAGCCGTCTGATAAAAACTGTTTGTTTGGCCGTTGCTGTCATTAACTTGCATTTTAGTCATCATTAACGCGCGACTGCTTTCTCGTTGCAGAGATCTTTCGAGCGGCTGCGGAGGCAAATGAAAGCGACATCTTGAAGCTGTACAATGTCCATGGCAACCTCATCAACATCTCGCAGAAACTGGCCGAAAACACGCCTGAGAAGCGATATAAACTAGAAGTGGTCGCTGCTCAGTACTCAGGTGTGTGTCTTCTGTATAAATCAGTTATTGAGCAGTCAATCAAATGTTCAGTAATAGACTCTCAATCATGCAATCAAAAATTCTGCTGTTCAATCATTATGTCAGTTGATCCTTTAACGACAAGAGAGATAAGTTCTCCATGCATTTTAGTACATGCTCGTCATTAAAGGGTTAATCAGCATTTAATGAACGTACTGGTAAACACCATTTGATCAGCCTTTAAACAAAACGAGCACTAATTCAATCAATACACGAATCGGACAAATTGTATAGCTCCACCACATTATCAGCTGCCGGTAAACCTGCCAGCAGTACTTCACAGTGTAAAGTGCTGTTTTATGATGCATTCAGATTGTGGATTGTGTAGTGTGACAAAACGCAGATTGTGTAGTGTACTGTGCAATAACAAGTCATTGGGTTAGAATGACAGTCAACATGAAGCAGTGTGGCGAGAATAAATGGCAAGGCAAACAGGCAACTGGCTGGACAGCCGCTGTCCAGTTTCATCCAGTCTGGCAAGTTGCCCTGGTTGCACGTCTTTGCCTTATATCGACTTCAGTTTTCTTTTGACGAAAATAGATTACCTTTCAGCGAACTGACTTTTCTACACCTTTCATTGCCATCCCTTGAACTGAAAACAAACAGAAAGCATAACAATGTCACACATTGTTATTGTTTTTATTATAATTGTTCCAGAACAGTAATCGCAGCATGCATTATTAATAAGTTATGCTGGCTGTTGAGTGTACCTGAGTTAACCTTTTCTGCTTCTCCTTCGTTACCGTATTTTTTATGCCTGATTTTGCCGTGCCAACTCAGCAGTAATGAGTACACTGACCATACGCTGTCATTGGGAAGATGAGATAGTGATGGTGAGGACTGGCCACTCTCCCTCATATGCCGGGGCTAAGAAAATTAAGTCGCTAACACTTCATACCCTTGGCTGCCTCAGGGCTAGCTTAAGGGACTGCTCTTCATCTTTTTTACCGTGCCATTCCTTACATTCCTTTACCATGGCTTTCCATCTCTTAGATTCCAATAGCTTGCCTTGCGTTGTTTAATCTTGACAAATCGTTATCTTGCCTTGCCTGACTTCAAGCTGTATAGATCTGGAGATCAGGTGAGACTTGCGTTGACAGCTGATATCGTCAACTCCGAAATTATGTTTAAATTATGTTTACGGCAGAAGAGACTCGTGTCATCTGTTTGGTTATCATTGACCCTGTTAAAACGAGTGCTGTTTGAATAGGACCAAGTGGTTGTTTTTCCGCTGTCTACAAAATCTTCCAAGGCACTGTTGTTTACGGTCTGCACTCAGGAAAACAGAAACTTCAGCTGTGCCAAAAGAAGGAAGTACAGAATGGATGGCTTGCGGTTTAGTCATAGTTTTCCCTGAAATGGGTTCGCCTCTTAAAGCTACATGGCCTTTTAAAGAGAAAATTGTCTGTAAGATCGTCCATTAATCTTTTTTATGACTTGTGTATTAGGGTTTGGCGAAATCTTGATCCGGAAATCAGGTTTTCGCCGGATTTTGCCCTAGACCGATTAATTGGAATCCTCATCCCTAGACTACCGATATTAATACCAAAAGAAGTAACTTTTTCACCAAAAACAATTTCTTTTTCATTAATACAAAAATACAAACCTGTTTCGGCGACCTCCTGTGGTAATCTTTATCATTGAAAATCTGTGTAAAATATTAAATTATGAGTCGACGTAACAAAAAATGGCGAACAGTCGATCAGTAAAATATCCGGAATCGGAAATCGACAAAAAAAGCCAGTCGGCTAAACCCTAGTTTGTATAGATAAGTGTGATTTCCAGACAGATGTGGTTATGAACTAACAGAGGCAAAACTAACAGAGACGGCATCCACAAAGTGGCAGATGAATGCCATCTTGTGTTGTGTGACTTGATGTTATGTTGCTGAGTTTATTTTTTCCTCTTACTTGCAGACCCGGGCTGGCACTGTGGCATCTCTTGTCACATGGCCATAAACGCCCAATAAACTGTCTGGCTGTAGGATATTATTATCAGACCGTGTAATGTTATGTTCTGCACATCAGCAGAATATCAAAGTTCCACACGAACAGCTGATTAACACTTTAACGACCGGAGTGTACTAAACGCGACTGGGAACCAGTGCAGCTCGTCGTTAAAGTGTTAATGTAGAGGAGATTATTAGCTGGTTCCAGATTAACTGAACTCCTCAGGAACCAGGCTGAATTTATGTTCAGGCTAATGATGGGTTCTAGTTTATGCTGTTAGCAGAAATTTCTTGTTCTAACAAGTAGTTAGGTAAATATGCGGTCTTGAGGGCTGAGCTGCAGAGGAGTTAATGAACGACCAGGTTTATTTGCCGATAATTTGCTTCAGACGGGTCTGTAAGCCGGAAGCCATTACATCAATGACCACGACATGGAGAGGCAGAGGAGGAAAAACAGGAGGAGGAGGAAAGGATAAATGAGGAGCAGGAGAAGGAAGACAAGGAGTACAAGGAAGAGGAGGAGGAGGAAGTGGAAGAGGAGGAGAAAGTCGATGAGAAGACGTAAATTCTCTTAAGGTGTGATGCAGGCACCGGGAATTGGAGGAAAGGAAGGGAAAGAAGGAACTGGAGATGGATAGGTAGAGGAAGTGAGGAGAAAGAGGAGTATTAGAAGGACGAAGAGGATGACTGAAGAATACCCCAAAAGAGTACAAGAATACAGGTGCCAGATATTGAAAGGGGAGGAATCAGTGCAGGAGGAAGTAAGAGAACAGAATTTTTTGATTAATGAAGTGGAGTGCCCATATCCCGCTGCGGATATACAATTATTTTGCATGATTTTCCGTGCCTTTTATATATACCATAGATTCCTCAGTTTCAACCTAGCAATCAGAAGTGAGTTTCCATACCTTTGTATTATAGAGATTCTTCGGTTATGCTATCCGGAGTGTAGTGGCTAACTAACCTGCCACTGAACACATTTCTGTGGTGAATTTCATGCATGTATTCTATTATCACCAAAACTGTTGTAGTCTAGTCTGTCCAGTGGCAAGAGTGCATGATTTTAAATCCGAACAAGTTACATCATAAATCTTTTCCAAATTAGCATATTGTAATAATAATAATAATACTAGGGCACTGTTAAACTGATGTGTCATTACAGTTTTGTCAGAAAATCGTTTAGTAACCTTTTAGGAATAAATGATCCTTGCATTTAGATGGTCATGCATTGACATGATCTGATCGAATTCGATCTGACGATGGGAAAATGGAGTCGGTTCAATGTGTTGCCAGTCTTCGTCAGTTGGCTGATTGGGTGGGCAATCGGGGAAAATTTTTCCAGTCTGCACGTTTGAAACTGGTTAGTTGGATTGGGTTGACTGGGGACAGTGTATAATACGCAGTCGACAGCTGTGCCACAATTTGCTACGAATATAAACTTATGTATGAGTAAAAAAAAGTAAAGGTTATGACGCTGCTCATGGCGCCAACTTTATTGGGTCTGTTGCTGACTAGGTATCGTAAACCAAATCTATCTGAGCTGATCCTCTCGGATCATACTGATAAAGTCCAGATATATTCAGACTGACTTCGATTGTTCCAAACTGTTTCCCTATTGTACACCACTTCAATCCTTTATGATCGGACCAGATCTAGTCAGATCCGACTAGAAAAACCAAGTTGTGCTCGGAAATAACAGGCTTAATTTTTACCGTATTGTGATTTAAATTATGGTTACTTTTTAAATGGATTAAATTTGAATTTTGACAGCCGGGTAGTCAGTGTTTCATATACATCCCTTTATCTCAAAGGCGGGGCAAGCTTCATACTAAATGGGAGTGTTAGGGTGGGGATAGTGAATAGTGAAGTTTCAACAGGAATTGATTCTTAAGAGTTGGTTATTGAGATGCACACTAGAAGATGCCTCAAACCGTTGTAGTTGAGCATATTGCCCATTAATGAAAATGTAAACAAGTTGCGTCTGTGACAGCCTGTATTTATCAAATAAACGAATATTGAATTGAATTGAATGTTACAGAAATAGTACATATTCGTGTTTATTGACAAGCTCACTGACAAACCACAGTAAACAACATTGAAACATAACGGTACAATTATCAAGTTCTTAGAGAACACACGTCTTGGCGGCCTGTTAGGCGCCCGTTCATTTTACGGCTGCCCCTAGGGAGTGTAAGGCTGAGTCGACCTGTAGGGAGCTTATGGTATCGAACCGCGTCTTGATCTGATGTTCTTCGAGGAAGTGTTACTATTCATCTATTCCCCTTCCCCTACCTTACATAAATTTGGTTTTTCAAGTGGTACTACCATAATTGTTTTGATCTGTGTGAAGTGGTACTACCATAATTGTTTTGATCTGTGTGAAGTGGTACTACCTTATAATTGTTTTGATCAGTGTTGGGCGTCTGATTTCATCTCTGAGACTTGTTGTGTGTCGTGCCGCACGTCACAGGTTGTTCTATTGTTCGTGAACATAACACCGATATACCTACCACCTGTGAAGAGTCTATCGGTGGCTACTACCACTGAGAGGCACTTGGGTGTTGGGCGGCCGGCGGGTGTGTTAGACTCGGGGTCACAGAGGAGAAAGTGATATAATAATAATTATTATATTCTTTATTATTTCAAACCTACAGATGCAGTAAGATTACATTGAAACATGAAAGTACAATGAGTATTTTAATTAAACACACGGTTTGGCAGCCATGCAAGGCGCTGCCCTAGAGGGGGTTACGGGAGTCGATCCGCGTACCTTATGCTCTCCTGGCCATGAGTGTTACCACTACTGTATCCCCCTCCCCGTGTGCATGGTGGAGTTGTGTTTCTACATTTTGGTTTTGGAAACGTGCTGAACCGGCTGAAACTGGTTTTTGTCTGGCCACTCAGCTTGTGATGAGGCTCATCTGACGTGGTCTAGTTAGTGCAGGTCACTATTATACCTGCGGCTCATCCATAATCATATCCCACAAAGAAAACACCAGTGACCTAGTTAGTTTCGGCTAACCAGGCAGCAGGCCATCAGTCGGCTGACCTTGATCTCTTTTGGGGCATGGGAAGAAGTGGGGGTAATGGTGATGGTGTGAGCCCTGGAGGTAGCTCCGTGTACCAACCACTTATAACGGAATTTTGGATACAATCCCCGGAATTCACCAATTCATTAATCAATGTCTGCATTGTGCCTCTAGAAAACCATCATTTATAATCAAGGCAACACAGCTTAAGGCGAGGCCAGCCATGTTTGTATGTCTGTGTGGGTGTGTGCGTGGGTGTGCATGTGTGTGTGTGTGTTTCCAAGTGTTTGAAATCTCTGTTCAACCCATAATTTATATTGTGCTGTATATAGATTGGAATTTTAAACTCTAAAATTAATACTCTATGCACGTATAGGTTTAGGTTGAATTGAGCTGTAACACCCCCACGCACAACCACACTCACGCCTACACACACAACCACACACTGATCAGATTAAAGTCCATCAACTTTGAAATTCAACTATCTAAATTAGGTATAGTGAGTTTAGTTTAATTTGCGCTTTTGTAAGTTACCTAAGATGCACTGTATTGAGTTCTCATACATACATACATACTTATATACATACATACACACACTTCACGTGCACACAGAGGCGGCGATCTTATTTGACAGGTGGGGGGACACTTTTGAACTGATCTGGTCAAAAAACAGTTTGGAACTGATCTGGTCAAAAAAAGAGGTCAAAGAAATTTTTTGCACTACAAGTTTTGACCTTGTTTTTGGTGTTTCTTCAAAATTCGAGGGGGACAACTGCATACTGGTCCCTCCCACTGGTAAAGGAAGGGGTCTTGTCCCCTCAACTCATCGGGATCGCCACCCCTGTGTGCAATGTATGTAACGGTATATGTGATTAACATTTGGTCATTTGGGTGAGCAATTGCTGCGTAACCTTGGAAATGTAATGTAATTGGACATTTGTATAGCACCACGCAAAGGGCAAACCAAATCAGCGGCACTCTCTGCACTAGCTTATATGATGTTACATGTCATTATGAACGAAAATAATGCATCAGTTATCAAAACAATGCGCGGTAAGCTGGAATAGTCACCGGTGGCGTGCCCATGCACACATGTGGAACCAACCAACAGATCAATCAATCAATCAATAAATCAAATCCTTTATTGAAGCAGTTTGAAAACAAAGCAGTATAACATAAAGTTCAGTGTCAGCATTTGCAACAAAAGGAGACCCAGAAGGGATAAAAAATCCCGCTATGTAGGGCCACCTAAGGTTCAATACTATCACAATAAATGTCATTATAAAAGTCTTTCAATCAATATTCTAATCAATTGCTTCGATCAAGAAAACAGAAGTGAACAAGATAAATCTAAATTAAAACTTAATTAAATGGTATTATGTGCAATCGAAAACAAAATTAGTGCAATTGCAGCAAACGGTTAACATTATACAATTATTAAGTGCATTAGACATGACACAAGTGCACACAAACAAATGGTGAAAAAACACGAATATCATGAAGAACAAGTTAAGGAATCGAATACTAAGATAAGCAAAAAAGAAATAATAATCACCGTCAATAGATGGCATTGATGTGAGTCTCTAAATAATAATAGATGATAGCTGGGAGCGTCCTTCTCCGCAGTTGATACCAGGGTTGTTTGACGTTGCGTAAGCGTTTGATGTGAGCATCGTAGAAGCTATTTAGACAAATTGCTGTGATTTGCAGCCTTATGTGATGTCTTCGTTTTGATGTTGTTTTTTAATAGGAGCTTCGGTGGCAGCTGAGCTAGGCTTTGATGTCGGTGCCCTTGAAAAACGGTCAGTACATGCAACAGGTGGTTCTTGGCCTTGAAGTTATAGTCGTCTCAGTATGTTGTGTACGTGATGGAATGTAAAGTGAGTTTGTAACTATGTCACACCTTTTCTAGCATTTAACGTATGTGATATAATGAAAGCTGAGTTTTACATTTGCCAGCCTGGTTGCGATGACCGCTTTCCTGAAGTCATTGTTTGCTAGACTGTCAGAAGGTGGGAGAAGTTAAGCTGGTAAGGTGATGTCATGTAATATTAAGTGTAATTACCCATTCCCTTGAACACTGTTCCGTAGGCATGTGACAGGTCTCAGCTGAAGTGCAGTCCAACAACACTGTGGACCACCCTAAGGTAAGACTTACTTGGCTGGACGTGGACTTGGAAGCTGTGAGAGTTGAAGAAAATGTGTTGGATGTGGCAGCAATATGGATACGGGTTTCGTTCATTCACTAATTCAATCGGGAATTTAATATAGCGCACATTCAAGACACCTACTCGGATGTGCTCCCAGCCGAGCCACGGCGAAAATATTAGATTTGAGCTGCTTGTAAAAACCAGACGTGTTACCCCTATAGGTAGTAGGCGAATCTCTAATGGAGGACCATTCCAGATGGAGGACCCAGCAGTTGAGAAAGCCCAATGTTGCCTAATTGTGGGTTTGGATACGTTGCAGAGACAGAGCCAGGTTGGGATACCAGATTGAAAGTTGAACTGGCCAAGTGATGTTAGGATGTGGAAATAATAACATCACTTCCTCATAGGGACACCCTGGGACGGGATATTTATAATTATGTTCTTTACTTATTACTTACTTATTTACTCAGCCTACAACTGTATTGTGATCAAGTACTGATTCTTTTATCGTTTGACGGTTATAATTTATTACCATTGTCTAGATCAGTGTTCATATCATATGGTCATGTGTGTGCACTTCTGAACTTTGGAAGGACAGCATTATCAAATACAGTTGTATTGCAAATCGCTGGACAACACTCTGCTGTGTATTGATACAATATGTACAATATATCTGATGGCCCTGAGAAACTGTGACTGAGTGAAGCCTGGGAGGAGGCTTGAACCTGTACCATCCGCCTTAAAAGCTGAGTGCCCTAACCACGCCTCATGCCCAATGATAAGGCATCAGTTGTTGGCACTAAGTTGAGGTTTTATGGCATTCTTAAGAGCTATATGAATAGCCAAATACTTATAATGAGTACATACATACATACGTACACTTACACATTCGCACGCACACACACACACATAAACACACACACACAAACACACGCACACATACACACACACACACACACACACAAACACACAGTCATGATTAGTTACCACAGGTGTATGTGGTTGTAAATCTGGACTTAGTTCACCTGTTTGGCAGATGAGTTAATAGGTTAATTCAGTCCATTGCTGATAGTGTAGTCGTTAGCATGCTGGACTGTCAAACAAGAGGTTGGGGGTTCAAATTTTACCCAGGGCAGAAATTTGGTTTGAGATTTCTGCTACACCTGTGTCCCCTAGCCAACTCTGCTATAATGTGCACACTCGGCAGGGAGCATACACTGTCGGTGGGGGAGATGAGACGGCGAGGAAGAGGACTGGTCACCTCCCTCATAAGCTGAGGTTAAGAAAATGAAGTCACTAACACTTCATACCCATGGCTGCCTTAGGGCTAGCTGAAGGGACTGAGTCATAAAAATAGGCTTGTGCATCTGATCATTTATATAGCACCTCATCATTTATATGGCACCATTGGAGCGTCTTACAGAGTCGCCGAAACGCAGCTATCTAAGCGGTCTGAGCAGGTGAGTCGCGTGGAAAATGTCAGCCATGATATGATTTGCGAAAGAAGGATTCAAGGGAAATTGTCATATTAGCTAAACTACAATCGCATCGAACTGAAGAAGAATAAGAGCTGTCCCTTAAGCTAGCCCTGAGGCAGCCATGGGTATGAAGTGTTAGCGACTTCATTTCCGTAGCCCCGGCATATGAGGGCGAATGGCCAGTCCTCTCCCTCGCCGTCTCACCTTCCCATCGACAGTGTATGCTCAGTGTACTCATTATAGCTACTTAAGCTGAGTTGGCTAGGGGGCGCAGGTGCAGCAGAAATCTCAAACCAAATTTCTGCCTTGGCTAGGATTTCTGCCCTGGCTAGGATTTGAATCTCTGACAGTCTAGCATGCTAACCACTATACTGTCAAGCACCCTCTGAACTGCGGTCTTTTCCGTGTGCTGTTGTCCCCTGCAGTACCTGAAGTGCAGTGCTTTCAGCCGGCTGATTGATCAATGCGAGCCATCTCGCCGAAAGGCTTCTCTACTGAGTGATGAGTCTTCATCGCGAATCCTAATAAGCGTCCCTTTGTTTGATATCGGATTCTTGGCGAAGCCGTTGGAAAAGAGCGGAATCAAATTATTCCAGGTGGAGCGGAGAAAAGCCTTGGAGCAATTTGCAGCCATAGAAAATAAAAGCTACAAAGCGGCAAGTCTGACAAGTGCTCATTTGTCAGAGTTGCAGCTCTTAATTGAATGCTGGTGCAACTCTGACAAATGAGCACTTGTCAGACTTGCCGCTTTGTAGCTTTTATTTTCTATGGCTGCAAATTGCTCCAAGGCTTTTCTCCGCTCCACCTGGAATAATTTGATTCCGCTCTTTTCCAACGGCTTCGCCAAGAATCCGATATCAAACAAAGGGACGCTTATTGTGTGTGTGTGTAAGTGTACGTATGTATGTATGTAGCTCTTAATTGAATGCTGGTGCATCATAAATAATAATAATAATAATAATATTCTTTATTATTCAAACCGACAGACGCAGTAAGGTTACATTGAAACATGAAAGTACAATCAATATCTTAATTAAACACACGGTTTGGCAGCCATGCAAGGCGCCGCCCTAGAGGGGGGTTACGGGAGTCGAACCGCGTACCTTATGCTCTCCTGGCCATGAGTGTTACCACTACTCTATCCCCCCTCCCCATGCTCATCGAAAAATGGACTGTATAGTGAAATGTTGCAGAAAGCAAAGTTCCCTATTAGTTTTGTCTTTACGTTGATTTACGTTGTTTACGTTGAGCTTTCCATCCGGGAGATTTTACTTAAGATAGGTAAACGTAGCATGGAAGATTCTAGACGTTTAGAATACCACTGTGGCATTCAGGTGAGAAACCTGACAAATTAATGTAAATGTCCTGAGGTTAGAATGATGTAACTATAGCCTTGTGGTTAGAATAACGTTTTGGCCTTGTGTTTAAAATGTTCCTGTGGCTGTGCTGTTTGAATACCACTGTGTCCATAATATTATAATACCACAGGTTTTAGTGTTTAGGAGACCACTGTTTTCTTCAGGTTGTTGTATCTCTGGGGCATAGGTGCCGACTTTTGCTTTTGTCTTTGGGTGCCACTGGGTGCATGGTCCCCCTCCATTTCCATAGGTAGGTGAGAAAGAAAAGTGTTTTCTTGTCAAGGGTTCCAGTGTTATTATTTATTTATTAAAAAAAATAAATAAATAATTTATTTATGCATAGACTGTGACTGAGATCTTGCAATGTTGGGCATTTGTGTTGTAGTTGTACTCAGGGGCATCTATCCCCACCTAAGTCATTGGAGCAACTTCCCCCTTTTCCCCCTCTTCTTCCCCTTCCCTTTCCTTCCCCCTCTAAAATGGTGGCACACACACTGACAGATCTCCCCCCCATTTTTTTGATGGAGCATTTGCTCCAAGGTTTCTATGGTGTAGACGCCCCTGGTTGTACTTCTCACGTTGCGAGATTACTGCTTAGGTTTAAAAAATTGAATTTAGGGTTTGAATTCTTCTGGGTGCCAGGCACCCACTGAACTTTCTCTCTGGGTACATTGGCACCCAAGGCTGCCAAGAAGTCGGCGCCTATGCTCTGGGGCTTAGTGGTTGGGAATACCGTGCTGGCCTTAAGGTTAGATTCTAGCATGAACCTGTAGGTCAGTTCCTCTGAGAACTACACATATTATATACAGAGTCTGTGAACGTAAACAGTTTTTGATTCTGGTTTTATGAAGTGAATGTTAATTTTGTTTGTTCTAGGTTAGAGGAGCTGGAGAAGAAGATCGTGGCTCATCAGTGCGAGGCTCCAGAAGTTGTCTATGACATGAAGCGCAAAGTGGATGCACTTCGAGAGAAGCTTGAGGTAATAATGTCAACACCAGGTGCCATCTGGTGTTCAGGCGTACGACAATTGAAACAGGACATCCAACATTGATTGTTTCTATAATCAGTATTTTGATTTGCATTCTCATTCACTCGTTTTTGCACAGCAGTCCTGCAGTATGTCTTCTCAAAGGCACTTGAGTGCGAAGTAAAGCCGGTGTTTACAAGCTAGAAGGGCAACCAGAAGTACAGCTCATAAGATTGTTTTGAACACCTGAAAATGGTAAGTATGTCAGTTAGATGGTGGCAGTGGCAAAGATGGTGGCAATGGCTCAGTGATTGTGTCAGTATAGGAACCATAATAATAATCTTGATCCATCTTGATTGCTTTGGTCATCATTTTCGGGGATCATTGCTAACTTAACGTACGCGTACGTTATAAGACTAACTACTTATATTGAGGTTCTTTGTGAAAGATTAGATAAATTTGTGGCATTTTTAACGTACGCGTACGTTATTTTTTCGATAACGTACGTACGGTATGCGTACGTTATTCTGGTAATTAACGTACGGTTGCACTTTGGTCATGATTGCTGTCATTTTTAACATTATGATCGTGGTCATTTTCTGGACTATTGTGGTTGCAATGATCATAAAAATTCTTAAATGAAGGTTTGAATTTTAACTTTTGTTTCCATTATAAATCAGGTTCAAAATTTATTGATTTGCAGCTAGATTCTTTTAACCTACTTTCAAAAAATCAGTTTATCGCAGGATTTTTTTGCATTTCTATCGATTTTGTCATCTTTTAGCCTACTTTCCAAAAATTCTTTTATCACAGGATGTTTTGCATTTCTGTAGAATTTGGATCACCTCAGTTGGTTGGGTTTATACAAAGATCTGTCGAGTGGAACTTCGTTACAGCCCTTCTGGAACAAATTCAACCATGCTGCCAAGTCACCCGAAAAATGTCGTCAGGTCTTTGACAAAGTCAGTCGGTTATGGTAAGCTGTCGGTGGGCTTGTCAGTGATTGGCTGGCAATGGTTTATCTTGGAATTTCTGAATTTTTTATGTTGTCAAATTGATTTATCCTTAGTTGTCTTCATGTGGTGCTATACAAGGCTGTAGTGGAGGGTAAACGTGGGTATACAGCGTGTACTCACCTCTAGAGACCATATACTCACCTCACAAAATATTTGTACTCACATGTAATGTGTTTCAGAAAACTAACCGGTGGCATGTACTCACCTCTAATTTGTTTAGGAAAACTAACAGGTAGCGTGTACTCACCTCTAATTTTACCACTACAGCCCTGGTGCTATATAATTGCTGGTTGTGATTTCTTAAGAGACTGACCGTGTCCAGTTTCTGGATCATTGCTGTCATATCAGCACTTCATTTCCAAGTTATTGGTTTGCCCATGTCATGGCAGTGTAACAAATTGCATCGTTTGATGTGTATTATCGCACTTTGGCATGACGTAATGGTCTGTAAGATGCCTCTGAAAGGTGCTTATGCATTGAAGTGCTACATAAATTTGTCTTGGGATAGATTTTCTGACATCGATGCCACTCAGCTATCGGAAAACACGGTAATCACGGTCAGTAACTTGCAACAAGGTAATTAATTATTGGGACGAGAAGCTAGAGTGTCTTTCAGATGTTGAAAGACAAGAGGTCAAACACGGGAAGTGAAGGAGCTGGCATGTTTTTAAGGTAAACTGAGCCAGTCCAGATATTAATTTGAAATGTGTCTTCTAGGAAACTAACCTGTGCAAGTCTGGAGGTTTGAGGAGTCTTTCAGGATAAATGACAAGTGGCGTAAAAACTGATAATCTGATAGATCACTGAAAGTCTCAAACCATGCTGCCAGAATATTGTCTTTGTTTTTGCAGTACTTTTGACATTCTGTTGATATTGGTGTGTAAGAAATGTGTGATTACCATACACAACCAATATCTTACTTTACCATCCATCAGCTTGGATGTAAAAATATAAAATATATAGCAGTGCTAAAATTCATAAATACATGATTTGAATAAGTAAACTGTTGAGTCAGCTTTTGTCCTGATACCGAGCATTGTTGTTCCTTTACAGCCAGGTCCAAGTGACAAAGGAAGTGAGAGATTATCTGAAAAAGCCGTCGTTTGACAACTGGCAGTGGGATGATGCGGAGATGATAATTCTGCTGCGTCAGATGTTCATCGATCTTGGCCTTGTCGTCAAGTTCAACATCGAGGTAATTGGCCAGGTGTTGTTGAGTAAGGATGTTGCTTGTCTGTCAGCAACGACAGTCCTCAGAGGTCTGTTCCTGGGGTTTTCAGATTTGTTTCCCAAAGGGCAGACGTAATATCAATATTGTAAAATATGCATGTATTCTATGTATGCATCTGGCTAGTTTTAAAGTACCTTTTAAGAATCTCAGAAGGGTACTAAACATAGCATTCTAAAATGTGTGACTTAAGACAGGCTGAACATGGTTCATGAACTGCCTGTTTCAACAAACAATACCATACTTATGTCTAGTGGAAGACTGTTTCAGAGGGATGGTAATGCATTGCCCGTGCCAGTGTATGGTAGCGAGAGACCAACGAGCCCCGTGAGCCAGTGAACACAATGATCATTAACAAGGCTGGCTATAATGCAGAACACAGACCTCTCTGATGTATTTGTGGCCACACTGACTATTGAATCTCTTGAAGATAACGTGTCATCGACCAGAAGCCGGTGGAGTGTCTCTTGCATATAACACGAAACATGCGAGAATTTTGACAGGTTTGCAACGAATCAGATGGCACAGTTGAAGATGGACTGATGCTGTGGTGTCTGGAACTTTGGTAGGCTTGGAAGCACAGGGTTACAAAGTCCAGACATGACAAATGATGAATTTCATTGTTTGACCTTTATCTGACACATAATTGATAAAAGCAGGATCTGCAGAGAGAACTGATCACCCCAAGGTCCCCGACACTTACAGCACTTCCCAATATAAAAATGCCACCGCTGTTGCATTCCTGTCAAATTCCCTTTAAACCTGAGCCGATTTGAAGACATCCAGGCCTGAACTTTCATAATGATTAACTGCATTTTGAACACACGGCTGGCATGTTAAGTACAGCTGGATGTCATAAGCACACTGATGAACTCAGGCTCCAATTGCAGCAATGATCTTGGTCATATCGACCATGTACAGGATGTACAGAGGCGACCGAGGACAGAGCCCTGCAAAAGACAGAATTTAACAGGTGTCCAAAAGTCAGTTGTACGTACTTGTTGGTCTCAGTGTGGTGTGTGTCAGGGCTGAAAGTAGGGATTTCCTGGCGGCCAGGCCCACGTAGGAGAAGCCACATTAACTCTTCTGCTCTGCTAATCCTTGTGGCTCTAGGTCTAAGTGTGGTCTTTTGAGAGGATCTGCGATCATTGCAGCTCTCTGGTCCTGACAGAGCTCATGGGATATGACCAAATGGCACAATATTAACATTGTTTGCAAAGAGTGCACACATATATCTCCTCTGTGATGATTTGGTCTGTGTTGGTGATCTAGAGGTTCACTCTGAGGCACTAAGTATCGAGTCTGCCTAGTTTCTTGTTAAAGGCCTCAGCAGTGATGGGCACTAAACTATTTTTTTTTAGTTAAACTAAAACTATTTTCCAACTAAACAAAAATAGTTTAACTAAAGTTGGCAACTGATTTTGGAAATTAGTTAACTAAACTAAAAAAAAGTAGTTAAACTTTTTCAAACTTTTTTCCAACTTTTTACGACAAACATTTTCACAATAAAAGACGTTAAGTGAACTGTAATAATGCAAAGCATCAATGACAATTTCACCTTCAAACTATGCAATGTGTACTGTTCTGGCATACAGTTACATGTGTACTGTAAGTAGTGTATGAATTTGAAAACACAGGCTGTTAATGCTAAAACCATGCAGTGTTCAAATGTTTTTTTGCTGACAGTGTTGAATGTTCACTGTGGAAAACTAGTTGCATATTGCTGATTTTTTTAGTTAAACTTTTTAGTTAGCAACTAAACATTTTTAGTTAAACTATGGTTTTAACTAAACTATTTTTTAAAATTAAACTTCTTCCTTAACTAAAATATTTTAGCTAAACTAAAAGTTAGCAACTTTTTAGTTAACTATTGCCCATCATTGGGCCTCAGTGGTCTTCCTTGTCCTGCAAATGACGTTAACTATGATTTTTTTCTTTCCCTGACACAGCAGAGTTTTGAATTACACAGACAGAGGAAGGCATACTCATTTAATTCTTTCGTTTTGGAATTGCTTGACTTTTCACTGATTCTGATTGTCTTTCTGTCGGATTGTCTATGTAGATGCCGATATTACTCGAGTGGTTGTTTGAGATTTACAAGCATTACAACGATGTGCCATTCCACAATTTCAAGCACTGCTTCATGGTCGCTCAGATGGTAAAAATTGTCTTCTCTCATCGTAACAGAAAAAAATGGGTGAATGATGACAGGCCGTGATACTGATAATATTTCATTTGCACATCTTACACGATGGTTTCACAGCATTCATGTCTAATTGTTTCTTTGGTTGTGGTAAAGATGCGCCATACTTCTGTCGAATCCTAGTGAGTGCATTAGGGAATCCGTATGTCAAATGAGACCAGTACTTGGATAAGTTTGTAAAAGGCGCTATACAAATGTCCAATTTCATCTCTGTACATTGCACTGTCTCTTTATTCTGAGACAACAAAACCACTGCATTTAATTTTTGTAAATATGAAAGAGCAACAAAATCTTGACATGACGTGCCTAAGGGTATGACACCAGTAAAGAAATCATAGTTAGAAGGGCTTGTGAAAAAGACAGGGATTTTTTTGGAAGTGTAAACAGGTGAGACAGGAGATTACCACTAGTTTGGTTGAATGTTTTCTCATATTGAAGAGTATATACTTAGAAAGTTCTTAAAAATTATTCAAATTTAAACTGAAGATGGTCTAATTCATCTTTCATCACCCATCATAGCCTAAACTCTGGTTTCCCTCACCTATCAGATTTGCTTCTTTATTGGATTGTGATTTATTTACTAGTCTTTCACTCTAAGTCATTGCAACGCCTATTTTTAGCAAACACTGTGAGAGGCGCTTTATAAATGTTCAGATACAATGCAATACAATCAGATTAAAATCATTTAATTCAGTATTTTATAGACTGCAATGTCCTGTGACTTTTATTTTTTTATAAATGAGTATTTATGCAGTATGTTTATGCTGTTTGCAAAGTATGCTATGGCTATCATCCGTGTAATTTTTTATCTGGTTTCGAATAATAAATGTGTATGTGCGTGTACAATGTGTAGTTTTGTTTTCCTTTTTGCAAATTATTGTATAAGGCCATGCTGGTTGTTGTTCTCAAATGCTGAAAGATATCGATGTGGATATTTGCAGATGTATGGTTTGACCTGCCTCATTGACCTTCCAAAGAAGATGGATGACCTTGACATTCTGACCCTCCTTGTGTCTGCCATCTGCCATGACCTTGACCACCCGGGTTACAACAATGCGTATCAGGTTGGCTAGTGTGGTATCTATCCTTTACTAGACCATGGTGCTCAGCCATTTTCTTTCATCGTTTCTTCATCTCTATCACTGTCATCGCTGAGCTGAGTATCATTTACTCTTTCGTTTTAATCGCTGTGAGCATGTGTGATATCTTGATTGAGCATTTTATCGTTATAATTTTCTTTATCTAATCCCGTAAAAAGTTGAGGGTTGGGATTTGAAAGATCTGGTTAAAACATAAGCGTGTTTGGCATTTGCAAAAACTAATCAACATTATCTTAAGGATGATCTGGGTAAACAAGTAGATTACATGGTGTGCCTGAATTTGAACCCCGAATGACATTTACTCTCATTGCTTCTTATCATGATTAATATTGTCATCATTAATGTCATCACTGCTGGTCTTGATTATTTATGTCATGATGATCAATTGTACAGACTCTTTGTCAGTTGGGATTCATTGTTAATATTGTAATCATTGATATCATCACTGCTTGTCTTCATTATTCATGTCATGATGATCATTCGTATCGTTAACATCGGTTTTCATCGTCATCATCACCATCAGTCTGCATCAGTATCGTTGTAAGTGCTCTTCTGTATCAGTGTGAGGTTATATCATTTGCAGATAAATGCCCGAACGGAACTGGCGCTCAGGTATAACGATATATCCCCACTTGAAAACCATCACTGTTCGATCGCTTTCGAAATCCTCGAGAACAAAAACTGCAACATTCTCAAAAATCTCGAAGCCGACCTATTCAAACGACTTCGAGAAGGAATGATTAAGTACGTGACTCAGTCAACAGTGCTATTTGTTTGTTAGATATTTTTGTTTCAGAATGCTTATCCTCCTTAGGCTGAATTTCTGTCTCACCAGACTAAACTTTATTGTAATTGTAACCGAACATTTATATAGCACCACTCAGATCAGCAGTGCTCTCAACACGCATCACTGCCAGCACCGGCAAAAAGAAAGGTTTTAAGCATCTATGAAACTGAAGAGGAGACCAAACTCCAAATCTGTTCTGGAGTGCCACCTAGTGAACTTTTATAATGGTGTTGCGAGCACTGTATTACGTTTACGTTTACTTAATGTTTGTTTTGCTATGAAAGTTTGAAGATTAGAATGGGTTCGATTCAGCTGCCAGTAATTCTTTTTGTTGATTTATTACTGTTTTAGTGGTGAGTGTGTATGATTTTGTTGATATTTATGGTAAGGTTTGGTTTTTAGCAGTGCAGCCCGATAGGTTTATTTGTCAAAACACTCGATGGAGCTCGTGTGTGCAATACATCTCAAAGGTGCTGCACTCTTGGCTTATATATCAAACCGGTGATTGAGTTGTTGTTGTTTTTGTGAATGTAGATTAGGTGTATCTTTTATTTTATTATTTAAATTAAGTAAGTTTGCTGATTTTTTAGATTGTGAAAATAGAGGACATTAATGAGCAATTTATCATAACTTGAAAATGATGTGATGTTTTCTAATGATGGTGGTGATCATAGGCGTAGACTATGGGGGGTGGAGCAGTCGGGGCACGTGCCCTCTCAATAATTGAGATGGACTGTACAACCAATGCAATAAGTATATTATGAATAGCCAAATCCCCCCAATGTTTCGGAAAAGTTTACGCCAGTGGTGGTGATGGTGGTAGTGGTGGTGGACACAATGATACTGGTGATAATTGTGATGAATAGCTGCTATAATTATCCATGTTAGCAATGGGCCCACTGTCCTGCTCAAATACTGCCTGTCCATGTCAATTACGCTAACTATTGACCGAACTAACATCAGATCATGTACTGGCTTAATGATTTTTCTGGGCAGCAGTCATCAGTGGATTTCAAGAATGTTTTCACCATGGGCGCTATAGAAGTAGTTTAGTGTGGATTATATACAGATATATTTGATATAGTTACTGTGAACACAGTTGAGAATCATGCCTTTGTTCGTGTGTAGGGGCCTACTTTTTCTGTAGGTGCATTTTGGCAACAGAGTCGTGTGGTGTTTGTTTGTGTGTACGTTTTCTTAGACTGATTTTCGTGACTGAGAATCATGCCTTTATTTGTGTGTACTTTTTCTGTAGGTGCATTTTGGCGACTGACATGGCAAAGCACCATGAAATCCTAAAGAATTTTAAATCGGTTACCAGCATGTTTGATTTCTCAGTCAAGGAACACAAGGACTTGGTAGGTTCCAGTCCATAGTTATACCAAAGATGCTTAGTTTTGATGGTTTGATTGCTATAGTAAGATGAGCCACCTGTTCCTCTGTCCCATGCTACCGTGTCTTTAAATTTGTCTAAATGTATATCTGCAGTACATTCAGCCACGTACTGCTTTCGTAACATGGGACAAAGTATGCAGATTTGAACCCCTAGTTGGTCACATGCCATTGCTTGGTGCTACTGATTGATGATTGGTATTGCTTTATTGTGCTGTATAAGTTTAAGTAAATGTGCAAATAAACTGAATGTGAAGATGTTTAAAAGAATTAGTGGAATAGCGGTGCAGTCACTCATTTCATTTTTAAATATCTTGCACCAGCTAAATAAGAAATGGATGGAAGCATATTGAGTTGAAAATCATTGCTCTTTGGATAAATAAATAACAAGGACTTGGTAGGTGCCAGTCCTTAGTTATATGAAAGATGCTTAGTTTTGATGGTTTGATGGCTATAGCAAGATGAGCCACCTGTTCCTCTCTCCCATGCTACTGTGTCTTTAAATTTGTCTAGATGTATATCTGTGTTACAACAGTTCTTGAATTGTTGCATTAGTTCATGCAGACACTTATAAAGGTCTGTGACATCTCAAATGAGGCACGACCGCTTAGTGTCGCGGTGCCATGGCTTGAGTGCCTTCTCGAAGAATTCTTTAATCAGGTTTGAGTCAGCTAATTAATCAGTGAGGTTCCAGATTCGAGATTTCAGATCCGTTAAGCTTGATTAGCAGTTTGTTTTCCGCCTAACTCGATTTGGCGGTTTCTAGTTAACTGGTAGTTAAGCAGTTAGTTAAGTGGTTTGTTAGCATTTTCCAATTAGCTTTTTGAGACTATTTATCGAAGAAATAGGCTGCTATTCTGCAAGGCTCAGGTGATAGTGATCAAGAGTGCATGGGATGCTTCACTGAACTGATTAGCCGTCGAGATTTGGTACCTGCAGCTTTTCCAACTTTGCTGTTCTTTTATCACAGAGTCACCTGTTCCTTATGACTCCATGAATTATTGTCACAGCTTTTCTGCTGAATATGCCTAAAAACTGCATGTGGACTTAATGATATTTGAGGATGCATATGCGCTTGCATAGTCTACTGTACGTGAAACAAACAAACCTCTGTTTTGTTAGTCAAAGTTTGCCCTTTATTGTGGTCATCATTTGCTATTTACTGCTGTTCTAATGAATATGCATATCTGATGAATATGCATATGTATGTTTTTTTTACTAATTGTAAAATATGCACATTAATGATTATGCATATCTGATGTTTATGCATATTAATCGGTAAGCCTGTCCAGTGATTGTGCGTGTTAATCTTAATGCATTTTGATTATTGTATGTATGTAGCAAGTATGTATATATCTAGTATTATGCATGTCTTTATTATTTGTTATTAGTGGTAAGCCCAGGTGAGCGAGTGTGCCATTTCTTTGTGTTGTTTGTTCATGGTGGAATGATTCTTGTAGTTGTCCATGATTCTAATGAAATGTTCCGACCTCAGCAATGAGGTTCGACCGGTCGAGGTGTCTGAGCCGTGGCTCGACTGCCTCTTTAAGGAGTTTTTCAATCAGGTATCAGGATCGAATGACGTTTCCGAGTGATGCCATTTGGCTAACTGTGTGACCTTTGCAGAATTTCCACTTGTAACGGTAGTCTGACAGTAGCTTAGTTTTCTCTGCTCTGGACTGTGTAGACGATGAATTTCTTATTGTCTGCCATCCTTATAATCTGTTCAGTTCTTCAGTACCTACATACAAAGAGAGCATCTGCTAGAGGCACCATGCAAATGTTCTTGAAATGAACAATTGGGTTTGGTTTGCTCTCAAGTTGAGGTCCATAAGGTAGGTTGTAGGAAACAGTTTAGATGACCATTTGGAATGGAACTGACAGCCATGTGAGTGATTTAAACGCCGATCTATCAAGTTGGCAGGTAGGACCTTTTGTAGTAAATGATGATCTCAAATATGAGTAGTGCAGCGGCTGAAAGCACTTGATCGTACAATTTTCCTCTTTTCATAGAAAGACATAGAAAAGTTGCTTTGCCAGAATAGGAGTTGCTGTGCCAGAATAGGAGTTGCTTTGCCAGAATAGGAGTTGCTTTGCCAGAATCCATTGAATGACATGCGTTGTTAAGTGTGCCATTGAGAACAATCTGCTTAATGATGGCTACAATAATCCAGTTGAAAAGGACTAAAATTCAGAGCAGATGCTACATGTCTGTGAGGACATAAAAGAAAAGAATCTTTCAAAGAGTTTAAATATGCAATGCAGATTGGAAATAGGTCTATTATTAGCCAGACAGATAGTCCTCTATAGGACGATTTTTATTAGAGGTATGACACGAGCAGTTTTAAACACAAGGAGAGAATTGCTTTGCAAAAGGAACGATCTGTGCCAGATTAGGAGCAAGGATGGAAAACACATTAGAACAGGATTTAATCAAGGAAGTTAGAATGAAGTCAGGTTGTGATGACTTAGGTGGAACATTTCCAGTAAGTCATACAACTTCCTCTGCCGTAACCAAAGACATGTTACAGCAGTGGTGTTCAAACTGTGGTCTGCGGCCCGTTGCCGGTCCACGAGTGATTGATTAATAGCCGTGGATTGATAACCGGAATCACAATTGTGATGGTACTCAAAATATTAAATAGTATACAGTGTAAAACATAAAACAATTATAAGATGACACAGTTTTCATACATAATAAACAGTTTGAAACCTGCAACAGTAACAAAAGTAAAGTTGTAATAAGCAGTGACAATGAATTATTATGAAATCTAAATTTTAATATAACGTGTTATACATGTAATGTAAGCTGGTGCTTAAAAGCACTGGTATGCGATAAAGCTGGTAAAGCAAGTACTGGTCTGCAGTATCAGAAAGTTTGAGAAGCACTGTGTTACGAGTACGTAACCAGCATGTCAAACATTAGGAGAAACATTTGGAAAAATATTAGGAAAACATTTGGAAGCAGTGTATCCTGTCAAGCCCAGATGTATGCTCTGATGTTGCAGTTTGTAAATAAGAAATTAGTTTTCGAGTAGTTGTTAATTTGCTGTTATTTCTCTCCTTTAGCAGTTACGCTGCTGATGCATTATTAGAAACTTTTAACGGTCAATGATTTTCCGTTTTCTTTTTCTCCACTGCCGCACCCTCAGTTGATGATGATACTTATTAAAATGGCTGACATTTCCAACGAGGTGCGGCCGATGGAGGTGGCCGACATTTGGCTCGAGTGTCTTTTCGAAGAGTATTTCAATCAGGTAGGAATTCCTCTTGCCTCTGTGACGACATCGTGCATGGCTTTCTGCTCTTAGCCTCCTGAACACGCTTGGAACGGATGAATGTATTGCACATGAAGCCTTTGCCGCAAAGTAAATCATTTGCTTTTCGTAATGCAGTGTATTTGATTTTTATTTCAATTCTCAAAGAAATTTTTGAAGTAATCGTTGTTGTGATTGTCTGTGATGTTTACGTGTCAGGGCAGCAGCATGGATTTAAGAAGTAATGGGTTTGTTTGTTTTTTCATGGCTAAGATTAAATTGCACCAGGATTTGAAGTTCTGACAGCCTTCTCTGTTTCGTAGAATTTCTGTGAAACTGGTAGAATCTGTAGACTGTACAATTGAAAATTCTTATAGGGGTTCCCATGCTTTGCTTTCCTTTGCAGCTTAGTATTGTCTTTTTTTTAAAGTACACTGCAGTTTAATGCTTTAATTCTTTTGCTTTGCAGCTTAGCACTATCTTTTTGGAAGTATTTTCAATTACTCTTTCACTGGCACAGAAATTCAATTCGAAATTGAAAATCTTTTTGCAAGGCTTGTTGATTTTAGCGATAATTTTATCTTGATAACTCTTTCTTTTCTATCCAGTGTTGTTATGCAGAAGGACATGTGAGATTCGGCTAGCAAGTCTGAAAGTATCCAGTGTTGTTATGAAGAAGGACATGTGAGATTCGGCTAGCAAGTCTGAAAGTCTTCCAATACGGCACTGTATACATTTCCTACAGCATTTCAGTTTCTACATTTTCGGGAAAGAAATGATCACACCGTAGAAATCCATCAACTATGTAACTGGAATCAAATATTTTTATGAAAATTACATGATTAACTGAAATTATAATTTTTTTATTAATGTAACTTAAGCAGTTACTTGAACTTTAAATTTTAACACATTAATGATACTTCACATTACATGCATGTAAGCAACTTGTGATCAGCCCGACTTCAAAATTGTTGCAATTTTTGGTAGACAGTGTAAGAACAGTTCGTTTCTATTCTTTTGGCTGTGTTGGATTCATTATTTTAAATCTACCGTGAAAGAGAAAAAATTGACTTCAGGCTTGGTCTGGAGTGGGTTCCCTATTTAACTAAACGTTTCTGTCTTAGTTTCCTGTTGACCTGTTAACTCCCTTTTATCTGTTACATTGAAGGGGCTTTCTGCTGCTTCTGAATGTTGCACTGCATGTCTATACTGCATGCTTTCACTAGCTGTTGAAAATGGCTTTGCTTGTTTCAAATCGCAAACAAAAACAATCTTGGTTTTCAGTTTATAAATGAAAATATCATTACTGTTTCACCACACACACGGGTGAAGAAAACGGTTTTAACTTGTCTTAAGTTCCACCACCTTGGCTTGTGAGAGTTCATACAATGTGAGTTAAAATATCTAGATGCATACATATATGTATGCATAGTATTATATACATACAATACATGCAGATCTTTATATTTGTGTTTGCATGCGTGTACGCATGTGGGCGTGTGTGTGTGCGTGTGTGTACTTTCACAGCTACACAACAGGAAAGTAAGTTGAATAGTTTTTACCTATTGCTGAGTCAAAATTGATTTTGTTTGGTATCATTTGTTGTTATTTGAATGTTAACTTACTCAAGTGGTTGATTTAATAAGTTCTCAGATTGTTTGTTAATTACTTCAGCTGTTTGGTTTGTTAAGCAAGTAGATTGGTATTATAGAATTAAATTTCAGTGGACCTGATTTAATCTTAGTTTCTGTTCTAAGAGAAGTTTTTTCTGGTTGAGCTAGATGATTTGAACTTTAGTGTACGTAGTTACACGATACAAGTTGATTGGAAGCTCTAGACGTCATGTTAACTACTTGTGAATTGGGTGGGGGAATTTCATCTGGAGAATGAATCCCATGTGAAAATTGTCATTTTAGTGTGGAATCGTCATCAGGCAGAATAGTCAAAATAAAAGATTTTTCAACTTCAGATTCAGAACTGCAAATTAAAAACTGTTATTGATGTAAGGCTAAAAATGTAGTAATCGACACTTGTCAGACCTTCATGGTTAACTTTCATATATGGAAATCTTAAGCATTTCCAGTAGTCAGAGAAATAAGAAATGGCCTGGGCCAAGTAGTTCCCGACTCAGGCAGAAGCTTGTGAAAATGGGTAACTGAGTCACTGGAAAGTAGATCTTTGAAAGGTTAGAAATATATGAACTTGTTTTGTTGTTTTCATTCAGAGCGACATGGAGAAACTCGAGGGTTTGCCGGTCGCACCTTTCATGGATCGAGAAAAAGTGACGAAACCATCATCTCAGATCGGCTTCATCAAGTTCGTTCTTTTGCCGCTGTTTGAATCACTCGGAGAACTCTTTCCGATCATCACGGTAGGAAACTGGCACTATAGAAATGTCTTTTACACAAGGAAATGCCTTCTTCAGCCAGTGGACATAAGATGTTTGAACAGATGTATTGTATTGTATTGTATTGTATTTAAACATTTATAAAGCGCCTCTAGTAGGGTGAACCGTTCAGAGGCGCTCCCAGTGCGCAAGGCCAAGAGAAAAGAAATAAGTCTTGAGGAAAGCAAAAGAAGATGAAGGGTTACCTATTAAAATTTGAGAGCGAGTAGAAGGAGACAGTGTATTCCAGAGAGAGGGACCAATTGAGGCAAAAGATCGGGACTGAGCCATAGCTGTTCTAGTATGAGGAACTGAGAGGTCAAATCTGTTTGAGGAGCGAAGTGGACGATGCGAAGAGACTGAAAGAGGCCGGTGAATTACATCAATTAAATATTTGGGGGCGAGACCCCGCTGTGTCTTTGACACCAGAATAAGGATTTTGAACTTAATACTTGCTTAATTAAGAAAGGAGCAATCAGTAGTATTGTGTAATTGCAATTTATAATTGAACATTGAAGAAAACTCATCATAAAATAGAATGGTCTTCAGCCACTGGCAAAAGAGAGGCGTAGAAAGAATAAGCTCTTGTCGCAGTTTGCCATAAGGCGTGTTACAGAATGAGTAAAACACAAGGTCACATCCATAAGCTTCTGTTTGCCATCATGTACCGTAGTGTGTTTTGCATTGACTGATGACGTGTAGAATTCTGCTAACAACTCTCATTTGTTGGCGATGTTCTGAAGTTGTAAATTGATTGGACATCAGAACTGTACACTTGCCCGACTTGTGTCATAGCATTAATCATCTGCGGTTTGTCAGCTCGAATTTATATTATATATATATATATATATATATATATATATATATATATATATATATATATATATATATATATATATATATATATATATATATATATATATATATATATATATATATATATATATATATATATATATATATATATATATATATATATATATATATATTAACGAGAAAAGCCACAGTCTGATTTTGTAACATGTAGCTAGTGAAGAGTCCAATGACAGCAGACCGGCACAAATCGATCACTGACATTTGTAATTCAGATTAGCATCTGGATGCATAACATAATATTGCTGCAAGGTATTTTTGGTCTCCATGATAGTGTATTTGTGAATGCTTTATATAGGCTATTTCCTGCAGTAAATCACTAGACAGACCAGTGATGTCAGTTAATGAGAGTGATAGCCACCCATCAGAAACATATTTTACAATATGCCCGGGTATGAATCCCACTGATGTCACAGTTTGGCTCAACGCCAGCCAATGATTTATTGACTCGTTGATGTTATGTCACAGAAATTTCTGTCTTGGTGCCAGACACCTGCCATCCAATCCGAAACAAGGTAGCCATATGACGACTCATCAATTTGACATCGTGGAAAATTCCTGTACAAACATGCTCAATACCTGCTGACTCATGAGCAGTTAACTGATTGACAAGTGTCAATATCTTAAAAGAATTTTTGATGACCGTATTGACGGTCATGCATTATCTCGTTTGCCTTTAGTGTTTCCCATGGAATGTGTCTTATGTTTGGAACTTGTGACCATTTTCAGGAGGACATCATAACTCCAGTCCAGCGTGCTCTGGAATACTACACAGAAATGCAGCAGGCACTCGAACAGGAAAAGAAGCGCAAGGAAGAGGAAAGGGAAGCAGCGGCCGCAGCAGCAGCAGTCGAAGGTCAGGCAGACGCCTTCAGGGTCGTCAAACTGCCCGACAAGCACAAGTTCAAAGTTCACACTCTCACTAGGTCAATACTTCACTCATCTTCAGATCAACAGAAGGAGACGGACAACCAGAGAAAGAACTTGGACAGTGGCAAGGCGCAACCGAAACTCCTCGAGTCTGGCGATCAAAGACCCACCAGTCACTAAAATCCTCCCTTGTAAAACTGAAACAACTCTCTCTGGTTTTGAAATGTAAAGGGTTAAGCGTTTTTTAAAGTTGCCTCTGCAGACTACTCTTCAGGCATATCTCGTTTCATGTTTAGGTAAACCTTCCTACAGAAAATATATTTACGAATGTTGAAAATTTTGAAGAATGCTTTGGGTTAAATTTTCGTACAAAGTTGTTTGTGGTTTTAGCAGACCTACGAAATAAATTAATTCCGAACTGCAAGTGGTTACGTTCAAATACTAATTTAGTAAATTAATTTTACCTTAATTTGAAAGTTAACGCCGCTGAAGGACTTTATCAGAAAAAGTGTTTCGCGTATTGTTGTTCCAGACTGTTGAATGTGTGACTGAATATTGATACTGAATATTCATGCGCAGACTGATGATGCATCTACTGAATATTCATGCAAGGACTGACGCATCTACTGAATATTCATGCACGGACTGATGTATCTGTTGATGGTTGATGATATGTGCATTGTCACAGTTGTGCTACAGAAGATTTAGTTTTGAATACATTGAGTGTTTGAACAGTTATGTGTCATTTAAAGTTCAAAGTTTTCATGAAGCCATGCACTTTGTAAGGAGTCGTCCATAAAGGACGTCCGCAAAATATGACCCATTTTGGACCCCTCCCTCCCCTTGTCCGCATTTGACCTTATCCTCCCTCCCTCCCCCCCTTGCGGACGTCCGCACGCCTAAGCCAATTTTTAATGTCGTCATCACTATTTTTACAGTTATTCCACAGTTCCAGTGCACGTTTAAGTGACAGTCCAGGTTTCATATCGCATGATGTGCAGTAATAAAAGCCTCTTTAAAGTCGCAGTAAAGGTTATACCATGCATGAAGTTTTAGGCAATCACTTCACTGACCTTTTCGTCTTTCAGGGAAGGTTGAAACAAGGTGGTGTTTAAAAAACTATCAAATTTAAAATTTCAGATGCAGACGTCCGCACTGGTCATAGCCCTCCCTCCCCCCTTGTCCGCATTTGTCCGCATTTCGATGACCCCTCCCTTCCCCCCCATTGCGGACGTCCTTTATAAATGACCCCTAAGCAGTGTTGATCTGTTGTAAGATGTGGTAAGATAATGAAATTGCTTTTATGTGTTTGCAACTGATCGGCACTTGAACTGAATGACTCTTCATCTAGATTTTGTGTCTGTGAGGACTTAATATGTTGTTTACAAATATTAACCAAACCATTTTGCTGTACCTGTTGAGAAAGTTGACCTTAAAAGAAACAGGTAAGAATTTTTAAAGGCTACAATTATTGGTTATTTTGTCACACTACAGTTGCATACAGCACTTACAAACGATGCTTACAAGTAGTAGTATTAAATTGTGATAAGCCTCACTGTGCGTGCCAACATCACATCAGAAGTGGCAAGTTGCTACCCAATTAAAACAATAATACATGTAATATTAATGTTAATAACATAATATTCTATTGAACATGTTAAGATATTACTGCAACCGTTTTAAGTATAAGTGTAAGTGTCTGAATCTCTTGGCACTACACAAAGCTCTGTAGGGACACCAGCATCTTTACTAGTGCTATGCCAAATCAACTGTGCATAAGCCAGGTTTTTGGTCGTTTTGATACCAGGTCAGAATCGGGGAGGGGTCAAACCAATGAGACTGCATGAGGCTATGATATTATAAGTTCATGTTCAATAGTCTAGTGATTACATGTAGCATGCTGGACTATCAGCCGAGAGGTTGGGGCTCAAATCCATGTTAGGGAATAAACTAGTTTGATATTTCTGCTTCATCTGTGCCCCGTAGCCAATTCGGATATAATGAGTACACTGACTGTACACCGTCTTTGGGAAGATAAGATGATGGAGAGGACTGGTACCCTTATATTCCAAGGCTAAGAAAATTGAAGTTCAGTCTAACACTTCAAGGCATGCAGGTGCTATATGAAGTGTTTTGATACACAGGCTGGATTAAGGGACTGCTGTACTAAGTTCATTGTATATGTATGAGCTCATGGGTGGAATGCAACCAGGCCCAGAGAAAAAGCTACCAGCCTACTTGACCTCTGTTTCTAGTAAACAGTAACTCGGCATGTTCTTAATTAACATAATAAAAATAATCATAGGTGGCCTACTTATTACAATAATAAGAATAATAATACCAACAACAATAGCCTATTAATGATAAAAGTAGTTTAGAAGTCTTGAGTAGGGCCTACAAAGTATTTGTATATGCAGTGATTAAAATACTCGTTTTATTCGTAGATAAGTAGGCCACAATAATTAAATGCCCGTTTTAATCTTAAGCGTAGTCTACTTTGTTCTCGTGTGTATGTAGGCCTAGGCCTATGCGTATTTCTGTAACGACCATACAATATCGATCTATGCATTTTTAATGAATTTATTAGGTGATGTCCTTTGCTAGACATCACAGCAGTTTGTTTGGATAGGTGCTACATCAGTTTTCCCTAGCGTGCGTGTTGCGCTGATCAGAGATTCTTTCATGACGCTATAAGTCACGATCGGTATAATACGACCTGATTTCCTCATGAACCACGGAACACTCTTAACGAAAGTGTTAACCACTGTCGCCTGCGTTAAAATGGTCGTCCTTCTTTTTGCAGTGTGACGGTCTTGAACCTGAATTATATTAAACCGTACACGGTAAACTCTAAAAAGGCGGTTTCATATGTGACGTTTCTTAAGCATTAGGCCTAGTTGGGAGATGGAAATCAAAAATCTATAAAATAATGAGAAGGCGTTATAACGGGTGATACGTCTCCTACTTGCGTTTAATTTAGCCACCACAGATATTATGTTAGCCATAGAATTTTGTCGTTTTTACCGGAAGTTTAATATTTAAGGCGAGCGCAAGGCTGTTTGAGGTAGTGAATTCGAGTTTTAATTTGGTGTTTTCGTTTATTGTTTGCTTTCAATAATTGTAGCCCGCTGTATCAGGCATTTTGTCGAGAAAGTGAAGTGCTTAATGTAGCTGTTCTAGTTGTTTTACTGAGTGAGACTGTAGACAAATTTATGTTGCGTCATGGCCGGGGGGACAAGATGGCTGCCGTAACAAAGAACATTACTGATTGAAATACACGACTATTTTCAATTTAAGACCAATATATACACTGTTCATTATATTATAAATGACACACCTATATAAAATCAATATTTTAATACTTTCTTGCATTTCAAGTTAGCACGAATGGTAAATTGGGGCACTGGCCGTCTTGGACTTGACATACTGACTGTAGGTCTAAGATTAAAGATTAAAAAATGAGTGCGTAGCATATCCTTCAAACCATAATCTCTTAAATTGAATTTCAACTGGATCCTCAAAGTCTGTTTTCAAAGTGAAAACTGGAATACCAAAATATTAAAAGATAATGGTTGTTTGGCTGATTCACGAAAATCAACTATTCAAAAAATAACTTGCCTTTTTCCAAAAGTTAATTTTTGGAGAACATTCGGATTTTCGAGAAAAAACATCTTCAACAGTTTGAAAATAATTGAAGCACAATGGTGGTGCAAAGGCAGATGGCTTTTAAATTCAGTGGATACATCGTGCCATAAGTCCATCTCAACCCCAGTTCGTGCTTGATGATATAGAATCTTAAGCCTTATAATGTAGTGGCTTAAGCATTCATGTTTTATTGATAGGTAATCCTAAACTTGTCACAAATGAACATAATTTTAGGATGTTCTTAAATGCGCTTCATATAAGCCAAAACACTAACAGAATTAGCATAAGCTTATGTGTCTGTTGCCTGAAATATTTTTGATCCATAATCTTTATGAGAATAAAATCATTTGTTCTGTAGTAGAGATCCTGAGATGATTTCTTGCTAATTCTTAAGAAACATGCCATCACCATTGCCTAAGTTTGTAAACAGTATGGCTATCCCAGATGCAAGAGAAAGTAAACAGACTATTTGTAAGTAAGCAGTCCCAAAGTGACCGCATCATTGGGTTTTTGGCTGCATTGCAAGACAGTCTGGAGAATGTTTTATGGTTCCAGTAGTTGTTCAGACTTCTGCAACTCTGGAAGGCGTAGCATTAAAATACATCTTTTTGGGAATTTGTATCATATCTGATGGATAGCATGGTTATTTCAGTCTGGAGAACTTAGAAAGCAGCAATTTCATGAATGCTGCTGTGGTGTATCAATACAACTTTGTAGATCCAATCAGTGTTGAGGTTCACATATGAAATATAGATAACTCGTAGATGCATGCTAAACTGAAACTGAAAAGACAGTTCGACGCAAGTCATGATATGTGTCCAGTTTGTCCGCAGGAGTTCATCTGGCAAAGCGCATTTCATGAAACTTATTCTCAAACTTTCTTTATGCATCTTCGAAACTTGCCAGATTTCTGAATTTACTGACACCAATAGGTGTTTTCTGTCCATATTCCGGCAACAGACATAAACCTATGCTGATTATGTTCATCTATGATAGTTTTAGGATTAACTACAGGGGTGTAGTCGAGGGTATACGCGGGTATACAGCGTGTACTTACCTCTAGAGACCTTATACTCACCTTACAAAATATTATATTTATTTATATTAAAATACTGTAGTGTATACTCACAAAATACTGTAACGTATACTCACAGGTCTAATTTGTTTCGGAAAACTTACCGGTAGCGTATACTCGCCTCTAATTTTACCACTACAGCCCTGATTAACTGCCGAATTTTTTTTTAAATCAGCAATTACAGATTTCTTTCCACGTTAAACACTCTGTAAGAAATTTGTGTTAAATTTATACAGTGGTGTTACATTTGACATTCATGAAGCCATTGGTTGCATCATCTGCACTCCACTGCTGAGTTTAAAGATCGTCATTTGTCAGTACATTTCAGGCAATATTAATTTTTTATTATATTGCATTTGTATATAAGGTGCAAAGCAATTGAACTCGTGCTGTTCGCGTTAAAAGCCGAGCACTGTAACCAATCAGATACTGGGGCCATTTGCATAAATCCTGGGCATTATGCATGCTCTTTAAGTATTCAATCTTCTTCTATTAAATTTTTTACTGAATAAATTCTTATGAAATGAAAATTTTGAGATTTTGTTACTAATTCTGTTATTTAAAAAGTAATCTCAAGTGAAAATTAAGGAAATTATCCCATTGATCACATGTTTGACAGACTCAGGGAAGTGATTATAATAGCCCCATTCTTACTGTGCTTCAGTATGTTGATTTTATTTTAAGAAACTTTTATGTTTGGTTGTTGTTGTTTAAGTTTAAACTTTTAATGATGTTAATCAAGTAACTTAAAAAAAGAGCTAATAAGAGAACTGGTAAAATTATTAACTGAGTTACACCAAGTGCAGTTTTGGTGTGTTTGTTCTTTTAAGCAGTTTCTTTAGTGCAAGGATAGGTGTAGAGAGACTGGCCTTTTAGACCACAATGTACCAGCAAAATAGTGACTTTAAATGGACACATACTTATTGGCTGTGAAAGTGTAAAATGTATTGAAGGTATTGTAGATTAAGAATAGTATTTTAGTCTAAAGGCATCAGAATAAGTTATTTTACATTTGTCCTTGTGGCATATGTGTCATTATTGTGTAGTTGTTAAAGTAATTGCACCATAATACTTGCTTTAACTTACTAAATAATGTTTTTACTTTTTGCTGTTTTTCAGCTTTATCTATTTTTACATTTATTATTGTTTTTTTTTATTTGAAAACAATGATTAAACAGCATTGGGGTATCGGTGACCCTTCATATCCGAGAAGCCACATTTTTTTACAAGTTTTTGAAACGCCACCCAGAGCAAAGCTTAAAAGCAGAAATCTTTGTGGAAATCCGAATCAAAATGACAACGATGCTGAACAAGACGAACCTAATCGTTAACTACCTTCCACAGAATCTCTCGGATGAAGACTTTCACGAGCTGTTTTCCAAACCCGGTCGACTGACCGCCAGCAAGGTGATCAGAGACCGTGCGACTGGGTACAGCTACGGTTTTGGATTCGTCGATTACGCGACTGAGGAAGATGCGGCAAACGCCATCCAGATGCTTAACGGCTACCAACTACATCACAAGCAGATCAAGGTTGCTTATTCACGTCAAGGCGACAACGTCAAGGGCGCTAACCTCTATCTTCGAAATCTTCCAAAGTCGGTAAAGCAGGGTGACCTTGAACAGCTCTTCAGCCCCTACGGTGACATCGTGCAAGTTCGAGTGCTGATGAACGACCAGGGCGTTCCAAAGGGCGTCGGGTTTGTGCTGTTCAGTTGCAGAGAGCAGGCCGAACGTGCAATGAAAGCTCTTGACGGGCAGACGCCTCCTGGTTTCCCTCAGCCAATGAACATCAAATTTGCTGAAGATAACAAGAACAAGATGGCTGCCACCCTTGAAAGCGTCTTCAACATGGGCGGCCACGTACCCGGTGCAGTTGGAGGCAACATGGGTGCCTTCGGAGGCGGATACAACACCTTCAACGGCGGCGGCGGTCCAATGCGTAGCCAGGTTCGATTCAACAGGTTCAACCCAATCTCGAGTAGTTTTCCAAACAACCAGATGGCGGCGGCCGCAGCTGCTGGGGGTGGGTTTAACTCGCACCCAGTTTCGTCGCAGATCGAGCCTGGCTTTGCGCTGTTTGTGTACAACATTGGCCTCGATACCGATGAGTACGCCCTCTGGCAGCTGTTCTCGCCGTACGGCGTCGTGAAGAAGGTAAACGTGATGCGCGATTTCCAGAAGAAGCAGAGCAAGGGCTTTGGCTTTGTGACGATGTTGAATTACAACGAAGCGCTGAACGCCATTCAAAACCTGAATGGTTTCAATTACGCTGGGAAGCCGATGCAGGTTTCGTTTAAGAAAACGGACAGCTATTAGGGACTACCGACTAAATATATCCGTACTTGTAAAGATGCTGTTTCTGATTCGGTTGTTCATGAAGCTACACGTATTTAGTTTGAAATTCTATTCTGGCAGAAGTTTTAAATTAAGAAGACTTCGTCTTCAGTGGTCAGCAGTTCTCAGTTGGAGCATAAACGACTTCAGAGAAAACAAAGTATTTGTTAGAAGTTTTCTTTAATTTTAATTGTACAGAAGTACGTGTATTGACGTTACGTCCGACTTCTGGCTTTATGTACTTTTCTGTTGTCATTTGCGATCTTTCATTTACTGAACTGGGTCAGATGAATTATTTGAATTTTCAGTTATGTCAGATGGTTTTCATTGGATGTCTTAGAAGTAATAATATGTAGCATCGTTGTTTTGGGGTTTCTTTGAAAGATACAGAAGTGTGCAAAGACTTTAATGACAACGCTTCAACCAAGCACTTCTGAGTAAGCTGCTTCCTCTGATTTGTGCTTCTAGGGCTTGGAGTAAACTGAGATACATGTAATAATCGTTGCATTAGATCCATCCAAAGCTTGCCTTGTATGGCAGACAAAAAAGTGTGGAAAATTATGTGCTGGTAAGTGGTAACGTATCTTATTTCACATATTTATAACCTATATTTTCAGTGGTGGGCCAGACGGCATGGAACGGGCTCCCGGAGCTGCACCTGCTCCCTCTTATATGTTCTACTCTAGACTGAAAACTGTTCTTTTTGGCCATGCTGGAGTCTGGAGCACTTCTGAGTAGCCCCCTTGAAGAGGTGCTATATAAATACTCGAATGAATGAATGAATATCTGTCATCAATGGTTAATTGGATTCTTAAAATTATGTGAATCCAGTTGGGGGTCGTCCATAAAGGACGTCCGCAAAATATGACCCACTTTGGACCCCTCCCTCCCCCTTGTCCGCATTTGACCTTACCTCCCTCCCCCTTGCGGACGTCCGAAAGCCAATTTTTAATGTCATCATCGTTATTTTTACAATTATTCCACAGTGCCTGCATATTTAAGTGACCAGTGAGAGTTCGGGTTTAATATCAGGATGTGCAGTAATAAAAGCCTCTTTCAAGTCGCAGTAAAGGTTATACCATGCAATCACCTCACTGACTGTCTTTTGGGAAGGTTGAAGCAAGGTGGTGTTTAAAAAACTACCAAATTTAAAAGTTTATATGCGGACGTCCGCAGAGGCGCCGACTTCTTGGGTGCCAATGCACCCAGACAGTGGCGGCGATCTTGTCTGAGAGGTGGGGGGGGACAGAGTTGGCCATGGTCTGGTGGATGACGTTTTTTTAGGAATTCATATTCCAAAAACAAATTTCCACACAAAAACTTGAAGACTTCTACAAATTCGTCTCCCAAAAAAGTTGACCTTTTTTTTAGTCATTGACCTTTTTTACAACTTTTCGGGGCTCCCAACAATGATGTCGCTACTGTATAAACTTTATTGCCTTTTTCCTTTTTAATATATTTCATCCCCCAAAATTTCATTACCTTTTTGATTACCTTTTGTTTAGGAATTCATCTCCACAAAATTTCATGACTTTTTTTTAGAAATTCTCTGACAAAATTTTTTTACCTTCTTACTTTCTCAGAATTTTCGGGGGACACTTCTGCTCAAAAAAAACTTTTACCTCATCTGGTCAAAAACGGCAGTGAAAACCCTCACACACAATTACATTTCTTGGGCTTTTTTCGTGTTTCTTCCAAATTTGGGGGGGGGACAAAAATGTATGGCGTGTCCCCCCACTCTGAAAGGTGGGGGGACATGTCCCCCATGATCGCCGCCCATGGGCTAAGGAAATGAAGTCACTAACACTTCAAACGATGGCTCTAATTTTACCACTGCAGTCTACAGCCCTGAGCATGCGGGATACTAAAGTTTTTATCATTCTTTCCGGGCAATGTGAAATTGTGAGTTCGCAAACGGAGATTATGCGGATGTTACGGTCAGGAGGGAAGTATCATGGTCGAAGAGTAGGCTATTACTAGTGTGAGCAACGGCTGCATTGAATAGGCGTCTATCAGCCAAACTGCCGGATCTGCAGTTCTGAAGCGTTTTGGATGGATGGATGAGGAAAGTAGGCTAGTTCGGCACCATAATTAACAGCTGTTCTGCTTCTCTCTTAATCTGGACCCCTCGGAAACCTGTTGAAAACCCCTCTGACTAGACGCAACCCTCGTGAATAAGCTGGTGCCCTGCGTTTGGCGTTTGGCTGGCGCTGTATAAGTTCGGAGTGTACGATTACGACTAGTGTTTTGCATTTTGGAACGAAATTTTGTGAAACGGTTGGAAACGATTCCTAACAGTAGGCCTACTATTCTTCGTTATTGAACTACTTAAATTTCGCCTCCTGCATTTATAAATATGCTGGTGAAGCAGATTTCGTCCTATATCTAAGATAAGGAATATACACATAGTAGGCCTACCGTATGTAAGTAACAACTATTATGTATATTTATACATAATTCTATCAATCTTTTATTTCACCGACCATTGCGTTAGATTTGTAATCTCATCTAATAGCCCCTTATATTATTACGCTTAATGAATGCAATTTAGGCTAACTTAGTCGGAGTTTTTTTAATTCAACCGTTGAATTCAACGAAACAACCACGCTGGTTATCTATGCAGTCATGTGCTGATTTCAAGATCTTACCAATGATCTTAGAGTCTACGACTCTAAGATCTTTGATCTTACTGTTTTCCGTATTAAATTTTGTCTTGCAGTGTGTTTGAAATTAGGCCTATATAATAATAATAATAATAATAATATTAATAATAATAATAATAATAATAATAATTAATAATAATAATGGCCCGCCATGCCGCTCTCAACTACCTGATCTGCCGCAACCTAACAAAAGCTGGTTTTCCGGCAGTCAAAGAACCACAAGGCCTTTTCCGCACGGATGTCTAGAAACCGGACGGCATTACCCTCGTCCCATGGAGGGCGGTTCGGAGTCTGGTGTGGGACGCCACGGTTGTGGACACGCTCGCGGCATCTTACTTACCCACTACAGCCATTCAAGCCGGAGCGGCTGCCGAGCTTGCTGACAGCAGAAAGAACGCAAAATACAACGCGCTCCTTCACACTCATTTCTTCGTCCCGCTGGCCATGGAAACGCTTGGCCCCATCAACAACAGAGGCCTTGCTCTCATTGCAGACATTGGCCGCCACCTCACTCAGATCACAGGCGAAGCCCGAGAGACCAGTTTCCTGTTTCAACAACTGTCGGTGACTGTCCAGCGGTTCAATGCTGTGGCTTTCAGCGGTTCTTTTACCAAATCGCTTCCCGCGATCAAAGAAATATAACAGTTTCAGATTAATAATAATAATAATAATAATAATAACAACAACAACAACAACAACAACAACAACAACAATAGTAGGCCTAATAGTAATAGCAAAGATCTTAGAGTCTATGACTCTAAGATCTTTGGTAATAGTAATAGTAATAATAATAATTAATAATAATAATAATCATATTATTATTATCTTGATTGTACTGTCATGTTTCAGTGTAATCGATTTGAATTAATAAATAGTAATAATAATAATAATAAAATAATAATAATAATTATAATAATAATAATAATCTTTTCTTTATTAATTCAAACCGACAAACGCAGTAAGATTACATTGAGACATGGCATACAAGTATCAATATCTTAACGAAACACACGTTATGGCAGCCATGCAAGGCGCCCGCCCGAAGGGTTACGGGAATTGAACCGCTTACTGCTCTTCTGCTGCTGTCGTGGCCAAAAGTGTTACCATTACTCTATCCCCCCTCCCCATGGACTAATTACTGTTCTGTGAGAAAGTATAGAAATAGCTGCTTTGGCAAAAAGTAAACCATATCTCTGTTAACTGACTTAATTAAAGTTACAAATGGTATACTTTTCGAAGTTTTAGACATTGTAAATTTGTAAATTTTAGCGAAATTCAATAGCAAACACTCATAGGTGTAGTAAAATGAAACAACTAGGCCTATGTGCAGTGCTTTTGTTCTATGGCACTGCACTCTGAGATTCCACACAGGGTTAGATTTGGCAAGGATCTTGTTCTTCAAGTCCTCTGCTTTTGGACAGGTTCAAACGTTGAATGGCTCCTGCCCTCTTGATACTGGACTTTCTCTTTCAGTTTACTGTATCCATCCGGCAGCATCAATCAAGGTCTTCCTGTCATTCTCTTCAACCCATTCTTTTCTCTATGATAGTTCTCAATAGGGATTACCCACTCAATATATAACCAATCCACTTCCTGTTTCTCTCTTGAATATTAGCAACTAGAGTATTTGCCTGTCATAATAATGACATAATAATGCCAGGTTGATAAAGAAAATGAATGGATTGATAGGAAGAGAACTGAATTTGTTTATTGAAATAATTATATGTGTCATGTTTGGAGTGAAATTAACTGCAGCAGTATATTGGTAGATGTAGGGGCAGGCAGTTGCCTATGTTTGATACAGATGCATGCAGTTAAGGCGGCAAATCCATGCACCTACATCTACCAATATACTGCTGCAGTAACTGCCGCCGTAACTGCGTGCACCTGTATCAAACATAGGCAAATGCCTGCCCCTATATATCCAATATACTGCTGCAGTTATTTTCACCCCAAACCTCTGGCGACCTCTGGCGATATCTTGCGCCATCTGGTGTCGACTGCTTAGCAGTCGAGGAGGCGCCCTCTAGCGACCTCTGGCGTCTACGGCCGAGTCGAGGAAGTGACCTCTGGCGTCGAGTGCTGCGCAGTCGAGAAGGCGACCTCTTGCGTCGAAGGCCGAGTCGAGAAAGCAAGCTCGGGCGTGCGGGGTAGCACGAGTCACAGCGTTTCACCATGACAGACAGATAGATGGACGGATCAAAGCTTTATAGGTATAGATTAGAGATCTTTCCGTACCCGCCTTATGCAGCATGTTTTCTTATCTTTTATGCTGTTTTATGGCTAGGATCACGGCTATTAATTTTTCCAATAATTGTGTTACCCAGATCTCGAGGTGGCTACTATTTACTGCTTACTGGCCTTTCTTTGCCATATTTTAAATAAGCATAAGAAAACAATCGTATTCGATCACGAACTTGTGTTTCTAGACTCTATTCCAAACTTTCTATAACCATATCGTGGAAGCATAATTACACAGTTACAAAGGGTAAGAAAACATTCAAATATCAGTTCAGTGATTTGACATTTACAAATGGTAACAGAAAAGCGTTTCCAGCGTTTAAGTAATCTCTCCAGTAACACGTTGGCTGCACTACCATGCATCCTCTAATATTATCCTAGTAACATCTCTGCATACATGTAATTCACGACTTTGGATTCTCAATTAGAGTTTCATTATTCTTTGTCTTCAGTTTTCTATTGCATTCGATCTTCCTTCAAACATTCCATTTTAACTGTTGCATTTTCTAATTCATGCTAGGTTTGCAGTAATAAATTCAACCTATAAATAAGTCCAGTATTTGTGCTGTGTTCAAGTTCTCAAGATGCAAGCAAGTAGTCACAACAAACCAAACACAAACATATGTGATTTTTGTAACAAAACATTTACATGGAAATCCAGTCTGAAAATCCATAAAAGAACCCACACTGGAGAAAAACCATACGTGTGCAATTTATGTTACAATGCATTTGCAGAGAAGTCTACTCTGAAATGTCATAAAAGAACCCACACTGGAGAAAAACCATTCAAGTGCAATTTATGTCACAAATCATTTGCACAGAAGAGTGTTCTAGACTACCATGCAAAAACCCACACTGGAGAAAAATCATCCAAGTGCAACTTATGTCACAAAGTATTTGCACGGAAGACTAATCTGGAATGCCACATAAGAACTCACACTGGAGAAAAACCATACATGTGCAATTTATGTCACAAATCATTTATAGATAAGACTACTCTGAAACGCCATAAAAGAACCCACACGGGAGAAAAACCATACATTTGCAATTTATGTCACAAATCATTTACAGATGGTACTACTCTGAAACGCCATAAAAGAACCCACACTGGAGAAAGACCATTCAAGTGCAATTTATGTCACAAATCATATGCACAGAAGAGTGTTCTAGACTACCATACAAAAACCCATACTGGAGAAAAACCATTCAAGTGCATTTTATGTCACAAAGTATTTGCACGGAAGACTCATCTTGAATACCACAAAAGAACCCACACTGGAGAAACACCATACATGTGCAATTTATGTAACAGAGCATTTGCACGGAAGGCTCATCTGGAATGCCACAAAAGAACCCACACTGGAGAAAAACCACACATGTGCAATTTATGTCACAAATCATTTACAGATAAGACTAATCTGGAATGCCACAAAAGAACCCACACTGGAGAAAAACCATATAAGTGCAATTTATGTCACAAAGCATTTACAGATAATACTACTCTGAAACGCCATAAAAGAACCCACACTGGAGAAAAACCATATAAGTGCAATTTATGTCACAAATCATTTGCAGGGAAGACTAATCTGGAATGCCACAAAAGAACCCATACTGGAGAAAAACCATATAAGTGCAATTTATGTCACAAAGCATTTACAGATAATACTACTCTGAAACGCCATAAAAGAACCCACACTGGAGAAAAACCATACATGTGCAATTTATGTCACAAAGCATTTGCACAGAAGACTCATCTGGAACGACATGAAAGAACACACACAGGAGAAAACCATTCAAGTGCAAAGCATTTGCACTGAAGACTCATTTGGTATGCCACAAAAGAACACACCTTGGAGAAAAACCATATCAGTGCAATTTATATGACAAAGTATGTGCAGAGAAGACGACTCTGGAACGCCAAAAAAGAACACACACTGGAGAAAAACTATAAAAATGTAATTTATGTCACAAAGCATTTATAGTCCAGTTGAAAACGATTTTCTGGAGCTATTCCTATTCTAGAGTAATGTGTGATGTTGTTACTCGTTTAATTTTTTACCATGTGGATGTGGAATGTGTGACAAAATGTTTGAAATTGAGGATTTTATGGAACATTATCACTAAGTTTTCATCACTACTCTGATGCTCGGCAGACAGCTATATTTCTTGAAATATTTTAAATGTATGGGTTTAGTTAATTTCATAGAACAGAGAGTTTAATTAATTTTTTAAAATTAAATTAAAGAGTTTAGTTAATTTCATAGAACAAAGAGTTTAATTTCATAGAACAAAGACATCAGATTAGTTTTCAAGTCTGTTGACTTTACACCAGTGTTAGAGTTATAAACTTATGTTTGATTCTCGTCTTTAGTCATATTTCATCAATGTGTAGGCACATGGGCGGCTGCAGGAATTTTTCTGGGTGGGGGAAAAATTTTTCTAGGGGGTAAAATGACGTTTTTGCATAGAATAGCTTATATAGCTATTCATGAACACAGAAAACGAGACAATTTTCAAAATCCAGGGGGCGAATGTCCCCTCGGGCCTTGCCCCCTCTCCGGACGCCTCTGTCTAGGCTTAACTTCTGTCTGCCACCATTGACGTTGATATGACCGATAAACTGTCCACTGTCCATTTATGATATTTTTATGTGCTCTGTTACTAGAATAGTATGGACAACCAGGGACGTCATTTCAGCTTTTTCAGGGGGCAGAGACGTCAAAAAGAGGTAAAAATTTTCTCTCACTCCGTGCGAATTTTTTTAAACCTTTTTTGATGTTTCTTCAAAATTTGGAGGGGAGCACAACTGTATAGTGTGCCCCTCCACTGTTAGAGAGATGTGATCTTGTGAAAAAGCTATGCAAACTGTAGTTTTGTTGGTAGTATTTGAGTAACTTTTCTGTTTTACCCCTTCCTAATCTCTTGTTCCATCTTCTTCATTTTTTTCTCAGGGAGGCAAATCCCCTTGCCCCCTCCAAATGACGTCCCTGTGGACAACGTTGATCATGGAGTTACATGGGTCACGCAAAGCGATGTCCGCAAGGGGACGAGTGGTCACCCAGATTCGGAATAGGGGAGTGCGAAGGTTATGCGATTGCGTACATCCGCATATGAATTTGGTAGGCCTACGTAGTTATTTCGGGGAGCCTGTGCATTAAACGCCAATTATATAGCCAAACAGGCTGAAACAGCGACTCTCTCTACAGCGTTTAATCTAAATTAGAAACCAGACACGGCAATATCAAGTTTCTAGCCTTGCAAATATGAACAGGGTAGATTCGTAGTAGGCCCTAGGCTATGCTGCAATGCAGACATCTGAAAAGAAGGATGAGTATACGCACAAGGGAAGGAGGGTCCAAAGTATATCCTAAGTAGATCAATTATTCTTTACGGAACTCCTCATATGGCGTCTGCGACCAGCAAATGATGGAATCTTTCCTAATTTAATCTGCTGTACTGACCTGTAGAGCGCTTTTTATCACAGACAGACATTCGCGAAATCGAAAGGACCTGGTCATCATCATACCATTGACTGAATTTTAATCGATTTTTATCCCATAGGCGTAGGCCGTATACTCTGTTAGCAGTGGCGGCGATCTTGTTTGACAGGTGGGGGGGACATTCTTGAACTGATCTGGTCAAAAAAGAGTTTTGAACTGATCTGGTCAAAAAAAAGTCCAAAAATTTTTTCGCGCTCACGCGCGAAAAAAATTTCATAACTCTACCACGAACAAATTTGATGACCTTTTTTTGGGGTTTCTTCAAAATTTGGGGGGGTCCGATGCATGGCGTGTCCCCCCCCACTCTTAAAGGTGGGGGGGTCTTGTCCCCCTCGACCCCCCCGGGATCGCCGCCCATGTCTGTTAGGGTTGCCGGAGTCAAGCTGCATTTTTTGGCACCGAAGTCTTCAAGCCATCCTCAGCTGACCCATGTCGACCCATTGTTTCCCCATAATTCAAGCAATCATACTTTATACTGTCAACACGTTATTCATCCAGCGTTTGTCCAATGCAAAGAGTCCACCTCATGAACGCCTGCATTAGGTCTTCTTTTAGACATTCTAGCCAACTCTCGACCGCATATAATTATATAAGTCCAAACTTGGTCCTAATAATATAGGCTTATAAATAAGGCTGCGCCTTGGGGATCCCATGTATATGATGGCTGCTACAGGCGGTACTGTATAGCGGTGAAAGTCGGTGCACTTCGAAGACTGGGATTCAATCGCTACTGAATCATTGCAGAACTGAGCCTGGAACCCACCTACCCTCTATGAACAGATACAGAGGCGTAACTTTGGTCTAAAAAGTAGGGGTACAATTTCTTACACGAAGCAAGGCGGGGACTGCGATTTCTGAGGGCTGTAGTCGAGGGTATAGGCGGGTATACAGCGTATACTCACCTCTAGAGAAATTTGAGAGCGTATAGGGCCTACTCAGGGCTGTAGACGAGGGTATACAGCGTATACTTACCAGAGGCGTAGCTAGGGGGGGAGCCGGGGGAGCGGCCGCTCCCCCTGAGACCATTTTCCAAGATGTGGGGCCTTTTCACATTTTATTCCAATCGTTCAAAATTTATTTATTCCAAGCGTTCGAACGACATTATTTGTTTAAATTGTTTTCTGGAACTCTAGAAAGTCTCTATACATTTTCTTTTGGCAGTTTACCTCGTCTTTTCAATATTGAAAGAAGAACATTGCAATCGTATAGAATCTTTCGCGTTGACCCTGCAATACTTTGCGATACCAGATGGGCATTCACGATTTTGCAGAATTTATCATCACTAATAGTTGCCCTGCATAGAATCGTGGATGGTGAGATTAACGGCCGCACTACGAAACAGTTGGCTGAGGCAAAGGGTATGCTTCTAGCACTTGATATGTTCGAATTCTTTGTTCTTCTAATGTTCTGGAAAAAATGCTAGAGAAGGCTTTCAGTCTATCCATATATTTACATAGAATTAGCATTGATTTGGTAACAGATTCTCATTTGATTCAACTATTTGAAAACGATATTAAAACGAAATTAATTTAAATCTGAGTTTGAACGGATTGAGAATGAAGCAACTGAGCTGCCTCAAAATGCTATATTATTACCGACTATTATAAGCAACATAGTGTTCGAAAAAGAAAGAGGTTCCATGAGGAAATGTCAGTGGATGATGGAATATCTGATTCATGGTTGAAACCTAAATAGTGTCACTAGATTGTGTCATAAATCTTGACTTGACTACTGTTCCTCACTCTACTATGGCCTACCTTCTAGTCGTTTGGCGTGCTTCAATCGAGTGCAACGCTCTGCGGCGCGCCTTATTGATCTTATACCAAAATTTGGTCAGGTCTCTGGTTATATGCTGGATGTCCTGCATTGGCTCCAGCCAAGTGTCAGCCAGTGTTTAGTATAAGTGTTGTTCCCTTATCTGGAGGTGCTTGCTGGGATGTGCTCCAGCTTTTTTGCGGGTCCTTTGCCGCCCCATGCTGGGAGTTCAGGGTAGTCGCCAGTGGCCACCTCAGATCTTCGGGCAAAGGGGCACTCATTGTGCCGTTTGCCCGCACAGCCACCATGCAGAACCGTTTTTTTCAGTGGTGGGCCCGACGGCATGGAACGGGCCCCCGGGGATCTGCGCCTATTCCCCAGAACTCCCTGTGATACGTTCTATGCTCGATTGAAACTGTTTTGTTTGGCCGTGCTGGAGTCTGGAGCACCTTCAAGTAGCCCCTTGAAGAGGTGCTACATAAATACCCAAATGAGTGAATGAATGAATGAATAGCACAACTTAAAGATTTGAGCATTTAACAAATGTGGCTTCCAAATTTAGTTGTTTTAATAATATTATTAGATTCAAAGCATTTTTACAATGTGAAAGCCAATTATGTGACCAAAATAGAATTTTATTGTTGGCAGACATGTACTCAGATATCATCGAAAGTCGAAGTGAAACTGTGCAAGAGTTTATTTTATTTAAAGACATGTACAAAGGAATAACCAGTATTATCAACAAGGAAACTTTCGCTGTCAAAGAAGGGACTATCAGTAATGTACTAAAATAATGAATGTAATTAATTGAAATAATTTATTTTGGTAGTTGGGGCCTTTTTTATGTGCTCGCTCCCCCTGGTGTTAAAACCTGGCTACGCCACTGATACTTACCTCTCTAGAGGCAGCGTAGCCACAGAAGTCATGAAATTTTGAGAGAAAAAGAGAGGTTTTGAACGCTTTTGAGGGTGAATGACTAAAAAAGTCATAAACTTTTTCAGAGACGAAATCGTAAAAAGTCAAAAAATTTGTTGAGAACTGCTAAAAAGTCAAAAAATTTCTTAGACGAATTCCTAAAAAAGGTCTTCACATTATTTTTAGGGTGACACCAGCCCTAGTGACGCCGCTGCATGCTCACCGGTAGCGTATACTCACCTCAAATTTTACCACTACAGTCTACAGCCCTGGAGGTACAATACCCCTAAGTCGAAAAAGTGGTGGTAAGGTACCCCCAGTCCAAAAAGTGGTGGTTTCTGGTACCCCTTGTACCCCAACAAATTGCGCCTATTAGGCCCTAACAGATACTTGTAATCAGTGCTTTTTTTCTAGAGAAAAAGGTTCCGGAACGGAACAATAGGTGCCGGAACGCAACAATTATGGGCGGGCTAAAATCACGAGAAAAATGGGATTGTGGGTTGGGAGGGGTCTCAATAAACACTGAAAACAGTTCAAAAACACTTAAATTAAATTAAAATAACTAAATTATTCTTTTAATTATTAAAATAAATAAATAATTTTTTAGGAGCTAAAAAAGGTGCCGGAACGCCGTAACGGCGCGTTCCGGCTGAAAAGAAGCCCTGCTTGTAATTATGGTGCGTGTTTGTAATCGTAATCTTAAACTTCCATTTTTCTAAAGCGACACCAGAGAACTATAGCCATAGGCTAGTTCAGCACCCTCCTTAACAGCTGTTCTGCCCCTCTCGCAGTCTTGTTGTCAAGACCTTAAACCTCAAGACGAAGACCCAGACCAAGACCTCGAACCTCAAGACGAAGACCCAGACCAAGACCTTGAACCTCGAGACCAAGACCAAGACCTTGAACCTCAAGACCAAGACCGAGACCAAGACCCCAAAAAATCAGTCGTATACAGTAGGGTGGGGGCAAATACCGGTTGCCTCAACCAGACAACGAAAAATAGAAGCTCCCTCATCTACTGGTTAATGAAATAATTAATTTTCATATTTTGTATCATGTATAGGGGTCCCAACTTTAAAAGATGTGACGTAGGCCTAATATATTTCATTAGAAAAAATTAACAAATTCATTAATCTTATTACAATAGGGTCATTTAAAACTCATTAATTGCTACTATAATATATTACACAATCACTTTAATACACAAATTACACACTACACAGTACACTACGATATTGTATTGTATTGTATTTATTGTATTTCAAACCTAATAAGTGCCTTTACCAAGTGCCCACTAATCAGAGGCGCTGCCAGTGCGAAAGTACTCGGGAATAAAGGCAAGTTTAAAGACAACGAAAAGCTGTGGCAAGACTACCGGATAGTACTGCAGCCCGGGCTGAAGGAGGAATCTGATTCCACAATGAAGGGCCAATAGTAACAAAGGAACGAGACTGGGCCATCACGGTTCTCACTGGGGGAACAAATGAGTCAAGTCGATCAGAGGAGCGAAGAGGGCGAAGGGAGCCAGCTGAAGTAGGAAGACGTAATGGGTCACAGAGGTATTTAGGAGCAAGTCCCAGGTAAGATCGGCAAATATGGATAAGTACCTTTAGTTGGAACGAGACTGGACCGTCACCGTTCTCACTGGGGGAACAAAAAGTCATATAAGTACCTTTAGCTGGATGCGGGCAGTAAGAGGAATCCAGTGAAGATGTTCAAACATGAATGTGGAAATATGGGAGAATCGTGGGAGAGGGGCGAGTAGTCTGGCAGCTGCTTTAAGAACAGATTGTAGAGGGGAGAGATGGACTTTGGGGAAGCCAACAAAGAGGGAGTTACAGTAATCAATGCGAGAGCAGATAAAGGCATAGACAATGGAGGTTAAGACTGGAGAGGAGACAGATCTTCGGATAGCCTTGAGACGTTGGAGGTGATAGTAGCACAAACGGGTGAGATTAGAGATATGGTCAGAAAAAGAAAGGGAGCTATCCAGAATTATACCCAGGTTACGGACAGATGCAGAGAATGTATAAGAAGGAAAGCTTTGAGATAAAAGAGGGTAGTCATCCTTGGCCAGTTGTTGACGAGTACCAAACCAAATCAATTGGGTCTTTGCTGGGTTTAAAGAAAACAGGTTTAAGGACAGCCATGCTTGAAGGTCATGAAAGAGAGTATCAATGCGAGCTATAAGAAACAGCTGAACTTACGGAGGCCCATGCACGTAGACTTGGGCGTCATCAGCATAAAGGCGGCCAACTTCCCCGCCAGTGGTTAAATGTGTTACAAGGATGGAGGAAATATCAGCTGTATAAAGCAGGTAAAGGAGTGGGCCAAGTACTGATCCCTGGGGGACAACAAACTAGACAGTAACCCAGTGTGTTATGGAGTCACCCCCGATTATCGTTTGTGTGCGATCTGTAAGATAGGACCGGAACCAAAGAAGAGATGAGCCCATGAAACCACTTGAGGACTCGAGACGTTGCAGGAGGATCTCATGATCAACCATGTCAAAGGCAGCAGAGATGTCAAATAGAGCAAGCAACGAGATCTGGGATCTGTCAAACGCAGTGTAGCTACCAGCAGGGGCGCCCGCAGGCTAAAAAAAATTGGACGCACACACCAAAAAATTGGACGCACATCCCTCCCGTACCCTCCCGTCTTAATTCAATTTAGATGACATCTAGTGCTTTAACATGCCGTACGTATTATCGTTTACCAAAAATATCGATGCGATGCCTATTCTTTACGTGAATTTGATTTGGTGGGTGGACGCACGTGCGTCCAGTGCGTCCGTCTGCGGGCGCCCCTGGCTACCAGAGAGGAGAGATAAGAGGACAGTTTAAGTAGAGTTTCTGCAGTCTGAGGCCGAGTTCACGGACATGACTCACGCCACGGTGTTATCATTCAAATGAAGAAATCAAGATTAGACTTGCCAACTACAGAAACTAAAGCTGATTTCCTGAACTAAGTTAAAACATTTACACTGCAGTACTGTGCCAGATGCTTTTTCATTTATTTTATTACTCATTGTTGTTTGTAGCTTTAACTTTGGGTTCTTAATTTGAAAGTCATAACCATTAAACCGGCTGATGTAAGACCAGCTCTCAGTTTACAACATATTGCGTTTTCGGTCTGGTGTTTCAGAAAAAGTTGCTAGAAAACGGTGATACATATCAAAAATCCATTTTTGGTGCAATATCAACTATAACATGGACCTTCGATTTAGGTTTGTCCGGGAACTGAACTCGAGTTTTTATTACTTTTTGCCCCACCCTAGTATACAGACTTCTTTACTAACAATTGTTCAGTCGGACTACTCCTTATTTTAATGAAAACACGAGTTTTTTCTTTTATTCAAGCAAAACAACTCTAAATGGAGACTACAGAGAATTGCGAATTCGCATTTACAAGAGTCCTTCATGCGAAATGTTATTCCAAATGCCTGTTGAATTTTATAAAAACCAATTTGCTCAGAATTTTCTGACCAAGACGTGACCTGTGGGGCCGCCGCCTCATAAAAATTCTGCCATGTACAAAAAACACGGTCTACAAGTGCTGAAATCGCTAGCACACAAAGCAGCTTTTCAAGAACCGGATGTAAATGTAGGCCTACAAATTAATCATGAGTCTGTTTTGAAATCAATCCATGGTAAATAACCGGAAGTCAAAATAATTGTCCAAAACAGCAGTAAAGCCTCATTCACACTGTGTAAATACTAATTAAAGCAATAACTGTATGATTAATTATTGGATAAATTTGTAAAATTCTTGCCGTTTGTTAAAATTAATGACTGTTCAGATTGACAAAAGTCTTGGTCTTGGTCTTGCAAAACCAAGACCAAGACCTTGAACCTCAAGACCAAGACCAGGACCAAGACCTTGAACCTCAAGACCAAGACCTTTGGTCTCAAGACCAAGATCAAGACCAAGACTTTTAAAAACGAACTCGAGTGCAAGACCTTGGTCTCGAGGACAACAAGACTGCCCTCTCGTAATCTGAACCCTTCGGAAAACAGACTCGGGCCCCTATGACCATAGGCATAATTTACGAGGGTATGAGGGTACCCTCACTTTTTGGACTGGAGCGTACTGTACCATATCCCTCACTTTCCATACCCATTGTTTTTGCCCATTATTATTTTATCTGAGGAAGCCCTCAAGATTCAAAACAATATCATCAGTGTAATCACCATCATCATCACTCTCATTGTTATTATTATTAGTTTTTACTAAAAGAGGTGGCAATATATTATTATCTGTGAAATCACATTGCAATTATTATAAGATGTTACCAGATGTTGCTACGGAAATATACCCTGTCTTAAATCACAATGCCATTATTCAAAGAACTTGCTTTGACAATAATTATATATGTCCTGTATGCAATCACAATGCAGTTATTACCAGAAGTTGCTATGACAATATATCATGCATGAAATCACAATGCAATTATTACAAGAGGGCAGAGGCTGCTATTGCAATACATCCTCTGTGAAAATGTAAATCACAATGCAGTTATTCCCAGAAGCTAAAAGAGGTTGCTATGGCAACGTGCCCTATATGAAATCACAGTGCTATCGTTACTACAAGACGTTGCTACGGAAATATAGTTTGTATGAACTCACAATGCAATTATGCTAAGGCTATATATCCTCTATGAAATGATTGAAATCACAATGCAATTATTCCCGGAGGTTAGACAATCGTTGCTACGGCAACATACATGTTCTGTGTGAAATCACAATGCAGTTATTACATGAAACACAATACTGTGTGAAATCAAAATGCAACACGTCCTCTATGAAAATTAATCACAATGCAATTATTTCGAAAGGTTAGAAGAGGTTGCTAAGGCAATATATCCTCTATGAAAATTTAATCACAATGCAATATTATTCCTAGCGGTATCATGCACATCCTCTGTGAAGTCATAATGCAATTGTTCCTAGCGGTAGCAATATCCTTTGTGAAACCACAATGGATATACCAACCACTTATAATACCTACCGATAGCAATTGTATTGTATTGTATTTTTAGTTCGGTAACCAAACATTGCAAGGATAAACAAAACCTGTAGGCCTAATGCTTATAAACTAAAATATCTGGCTACATAGGAGGTCCAAAGGGGTCATAGAAGACAAAAGCAAGTTCTTACACTTGCTTTTGTCTTCTTTCAGTTTAACTTCATTGAAACAAGTAGTGACTAATAAACAGGGCTGTAGTGGTAAAATTTGAGGTGAGTACACGCTACCGGTGAGCAGCGGCGTCACCCACGGCTTTTTTAGGAATTCGTCTAAGAAAATTTCAGACTTTTACGAATTCTGAGAAAAATTCTTGCCATTTTGCGATTTCGTCTCTGAAAAAAGTTGATGACCTTTTTTTTTTTTTTTTTTTTAGTCATTCGCCTTCGAAACCTTTGAAAACCTCTCTTTTTTAAAAAAATTCGTTATTCGCTGAGTATACGGTCTCTAGAGAGGTAAGTATACGCTGTATACCCGCGTATACGCTCGACTACAGCCCTGCTAATAAACCATTCATTTTTACTGATGTAGCCTTTTCTTCAACTTTTGCTACATACTCAACTCACATATTATAAAGAACAATAAAGACAAAGAACAATGGCGTTATTGACACTGCGCCTTGTTACAAACTGTTTTCTATGCAGAGGCAACCCCTGCAGTGTTAACGAGTGAGTAAACGTCGCGTTGAGTTGACAGTGTTCAATGTTCATTACGGAAAATAGTTGCGTATTGCTGATTTTTTAGTTAAACTTTTTAGTTAGGAACATTTTATTTAAACTATGGTTTTAACTAAACTATTTTTTAGTTAAACTTCATCCTTAACTAATTTTTTTAGTTAAACAAAAAGTTGCTCACGTTTTAGTTAGCCTAACTAGGGCCTATTGCCCATCACTGGGGGTGTTAATTAGTGTCCCTCGAAGAAGGAAGACCGTAGCTTAATTTGCTTAAACGATCGTAGGTTGAGTCTGGGACTAACATTTGCAAATGTTAGTGACTAACAGTTACTCCCAGGTTGGGTAGTTTGGCCTTCTGGAAACTGGACTCGGACCTCTTTTGGACTACTCTCTGGAAACCCCTCTGATTTGACGTAGCGCTCGTGAATAGGCTGGTGCCCTGCGCTTGGCCTTCAAGTGGCGCTTTAAAAGTTTGGAGATTACGATTACGATTACGGTCAGTTGCTGCATTAATGGTGAATTAATTATTGTTATTATTATTATTATTATTATTATTATTATTATTATTATTATTATTATTATTATTATTATTATTATTGTTATTATTATTTTTTTTACCCGAGGTATCAAGGATCCCTCAGGATTTGGAAAAAATTATTGTAATTTAGGAGCAGAGATAGTGTCTGGAGGGTCAGGCCTCGTCTTCGGGGGAAAGCGTGTAGGCCTATACCTTGCTAGCAAGGTGTAAATAGCATATTTGCATGATCTTGGTGTCTATAGCACAAAATAGCATATTTGCATGATCTTGGTGTCTATTTTTTTATATTTATTATTATTATTATTATTATTATTATTATTATTATTATTATTATTATTATTAGTATTAGTAGTAGTAGTAGTAGTAGTAGTAGTAGTAGTAGTAGTAGTAGTAGTAGTAGTAGTAGTAGTAGTAGTAGTAGTAGTAGTAGTAGTAGTAGTAGTAGTAGTAGTAGTAGTAGTATCGTCATCATTATTAAGCCTATAATTATTATTATGCTTGTAAAACAAACAATCTATACATATAATATCCATAGAGCGTGTGTCTGTCGATAAACGCTACGTCACAAACGGTTTCTGTTCTATTGCGAAACAGAAACCGTTTGTGACGTCAGTACTGCGGTCTTGACGACGGCGATCAGAGCATTTTAGCCAACGATACACATAGGCCTACGTACACTGCCGTCATAATATGACGGGCAAATACTCTAGTAGCGTTATAATTATTTAACAGCCGCGAATTTGAAACAGTGCGAAATTTGGTACGCCTCTGCCTAACTAAACCCTCTGATCTTACGCTGTGCTCGTGAATAAGCTGTGCCCTGCGCTTGGCTTGTGAATGGCGCTTTATAAGTTTGGAATTTACTATTACGACTGGTATTTTCGGAAGTTGGAATGCCATTTTGTGAAACGGTTGGAACTTGGAAGCAATGGCTTCGTAAAGGAAACGATTCATGACTATACTCTTCGTTATTATACTACTTTTTGATGCGCTAATTTCGCCTCCTGCATATTTCGTTCTATATCTAACCTAATCTAATCTAATCTACACATAGTTACCCATACTATGTAAGTAAAAACTAAATAATGTATGGTTTTATATTGGATAACATCTGGCGTAGAGTGCGAGAGGTACAGCTAGAGATCGAGTCCCATAGGCGGACATGCTTTGTAGGCTGCAATTTGCGCCGTGTATTGCAGGCTGTCTGTTCTGTTAGTAGTTAAGATTTATCGCATAACATGTACTGATTTGTAATCATACTGCGTTGTTGTCAGTTTGAAGATATTAAACGAAGATTATTATTATTATTATTTCACCCACCATTGTCTTCGATTTGTAATCTCATCTTAATAGAATTAAGCCCTTATTACGCATACTGATGAATGCAGTTTAGGCTTTAGAACTTATGCGGAATGTTTTAAATTCAGCAAAATTTAACCACGCCTTTTATCTATTCAATCATGTGTTGATTTCAAGATCTTACTGTTTTCCGTAACTGTCTTGCAGTCTGTGTGAAATTATATATCAATCTTTAATTCACCAAAATATTGGTAGTTAAAAAACAGGAAGAATAATGAAAAAAACTCAGTCACTTATGGTGTTTGAGAGGAAGCACATACAAAGCTGACAACATCATTGTCACGTGAAACAGTGAAAGGCATCTCTGGATTAATCGCAGTCTTCTAGATAACCAACTGTTTTTAATATTATTTCATGCACGAAATGCAGAACGAATACAATACTACTATGACAGATTTTTAAAATTTTGCATATAGAAGAGCCTGGCAGCTTCCTTTCCATAGAGGAGAAATGGTTTACAGTGTGCACTAACCAATTGTAACAAAACAAGTTCACTTAATTTGCAGCATTTCCTATACAAAGAATTAAATGACCTGTAAAACAACGTGCATTTCATGCATACTAATTTTAATTAAATGGACTAATTACAGTTCTGTCAGTAAGTATAGAAATAGCTCTTTTGGAAAAAATAAACTTTATCTCTTTTGGTGCAGTGACTTAAAGCTACAAATGGTATACTTTTAGAAGTTTTAAACATTGTAAATTTGTAAATAAGCGAAATACAATAGCAAATACTCATAGATGTAATCTAATGAAACAACTATGTGCATTGTTTTTGTTCTATGGCACTGCACTCTGTATTTTCCACACAGGGTTAGATTTGGCAAGGATCTTGTTCGTCAAGATCTCCCTTGGGCAGGTTCAAATGTCGAATGGCTCCCCCTCTCGATGCTGGGCTTTCTCCTCCAGTTTACTGTATCCGTCCACCGTCATCCAGTCCAGCAGCATCCGCCTAGGTCTTCCTCTCTTTCTCTTCTTCTCATTCTTTCCTCTATGATAGTTGTCAATAGGTAAATATCATTCAATATATGACCAATCCACTTCCTGTCTCTCACTTGTATATCTATATAGATAAAGACAGCTTTCTGTCTGTCTCTCTGTCTGTTTGACCGGGCTTAACTTCTACAATTTTGCACCTTTTCACTCGAAACCTTCACTACTGTATCCGCCTCGGCATCGGACACCCAGTGGAGGGGTTCGCGTCCCCAGTTTTCACCGCTAACATGGTGATAAGGGCCAAAAACTCGCCCCACGGCATAGGAAATTTCCACTCCCTACTACAAATTAATTATAGCACAATGACGTTATACCTAAAAATAGCACCACGGACGCGTACGGAAGATTTGGAAATTTCCGGCGCCGGTATTCCCCAACGTCATTAATAATGGCCATAGCGTCGTTGTTTACTTTCGGAAAGAATTTAATAACGATCGCTTCGAACTAAATTAATCGTTTTACAGCAAAATTGTAACACAGGTAGGTTCAAACACAAACAGACTGCAAAGCAGTCACCGCCACAGGGCGACTGCGAAGCAGTCAGTCCACGGCAAAGGTCGCTAGACGCCAGAAGGCGTATACAAGACTGCGAAGCAGTCTCCCCCACAGGTCGCCAGACGCCACAAGGGCCTCCAAGACTGCGGACCAGTCGCCTCCAGAGGGCGAATGCGAAGCAGTCAGTCCACGGCAGAGGTCGCTAGACGCCAGAAGGCGTCCGCTGTACGTTGCCTGCTCTCCAGTTCGGGCCAGTAACAATCTGTTTCTTCTGGCACCAAATGGCAAGACAACTAATGTTGTTTATCTCCAAGCTCTACAGTTAAATTTAAAATAAAGTAACATTAAAAAATAACTATTGTGTAATTTCTTTAACCCGCCAACGCCGGGTTCACCCTCTTCGACTGCGAAGCAGTCAGTCCACGGGAGACTGCAAAGCAGTCTCCCCGACTGCGAAGCAGTCGTCGCCAGAGGGCGACTGCGAAGCAGTCAGTCCACGGCAGAGGTCGCAATACGCCAGAAGGCGTACACAAGACTGCGAAGCAGTCTCCCCCACAGGTCGCCTAAATTTCTTCCTTATTCGCTACACGGATTTAAACTTATACCTAAATTTGTTGCTTATTCGCTACAGGGATTGAAATTTATAACCCCGGGCAACGCCGGGTAAACCTTTCAGTCCACAGCAAAGGTCGCTAGACGCCAGAAGGCGTATACAAGACTGCGAAGCAGTCTCCGCTGTACGCCAGAAGGCGTACACAAGACTGCGAAGCAGTCTCCCACACAGGTCGCCTAAATTTCTTCCTTATTCGCTACACGGATTTAAACTTATACCTAAATTTGTTGCTTATTCGCTACAGCGAATGAAACTTATAACCCCGGGCAACGCCGGGTAAACCAGCTAGTTAGCAATAAGAGAGCTTTCATCATCCACCTTATGCAGCATATTTGCATTTGTTTTATGCTGCTGTATGGCTAGGATCACGGTTATTAATTTTTCCAATAATTGTATTATCCAGATCTCGAGGTGGCTACTATTTACTGCTTACTGGCCTTTCTTTGCCATATTTTAATAAGTACAAGAAAGCAATCTTATTCAATCACGAATTTGTGTTGTTAGACTACCTATTCCAAACTTTCTATCTCCATACCTTGGAAGCATAATCACATATTTACAAAGGGTAAAACAACGTTAAAATATCAGTTCAATGATATCACATTTACAGAATGATGGTAACAGAAAGGCGTTTCCAGTGTTTCAGTCGTCTCTCCAGTAACACCTTGGCTGCACTGCCATGCACCCTCTAATATCATCCTTGTGACATCTCTGCATGATTGTAATTCACGACTTTGGATTCTGAATTAGGGTTTCAGTATTCTTTGTCTCCAGTTTCCTATTGCATCCCATCTTCCTTCAATAATTTCATTTTAACTGTTGGATTTTCTAATTCATGATAGGTTTGCAATAACGTGGAAAAGCAGTAATAAATTCAATCTATAAATAAGTCCAGCATTTGGGTTGTGTTCCAGATCTCAAGATGCAAGCAAGTAGCCACAAGAAACCAAACACATACGTACGTGATTCATGTAACAAAACATTTACATGGAAATCCAGACTGAAAATCCATAAAAGAACCCACACTGGAGAAAAACCATACAAGTGCAATTTATGTCACAAATCATTTCCACAGAAGAGTGTTCTAGACTACCATACAAAAACCCACACTGGAGAAAAACCATTTAAGTGCAATTTATGTCACAAAGCATTTGCATGGAAGACTCATCTGGCATGCCACAAAAGAACCCACACTGGAGAGAAACCAAACATGTGCAATTTATGTCACAAATCATTTACAGATAAGACTACTCTGAAACGCCATAAAAGAATCCACACTGGAGAAAAACCATTCATGTGCAATTTATGTCACAAAGCATTTGCACAGAAGAGTGTTCTAGACTACCATACAAAAACCCACACTGGAGAAAAACCATTTAAGTGCAATTTATGTCACAAAGCATTTGCACGGAAGACTCATCGGCAACGCCATGAAAGAACCCACACTGGAGAAAAACCATACATGTGCAATTTATGTCACAAAGCATTTCCATGGAAGACTAATCTGGAGCGCCATAAAAGAACCCACACTGGAGAAAAACCATACATGTGCAATTTATGTTACAAAGCATTTGCAGAGAAGACCAATTTGGAATACCATAAAAGAACACACACTGGAGAAAAACCATACATGTGTAATTTATGTCACAAATCATTTACAGATAAGACTACTCTGAAATGCCATCAAAGAACCCACACTGGAGAAAAACCATACTTGTGCAATTTATGTCACAAATCATTTACAGATAAGACTACTTTGAAATGCCATCAAAGAACCCACACTGGAGAAAAACCATACATGTGCAATTTATGTCACAAATCATTTGCACAGAAGCCTAATTTGGAATACCATAAAAGAACACACACTGGAGAAAAACCATATATGTGCAATTTATGTCACAAAGCATTTGCATGGAAGACTCATCTGGTATGCCACATAAGAACCCACACTGGAGAAAAACCATACATGTGCAATTTATGTCACAAAGCATTTGCATATAAGACTCATCTGGTATGCCACATAAGAACTCACACTGGAGAAAAACCATACATGTGCAATTTATGTCACAAAGCATTTGCACGGAAGACTAATCTGGAACGCCATAAAAGAACCCACGCTGGAGAAAAACCATATCAGTGCAATTTATGTTACAAAGCATTTGCAGAGAAGACCAATTTGGAATACCATAAAAGAACACACACTGGAGAAAAACCATACTTGTGCAATTTATGTCACAATTCATTTACAGATAAGACTACTCTGAAATGCCATCAAAGAACCCACACTGGAGAAAAACCATACTTGTGCAATTTATGTCACAATTCATTTACAGATAAGACTACTCTGAAATGCCATCAAAGAACCCACACTGGAGAAAAACCATACATGTGCAATTTATGTCACAAAGAATTTGCACAGAAGCCTCATTTGGAATACCATAAAAGAACACACACTGGAGAAAAACCATATATGTGCAATTTATGTCACAAAGCATTTGCATGGAAGACTCATATGGTATGCCACATAAGAACCCACACTGGAGAAAAACCATACATGTGCAATTTTTGTCACAAAGCATTTGCAATGAAGACTCAAATGGTATGCCACATAAGAACTCACACTGGAGAAAAACCATACATGTGCAATTTATGTCACAAAGCATTTGCACGGAAGACTAATCTGGAACGCCATAAAAGAACCCACGCTGGAGAAAAACCATACATGTGCAATTTATGTTACAAAGCATTTGCAGAGAAGACCAATTTGGAATACCATAAAAGAACACACACTGGAGAAAAACCAAACATGTGTAATTTATGTCACAAATCATTTACAGATAAGACTACTCTGAAATGCCATCAAAGAACCCACACTGGAGAAAAACCATACTTGTGCAATTTATGTCACAAATCATTTACAGATAAGACTACTCTGAAATGCCATCAAAGAACCCACACTGGAGAAAAACCATACTTGTGCAATTTATGTCACAAAGAATTTGCACAGAAGCCTCATTTGGTATACCATAAAAGAATCCACACTGGAGAAAAACCGTACAAGTGCAATTTATGTCACAAATCATTTGCACAGAAGAGTATTCTAGACTACCATACAAAAACCCACACTGGAGAAAAACCGTTCAATTGCAATTTATGTCACAAAGCATTTGCACGGAAGACTGATCTGGAATATCACAAAAGAACCCACACTGGAGAAAAACCATATATGTGCATGTTATGTCACAAAGCATTTGCACAGAAGACTCCTCTGGAACGCCATAAAAGAACCCACACTGGAGAAAAACCATACATGTGCAATTTATGTCACAAAGCATTTACAGATAAGACTCCTCTGGAACACCATAAAAGAACCCACACTGAAGAAAAACCATACATGTGCAATTTATGTCACAAAGCATTTGTACGGAAGAGTCATCTGCAATGCCATAAAAGAACCCACACTGGAGAAAAACCATACCTTTGCAATTTATGCCAAAAAGCATTTGCACAGAAGACTCATCTGGAACGCCATGAAAGAACACACTCAGGAGAAAAACCATTCAAGTGCAATTTATGTCACAAAGCATTTACAGATAAGACTAATCTGAAACGCCATAAAAAAACCCACACTGGGGAAAAACCATACAAGAGCAATTTATGTCACAAAGCATTTGCAGCAAAGATGACTCTGGAATACCATAAGAGAACCCACACTGGGGAAAACCTCTAAAAATGTAATTTATGTCAAAAAGAGAGAACTCATTTGGGGTGGTGCGATAGCTGATTGGTAACACGCTGGCACGAAGAGCACAAGGTAGCTGGTTCGAAACCGGCTAGCCCCACAAAGGTCAACTCAGCCTTCTACTCCCTAGAGGGCAGCAGTAAAATGAGTAGCAGTTTCACTGCACACGTAACCTTGGGTTCGGCACAAAGATCTGGCCGATGTATGGCAATGCCACCTAAGGGCTGTTGGTTTAACACTGGGGATCAGCACGGGGTCCGACGCTCGAAAAACGAGTATGGGCAAAACCTTTACCTTTTAACCATCTGGAACACCATGAAAGAACCCACACTGGAGAAAAACCACAAAACTGTAATTTATGTCACAAAGTATTTGCAAAGAAAACTCATCTGGAATGACTTAAAAGAACCCACACTGGAGAAAAACCATACATTTACAATCTATATCACAAAACATTTACACAGAACAGTGTCCTAGATCACCCTATAAAAATTCACAACAGAGAATGCTGTACAAGTACTGTTCATGTTACAAACGATTTGTACACAGTGGTGCTCTCAAATGCCATGTAAGAAACGTCACTGGATAAAAAATATATATAAATGCAGTGTATGTCAAAAATCATTTACACAGACGACATGTCTAAGAAGCCTAAACGTCATGCTTGAATCCACAACGGAGAATACTAGGCCTATAGGCCTACAAATGCACTTTATGTAACAAAGCATTTACACGGAGTGACGCTGTGAAAATGTGCCGCCAAGAGACACGCTTGGAAAAAGCCACAGAAGTGTAAATTATGTGATGCAACATTGCACCATTTAAGATACCATACTGGTAAAACGTTATGTGAGAGTGAATTCTATGAATTCATTGTGCCGAATATGGCACAAATATGCCATGCAAGCACTTTATGTAAGAGATTCAGTACATATATTGACTATGAGAACTGTGTTGATGGAAAACAGTTGTCTGCTACAGAAATCTTGCAAGATCTTCCTAAGCAGAGAACGAGTCCAGTTGAAAGCGATTTTCTGGAGCTATTCTAGAGTAGTCTTATGTTATTATGCATTTAATTTTTTTACCATATGGATGTGGAATGTGTGACAAAATATTTGAAATTGAGAAGGATTTTATGGAACATTATCACTAAGTTTTCATCACTGCTCCACAGACAGATATATTTCTTGAAATATTTTAAATGTAGGCCCCTATGGGTTTAGTTAATTTCATAGAAGAAAGAAAACAGATTAGTTTGGAAGTCTATATGTTTCCATCTGTTAATTTACTCTAGTTTAATGTTGTAAACTTATGTTTGATTCTCGTCTAGTCATATTTCATCAATGTCTAGGCTTAAGATGTACACTATTCCAACTATAACTTCTGTCTGCCACCGCTGATGTTGATATGCTCATCTATCGATCTCTCTGTCTGCCTGTCTGTCATTTAGTCATTCTGTCCATCAATCCATCCATCCATCCATCCACAAAGTCAGCAAATGTAATTCAATTTAATTACCGAATCAGCAGGAGGACAGTCTAACCTGCGAATGACAAAAAGATTTACACACATGAATATTATAAACAAAATTCAGCGCAAGGTTATCGACGGTAGAGTTAATGGGCGCCAATTAAGTGGGTTTTGCGTGGGCAGTTCAAGCACATGATATGAGCATTTATCATCCAAAAATATATGTTGGTTAATGGGCGTCCGGAGGGGCAAAAGAGGATTTGCCCCTTGGATTTTGCAAATATTTAAAAAAAATAAAATCTTGATTATTACGATTATTACAACATTCCCAACACAATTGTCAATGCTAAAAACAATTATTTTAGTAAGTCTTTGACCATTATTTTTAAAGTTGTCACGCGTTCTGTGTTCTATTGAAAAACGTCGTCTTGCTCCCCCTACAAAAATTGTGCCCCTAGAAAATTTTAGCCCGAGAAAAATTCCTGCGGACGCCCATGGACGTCTGAATCAAAGTGGATTCGAGGTAGGCAGCCCAGGCCTATATGAGTCCACATGTCGCCCACCCAAAAATTGGATTTAGTAAATGTCGATTAATGGACGTCTGAAACGTAGCACAAACTTAGGTTTTGCGAGTGCAGCCCCGGTCCATGAGCCCACAAGTCGCCCATCCAAAAGTCGGTCATTGCGTCGTCCATCCAAAAGTCGGTCATTGCAGATGTCGGTTACTGGGTTACTGGGCGCCTGACACAAGCCTATTGGGGTTCGACGTGGGCAGTGGCGGCGATCTTGTCTGAGAGATGGGGGGGGGGGACAAAGTCGGCCATGGTCTGGTCGATGACTTTTTTTTTTAGCAATTCATCTCCAAAAAAGTTGATGACCTTTTTTTTAGTAATTCATCTCGACAAATTACCTTTTATTTTAAAATTCTCCAAAAATTGTTCACGACCTTTTTTGAGCTTTTCTCAAAAGGTGGGGGACAGATGCATGGCGTATACCCCCATTCCTAAAGGTGGGGGGACTTGTCCCCTCGCCCCCCCCCTACCTAGATCGCCGCCCATGGACGTGGGGATCCCAAACTCATGAGTGACGAGTCCACATTGGATATTGGCAGCCCGGATCCATGAGTCCACGTGTCGCCCATGCAAGGTCGGACATTGCAAATGTCGGTGACTGGGCGTCTGCTAATGGTGTAAAAATTTGTTGACCTTGTTTAGTGTTTCTTCAAAATGGGGGGGCAAATGTATGGTGTGTCCCCCCACTCTTAAAGGTGGGGTCTTGTCCCCTCGACCCCCTGGATGGTCGCCCATGTAGCTAGGCCTACCTTTGACATTAAATACCGGTTCCAAATTTTGCACGTGACCTTCGGTATGGTCTACGAATAAGATGGCAGACGCGTGTTCAACCTTGTGTTCAACTGGTTGTTTTTTCTGCGTCAGACGTCAGGAGGCGTCGTTGTTGGCCCTACAAGGTATTTTTACTCAAGCAGAAACGTGTGATTGGCGAATTGTTGTAACATTTTAACCTATGACCAGTAGGCTATTGAGTTTGTGTTTGATCGCATTGGCCAGAAACGAAATGTGTTGTGAAATTGCATCTCATCTGGACAGATGCATGGGATAGATGAGTGCTCGTGAATAATCTTGTACCCTGCGCTTAGCTTTCTAGTGGCGCTTTAGAAATTTGGAGTTTACGATTACGATGAATTAATTACCAGCGAGAGGAAGTTGAAGTTCATTCGTGCAAATGCGCACAGTATATCAAACTACGGTGTCAAACTGCGTTTGTTCAAGACCTGTCAGATAAGGCTTTTTTATTCAGTTTAAAAGGTTATCTTTTTGAAAAAGGTTGGTATCTTTTGAAACTCACTTTCTTGGAACATAGACAACACACGCTGGCTTTCAGGCTTTGTTATGCACGATTTTAATTGATTTCCAATCTTCCATGTTCTAGTTTTCAGTTAAAGTACACGGGTAATCAATAGATAAATTGATTACCCATGATGTAATCCCTTCCCATAATGGCTATCCAATTTGTGTGCAAACACCCTAGCATCTGCTGGCGTAATTGTCATGTGTTTGATTTCAATTGATTTATTTGACAGTGAATAGGCGTTTAGGATTCTGCTGCCATCTGCTGTGTTTTGGCAGATTTTTTAGTGACATAGTTTTATTGGTTGCGATTTTTGCGACGGAATAGTTGGTAATTTTGCGAGCTTTTTGGATTACTAGAGCTAATTTGTGCCCTAGAAACTTTAATAGCTTGCACAGCAATAGTACTTGGTAAATCAGGTAAGAAAGTTGTGTGCTGATTGTTTCATTTAAAGTTTCAATTGAATGTAGGCCTATATGAAATATTTTAGCTATTAACTTTAATTGCAGATAGTTAGTTTTGTGTAATATTAAGTACGTAGTTTGGTAATCTAGTGAGTGTTTTGGATTGCTTGAGATATATGTGTCCAAGTAACTTAATACCTAGGCATGTACACAGCAGTAGCATATTGTAATAAAGGTAAGCACATTGTGTTCTGACTTTTTCATTAAAGATTTTAGTGAAATATATATTAATCACATAATTAAATGAGTAAATTGTTAATATTAATTGCTAATAGTTGGTTATTTGTAGCATTAAGTACATGGTGGTATGACTAAGTCTTCATTTTGTGCAATGCTTAAATGTTAAGGCAAATTAACACTGAAGTTAAATTAAGTTAATGAAAGCATTCTTAAAAACATTTGTAATTAGCTGATTCTTATGTGTTAATAAAAACTTTACTTAGGCCCTACTTAAAACACGGTCCATTTACAGGTGTGTAAAGGCACAGAAAGTTAAACACTTTGAAGTTATCTGTGGAGTATGTTTATGTAGACAGGGTGATAATTGTTGGGGTGGGAGGTTGGTTGGGTTCAACCCCTAGTCTTTCTTATGACCCCAGTTAAGTCTTCATTGCACACCCCAGGGGGTAGTTTCCAACCCCTCAGTTGTGCTAGTGTGATTATATAATGCATATATTTTAGCATTTTCTTTCACAAATCGCTATGTGGACCGTTACTAATAAAATAATGCTCTGTTTTTGTGAGGTTTGTGACCATGTGAGTTGTAGGCCTATACTAATAAATTTGGTGCTGTCATCTCTTTAAGGAGTTTAAGTTTTCTATTGCATTTTTGAATTTTCTCAGTTTGCAAAATACGGATAAAATATTCAACTCCACATAGGTCAAACTCATCGAAGTCTGACCCCCAGTCTTTTTTCTACAATTCTCACACTGTATGTAGATTAACAATCGACAGGCCAATTGCACTTCGTTAAGTCTCATATATTGGATAAATTTACTCTAATGCTAAAGACTAAAGTTCTGTATACAATCCACACGCCAATGACACTCCTTAAATCTCATTACTAGGACAGGTATACTTTACTACTTGCCATTGTTTAGTTATAAATGCAATAAAACAAATACAGCTCATTAAGAATTGTATATCTGGCATTGTTTGTTGTTTTTTCAGGTTCTGAATAGATACCATTTTGATAAAGAATTGGTCTTACGTGGATAACATCCTTTCATCCGTTTTAAGGTTCAGTTTAGCAACTAACTTGTGGATACCTTCACATTATCTCAAAATGTATCAATTTCCTTATATTTGGATTCGCAACACAACATTTTTATCTGTAGTTCGTCGTCTGTTATGCTTGTTTCTTTTGACTACATTTTTTATTACTCGTAACTTTTCCCAGACGTGTTTACCCACAGTGGGCTGTGTTCCGAAACCTCGTCATCTGCTGAACAACTCATATCCTCTACGAAAGGTTGATGTCTCCAGTACATGTGGTGTCAACGGACAGTCAACACAATACTGTACGCTGTCATCTCTCTCGTGTACTGGCAGTCCATGGACTGCGTACGTCTGTGATGGCAGCACTCCACACCCAGCGGGCTTCATGTTTGACGTTAGGAGGGACAGTGTTTCTGGAACAGACTTGCCAGAGTATACCACATATTGGCAGTCTGATAATACTATTGCAATGACCGGTTCGATAGCTATGCAACAGTTTGTAACGATCAACCTTACCGATTTGTTCTCGATTCGTAAAGTATCCGTTGCCTTCATGAGCCCTTTCGCGACTGCAGATGATGTTGCCGACATGAGGCCAACTGCTATGGCAATACAGGCGAAGACGTCGGCCGATGCTGACTGGGTGACTTGGCGTTACTTCGCATCCGACTGCTCCCGGTTTTATCCGAACGCCATCCTCCAACAGACGGGAATTAACAATCCATCCTACGATGCTACAACACCAGTTTGTGTGGAGAAGTATTTTGCTGGCGACTTTACCACTCTAACCTCAGATAAAGTTGGACTGCAAGGCGTATGTATTCTTGATATATCATACCTTTGATTCTGAATTGTACTAATGATTTCAGCCAAATATTTTTGATATTTTGCATTTGAAGACTACATTTTTTTATTGTTTCTCAAGATACAAGGAATTCATTGAAATTTTTGCTTACTAATCTTAATCGTAATCATAATCTCCAAACTTCTAAAGCGCCACTCAAAGGCCAAGCGCAGGACACCAGCCTATTCATGGTCGCTGACAGCCTATTCATGAGCACTATAGTGATTATTACTGTGATGAATATGAGTGGTTGCGCAACTGCCTAGTAGTTAATATAGTGGACTATCAACACAGAAGATACTGGTTTAAATCTTGCCATGCAGGACAAAAAGACATTAAGATTCTGTTCCATTAGTGGAATCTTCTTTAAAAGAAGCACTTCATTGACACACTGTCATAGAAATATCAAGCAACATGAGAGGAGTGCTGGCTAAATGCCCTAATATGCCAAGGCTAAGAAAATGAAGTTGCTAACACTTCATATCCATGGGTGCCTGTCATTGTTAACCTGAGGGACCATCATCTAATTATTAAAGGCCACGAAGATTTAGATTTTTCACTATATAGCCAGTATTTTTTGACAGAATTTCCTCACAATAAAGTCATGACTTTGAAGTGTCTTTCTGAACTCAGGTCACTTTCTATCCAGCAAATGATTTTGGACTGGAGTTCTTGACCAGTTTTGCCGTCCAGAATTACTATATGGCATCCATGATCCGTCTCCAGCTCGATTATCCAGCCCGGAGTGAATCTCTGCTGTCTTACTATGCCATCGCAAACCTTGACATTGAAGGAAGCTGTGCCTGCTATGGACACTCCTCTGAATGCACAGGAATTGTAAGAGCTTTTATTTTTTGTTCTGTTTAAAAATGCACGTAACTGTAGTTGTAATCTGACATTTATAAAGCACTACTACTTCAGAAAACCTCATCATTGGCGCTCCTGACACAAACCAGTGAAATTACTGTCGAATAAGACAGACTTTCTAGTTAGGAGTTATCTGGTACAAAGTGTCATTGAAAATTTTATTGGAGTCATGCTACATTACTGGGATGATCAGTAATTTCTTGTTGTGTTTCCTGCATGCAAACACTGACTTGTTGAATTTTATTGATTTGCATTATATATTCTTGTATGTGAACTGGATAAATTTATTCATAACATTCGTTCTTCAGATAAAGATCATCTCGGTTTGGAGTTATCTAGTACAAAGTGTCGTTGAGAATTTTATCGAAGTCGTGCTGTATTGATTCTGCAGGATAATTTACATTTAAATAAGGGATGTTGCTAACAGCCATGGTGTATTGTTATGACTCTACCATGCTATGTTTTGCTCCAGCATGACATCAGCCATATACGGTTTTAGCTTATCCTGTTGCTACAAAGGGACTTTTTATAACAGCAGATTTTTATTGACATAAACCCTACACACAATAAATTCACATTTCATCACAGTGAAGCATTAACGAATATTTCTCAAGCTGTGTCAGTGTGTAACTGTCAATACATGTAATTCGTCAGTGTAACTGTGGATATGTGTAATTTGTCAGTGTAACTATTAGTATGTGTGATTCGTCAGTGTAACTGTCAGTATGTGTAATTTGTCAGTGTAACTGTCAGTATGTGTAATTCATCAGTGTAACTGTCAGTATGTGTAATTTGTCAGTGTAATTGTTAGTACATGTAATTCATCAGTGTAACTGTCAGTACGAGTAATTCGTTAGTGTCACTGTCAGTACATGTAATTTAGCAGTGTAACTCTCATTATGTGTAATTTGTCAGTGTAACTGTCAGTATGTGTAATTCGTTAATTCATTTGTGCATCATCTTGAAGATGAAGAAATTTTCTAAGGTTGATTTGTTCATCATAATTTATTATTTGGTTTTTAAATGGAAGTATGACCTTTCTTGATTAGGTAACATTATACTGTTTTTTGCTGTACAGAAATATTTATTCTTCAGCAGAAAGCTTTCCTGCTTCTAAAAGACACTTTAACACTTAAAAGACGAGAGTGTACTAAAAGCAACTGGGAAACCAATGCAGCTCATTGTTAAAGTGTTAAAGCAAATGCTCTGGCACTGTTTGCTGACTTTCCTGGTGATCCTGGATAGCAGGCTAACAAAATTAGTAATAAATGGCTTCATAATCCAAAAGACAAAATACAATTTCAAGTAAAGTTGTTCTGATTTCGTCATAGAAATTTTCAGTCCTGAGAGAATATTTCAAACTTTGATGAATAAACGTAATGATGACGCATGTAGCCTGAATTACAAATCTGTTGTGATTATATTCCATAACAGAATGACAACCAGTGCATTTGTTTGCATAACACGGATGGTGTACACTGTGACAGCTGTAAGGCTCTCTTCAACAATGTTCCCTGGACAATTGGTACTCCACAGAATGCAAGCTTCTGTCAAAGTAGGGCTCATCAGTGCTTTCACTTACACTTTGTACACTCTTACACTGACTTATTTACTTACTTATTAAAAAGTGAAGTGTAATGCATTCGTCACTGCACAATCATTTATTTTTTTCTCCATATGTTTTGGGCAGGGATGGATTTTGTTAAGTAAATAGCCATTTCATTGACTAGTGATAATTTATGGCCATTGTTATTGTAATTATTAATTTCTATTGCGCCAGTGTTTAATGCACAAGGCATCAACCAATGGCACACCAAAACCAAGCCATAATTAGGTAGATATCCAGAAGATCAGTCCGTAAGACAGAGAGACATTCTTCATTGCACAATCATTTGTTTTTTCTCCATAATACATTTTGGGCAGATATGGATTCTGGTAAGTAAATAACCATGTCACTGGCTCCAGTGATAATTTATGCCAATGTTAAACATTAACAAAGTTAAAGCAAAGCATTTTCTCCACACCATTATAGCTTTTGCACTGCTCTTGAGAAGAGTAACTGAAATAAAGTGGCTGATTTTCTGGTTCATTACTAAGTGCAAGCACGTGGCAACAGTAAACTGATTGAGAATGCAGAAGAATCACTGTTATAATGAAGGCTATTTGGATGCCATATGGTATCAAATATTCTTATTCTTTAAATTTTTGTAAATTAGATGCAAATTGGATGCATACGCCATGTACAAGCATCTGAAAGCTATGCTTTATCAGTGGAGCTTGGCTGGGAGCACCTCTGAGTGGGTATCTTGGTGAGGCACTACATAAGTCCCCTTAATGAATGGTTGAATGAATGTAAAGCCGCAGCTGAAAATTCCGTATTTTACATATAACTCATAGATGCTGATAAATAGATCTAGGTGTAGTAGATCTGTGTCTCATGTTGAGTAAGGTTCCAGTAATGTAACCTTATTAGGGGTCCACCGGTAAGACATTTTCCGCCGGAAACCGATTCCGAGTATTTGGATGTATTTTTGCCGGATCCGGTAACGAACCGGAAACGCACCGGGTACCATTTGTTCCATATGCGAAGCTTCACATTTTCATGTAATAAGAAATTATCGACATAAATTTGTGTACTTGTAATAAGTGACTAATGCAATATGAATTGTAGTCATTTCTGTGCAGTTGTGAAGTTTTCTGTGTAATTGTTTTAAGGTTCAACATGTATAATTTTATATACGTAAGTTTATTGAATAAGTTTTTACAGAAAAAAAATTTTTCAGAAATTTTTTTGCAACTATTTGCGTCTACAATATTTGCCGAGGCGAAAACGCCCGGGAACGGGATTTCCGGCCGAACCGAGTATCCGAGCCGGTTTCCGGTAGACCCCTAAACCTTATATAACATCTTAATATTATTGGCTCCATTTAATTAAAACTCATCAATGGCACTGGGGTACATAATGCAAAGTAAATGTACACTTACCAGTATATTATGCCACCACTCCAGGTGAAATGTCCAGCAGTTACACATGGTGGCACTTTGTTGTTGTTGTTTTTGTTGTAGATTGTAACTGCAATGAATTCGCGTTGTCATGTCATTATGACTCAAATCGGGGTCTTGGCATCTGTGACAATTGTACGCAGTTTACAGCCGGTGATAACTGTGAATTTTGTGTTGATTATTTCTATGTGAATCCTAACAGAACATCAACGTCCATTATACCATCATCGAATCTGTGCACTGGTCAGTACAATCGATGGACTATTGGACTTCTTGCTAAACATAGATAGTAACGTTTCTGAGGCTTAGTTTTTTCAGGGTTGCTGAATAGCTTTAAAACTCAGGGATTGCTCAGGGCACACTTGTCTTCCCTCATTGTTATACCCCATTGTTTAGTAGTCTGACTTGTTCATATACTTTACTGTAGACAACTTCTTATCATGCATTAATGTCAGGTACTTTTAGTAAGTGTCCAGATACAAACATACTAACATTTAGGTCGCTAAGTAACTGTATCTGTATATTTCTGACTCTGTATCTATAGTCTGAATCAGTAGGGTCAATAGGTAACTGAATGAATACAGTTGCTTAGAGACTGAATCTGCATTTGCTTTGTAGCTGAATCAGTATGGCTGCTTAGTAATTGAATCAGTATGGTTGCTTAGTAATTGAAGTAGTATGGTTGCTTAGTACTGTAACTAAATTGCTATGGTCCGTTCTCTTGTCTGTTTCCAACATAATCATCTTACCATAACAAGTTTCGAAGTGTACAGAATAGCTGAATTTTTATAATTACACAATGCAAGGATCGTGCAAATTTGACAAATCATGATTATTTCTATTTGAAGTGTGATAATGACAACATACTTGTTCTTTGTCGTACCTTCATCATACATTTCTATGTCTCAGCCTTCAGTCTCCTCTTTAAAATCCACAACCATTCTTTATTCTATGCTGTGCCAACTCTGTGGAATGAACTCCTGAAAAATCTCTGCCAGTTCACTCATATCCTCTGTCATAAGTCAATCCCAGCACTCCTCCCACTTGCCCACTGTCCCAGTGTCCTGCAGCATTTCATTCAAGACTGATAACTGAACTTTACAAGCTACCTTATCCTGCTGGTTCTGCTACTAAACCATCACCAACTATCACCACCGTGCTGTCTCCTCGGCTTCACCCCCCCCCCCCCCCCGAAGATTCAGAGACCTGGAACCATGACTGGTTCTTGCAGACTTGATTTAATGCAGGCTTCCTTTTTTGTTGGCCTGAGAAAGATCAGACACTTTTATTTACATTTATTGTGTGTTTTTATTAAGGCAATATGAAGAGAGTTCCAAACCTGTTATCCCAAGCATTTTGTAGAAAACAATTTTTTTACATTCTCCCTGAGATTTTATATTTATAGGATGTTCTTGTGTTATAACCAAATAGTCACAGCTTGCAGAAAGTAGTCAATCAGATAGTGAAGGCTGAATTTAACTTTTTAGCATTACTTGAAGAAGCCAGTAAAATCTGGTAATAGCAGTCAGCTCTAGGGGGTCATGCTACATGTATCCATTGTCTTAAATCTATTCTCTTTCCTCGGGGTTATTGCACTTGGAGCTCCTCTGATTAGGTAGTACTGAGAGTTGCACAAGAAATTTATAATTACAATACTATATCCTCTAAATGCTGTTTTTTACTCACTGACCATTCTAGCTTGTATGATGTAGGTTATGTGAATGTAATGCTTCTGCAGAATTTGTAAACACTTCAGTCTAGATGGGTAAATTGGAGCTCCAGCAAGTGTCACAGCAGGATAAATATATGAAAAGCACAACACACAATATAAGTGTTGAAGTACTTGGGAATTTCTATTGTAATGAAGTATGTTATGAGTAGCTGATGATGTATTGTTCGTGGAAGTTGAGCGATTATTTCTGATTAGTCCTGATTTCCTTTGTGAACTTTAACGCATGCAACAACAACGTTGAATGATTTCAAAGTGACAGATGCCATCATATTTATTCATTCAAACACTGTATTTTAATCAGCCATAATCAGCAAAACAAGAATTATCAGCTCAGATGTGTAACTGAAGCAGACAGGCTGAGAAAACTGCAGGATTTACAACGAAGGAAAATGACACAGATGGAAATAACTTATTTATTTTCTGTTTTGTTCTAGGAGTTGCTGGACCAGTGAATGTCAGTGAGTATCCAGTTTAATTGAATTGCTAAGAAACTGTTTGGTATTTTGGCTGATATGCAAGCACTGTCAATGTAATTATACGAAATTGGTTAGATATTTCTGATCTTTGATTAGTCTCAGCTACTTTTCTTGGACAACGGGTTGTTCTCGGAAGTTGTATGATAGTCTACTGGATAGTGTGCTGGACAGTCATTCAAAATGATTCGAACGGTTGAGGGTTCAAATCCACGCCAGGGCAGAAATATTTATAGATTTCGGCTGCATTTGCACCCCTTGGGGCACCTGACTATTGTGAGTACACTGACTGCTCACACGTATTGTCGGTGGGAAGGAGGCTTGCCACCTGTTCTCCTATGCTGAGGCTAAGAAAATGAAGTCACCAACACTTCATATCCATGGCAGCCTCTTAGTGCTGTCATTAGGGTTTGCTGTCTTTCTTGCTTCATTATCTAACACAGTGATGCCAGTAAATATTGCACATCAGTTGATGATGTGCAAGGGTGCATCTGTAGTCTGCTACAGACCAATTTCCCGTCAGAAATACTTGTCAGTATTTGGAAAAATCAACTCGTTTCTTTCAAACATATTGTAATGAAAATTTAATACAAAGACCTTAGCTAAATAACAGTACTCATTTTCAATATCAGACATGAACTGTCAGCATTCATTGACAGACAATTTTGAGCTAAACTCGTGATTTAAGCTATCTCGAGCGGTGGTCAAATTTGGTACCAAATTTACCATGAAGTTGGCAGATACTCTTTCAGATTGTACTTTAGCTGAACAGGTAGTCATTTACTTCTTGTGATTCTAAAATGAAAAGCTGGCAACAGCAAATGAGCTTACTTTTCAGCCATAGTCTTTTGCACCAACTGCTTAATTTTTGTTGTTGATTACAGCCTACAACTGCAATGGACCATGCATATGTAAGTGACCTGTATGTTCATGTTCATGTAGTCATGGGTTAGTAGCACACAGGTGCATGGAAGGATATGTGCTTATTTCTATGGCTTGGTTTCAAGCCCAAGTACTTGTTAAGGACTAATGACCCACAAATGGAGAATTTCTAGTGTTTTGTTAATATTAATTTTTATTTATATAGTCCCCAGATGGATGCTTTCAGGCTGTTCATGAGTGAGTCAGCCTTTCACCACTGTGTCGACAGCTGAAAGTCTGTTTTTGTTGTAGGGTTTGGGTATAGATGTAGCATAGATGGGGGTAGATGGGATCTCTGCCATTTATGCCATTTATGCACGCATCAGATCATTTAGTTTACAAGGACTTTTAAAATCGTGTCTTGACTTGCATGTATGGCAAATCTGATCGATCTGATAAACAGGGAATGTGGGTTGAGTTGAGCACACCGAACTGCGTCGAGCAGAAGTTTGTTCCAAACAAAGTCCATTGCATCAGAAAATGAAATCTGATCTTGCCTGCTTATTGATTTTGTTTGAACGAGTGCCTGTGAATAAGCTGGTTTGCTTGACTTTGCTTTCATGGCGTGCTTCAGAAATTGATTATCATGATGTGCCTGCATTGATTTCAGAACTTGGCTGCTGATGAGGTAATATTTAGTAAATCACATGTTGTGCCCAAGCAGCCATGCCTATGAACCATATGGCATCAGGCCTTGTTAGACTAACTTCTGCATCACCTTTATGTTCATTGTCGCAGCTTTCTAGAGTCTTACGTGTAGAATGTAGACATATATAGTTAAAAAAATATAGTTTAGGTTAAGTGTTCCTCTTTTCAATGACAAATGCCTGAATTTTTACCATAGCTTCAAGAGGACCCAAGCTCAGAACACTGACAAATTATCTAGTATCCGTAGTGTCTCCAATAATTATGTAAACATCACTATGTTTTAATATCTTAAATGTCTTACATCATGCTGCTTTATAAACTTCATTTCTGAATGCATCTAAAAATGTTACATGTGAGTACTTCTGTTAAGATTTTGCAACAGTCAACAGATTTATCGCTTTGATCACGCCAGTCTGAACTTTTGAACTTATTCCCTGCAAACCTTTAGGCCTACCCAACCAGCATAGGAATTATTTTTTGCTTATGTAACTATGAAGTAAGATGTAGTAGCTTAAATTGTCTTTTTCTGTACAAATGTCTGTCGATTGATTTGTGTTTGGGAAAAATATGATTTTGATGTGATTTTACTTAATTGAATTGATGTCAAGAAGCAAGGCACCATTGTGGTACAAGCATGATAGAGTTGATCTGAGTGATTGGATGGTGAAGAGTTTGTGAAGATACATAGTTTGGGAATATTGCAGAGAGCTAGAGAAGGTTAGAGAAAGAACCTTGAAATGATTTTCAGTAAACGGAGTGATTTATATGTGATGTTTTGGTTTCCTGGTGACAGTGAATTTCGGGTAAGTTGAAGGTGCTCAATTTGAATGGATTCAAGGTTTTATTGGACTACAGTCAGGGCTGTAGTCGAGGGTATATGCAGGTATACAGTGTGTACTCGCCTCTAGAGACCGTATACTCACCTCACAAAATATTTGTACTCACCTTTAATATGTTTCGGAAAAATAACTGGTAGCATGTACTCACCTCTAATTTGTTTCTGAGAACTGACCGGTAGCGTGTACTCACCTCTGATTTTACCACTACGGCCCTGACTACAGTCATCGGTGACCTGGCTGACCTGGAACACTTGGCTGCTCTCTGTTGTATGCCAGAATAATTGCAGCAAGAGGATCCTGAATGGAATTGATTTACCATTTCTTAATTCATTTGCCATTTTCAGTTTCTCATTTCTGTTTTCCATTGACACTCTTTTTGTGTGTCTGTGTTTTGCTGTCAGCTTGCGGTTGTAACCGAACTGGGACGTCAGAAATGAGTCAGTACAACTGTGTCAATGACACTGGTCAGTGCTCGTGCAAGATGAATGTTGGAGGACGTGCTTGTGACAGCTGTCTCGTGGGATACTGGAATCTGTTGAGCGACAATGTATTCGGATGCCAACGTGAGTGTTATGCAGTGTTTTCCTTGTTTCAAAAACTTTGACTTTCAGGCAGCATTATTTTGCAGTCTCTACATATCAGTGTGTGTTTATGTTTATGTGTGTGTTTACGTCTATCTGTTTATCGGTGTGTGTTTACCGTATGTTTATTTGCTTATGTGTGTGTTTATGATTCGGAGGGGAAAGACTCAACCTGAGCTGTAAGCAGAAGATGAAGTTGGGCACATGGAACGTGCGAAGTATGCAGAGCGGAAAGATGGACGTGATACAGGGAGAGATGAAGAAATTAGACATAGCAATCCTAGGATTAAGTGAGACAAGGTGGAAGGGACAAGGACATTTCAGTTGGAATGGATACAGGATAATAATGTCAGGACAAAAAGAGAGAGGAAAAAATGGAGTTGCAATCATGTGTGACAAGTCAAGCGCAAATGCGATAATGGGATATGATACAGTGAGTGATAGAATTTTGAGTGTAAGATTCAGAGGAAGAAAGGTCAACATAACCATTATACAGGTATATGCTCCAACATCGATATCGTTAGAAGAGGAACACGAGGGTTTTTACACCAGCCTGCAAAGTACAGTGGACAGAACTCCGAAGGGCGACGTACTAGTGATCATAGGTGACTTCAATGCGAAGGTGGGTCAATGCACCGGAGGCGATGGAGACACATTAGGTAGTCATGGCCTGGGTGAACAGAATGAAGCAGGAGAAAGACTTGTTGAGTTTTGCAAAGGGAATGGCTTAGGAATTATGAACACATGGTTCGAACAGCCTAAGAGAAGACTGTACACATGGACGTCACAGAATGGGAAGCATAGAAACCAGATTGACTACATACTGATAAACAAAAGATGGAAAAGCACAATAAGAGATGTGAGAACAAGGCCAGGAGCGGACTGTGGAACTGACCATGAGCTATTGGTAGCAACACTGAGAACGAAATTGAAAAAGATAAAGAAAGGAGATCGATTGATCAGATACGACTGCAAGGGTATCACACTGGAATACAGGATGGAAATAAAGAATCGGTTTGAAGTACTAGAGAGAGATGAGATAGAAGAGGAAGAGGATTCGAACAACCTATGGGAGAGGATGAAGAAAACAATAGTCGAAGTCGCAGATAAGCACATTCCAAAGAAGAAGAAAATCACAACAACGACATGGCTATCGAGAGAAGCCATATGCATGGCGGTTGATAGGAAGGCTGCAAAGAAGGCAGGAGAAAAGGATAAGGTAAGGGCACTGAACAGTGCCTTCCAAAAACAAGCACGGAAAGATAAAGAAATACATCTAAACGAATTATGCAGAGAAATGGAAGACGAGGGAAGGAAGGGACGAACCAAGGAAATGTTCTCAAAAGTAAAGACAATCACGGGAAAATTTGCACCTAGAATGGGCTCAATGAAGGCAGGAGATGGAAATGTAATCTGCGATGAAGAAGGGATAAAGCATAGATGGAGAGAATACACGGAGGAGTTGTATAGGGAAGACAAACGAGTCAAAAAAGAACAAATTGACGTAACAGAGTATGAAAAGGAACCGGAGGTCATGGAAGCGGAGGTAGAATGGGCAATCAGACAACTCAAGGACAATAAGGCACCCGGTCAAGATGGGATACCTAGAGAACTGATAAAAGCAGGGGATGATGCGATGATAAAAACAATAACAAAATTGTGCAATCAAATATGGGCAACTGGAGAATGGCCGGAGGACTGGAAGAAGTCGATCTTTATACCTATATTCAAGAAAGGAGATGCGAGGGAGTGTGAAAATTATAGGACGATAGCAATGATATCACACACTAGTAAAATATTACTGAAAATAATTCACAAAAGAATGGAAGGCACAATTGAAAGAGAACTTCCGGTGAACCAGGCAGGGTTTAGGAAATCTCGTGGAACTCGAGACCATATAGCCAACATGAGGTGGATAATGGAGAGACAAAGGGAGTATGGACAGGAGGTTCACATCTGTTTCATTGACTATAGCAAGGCATTCGACTGCATTAACCATGATTTAATGTGGAAAACCCTGCTTGAAATGGGAATTCCGAAACACCTGATAATGTTACTAAAGGGTTTATATGAAGACCAGATAGCGGTGATAAGAACAGAATACGGAGACACTGACAATTTCAGAATCAAGAAAGGAGTGAGGCAGGGATGCATCTTGTCTCCATTCCTGTTTAATCTATATGCTGAAAGAATAATGAGAAAGGCAGAACTGGAGGGGGCAATTGAGGGAGTAAAAATTGCTGGAAAGACACTGAATAACCTTAGATACGCGGATGACACAACATTAATGGCAAAAAGAAAAGAGGATCTGGCAGAACTGATAAGAAGGGTCAGGAGAGAAAGTGAAAAAGCTGGTTTATACTTCAACATAAAGAAGACAAAGGTCATGACAACAGCAGATTGGGATAGTTTTGAGATAGACGGAGAGGAAATAGAGGTGGTAGAAAGCTTCACATTCCTAGGATCACTGGTTGGAAAGGAGGGAAAGTGTGATCCAGAAATAAAACGAAGGATTGCTATAGGGAAAGCTGCAATGACCGGACTGGAAAAGATATGGAAAGACAAACATGTGAGCATAGAAACCAAAAAAAGGCTCGTGAGAGCACTAATCTTTCCTACGGTACTGTACGGTTGCGAGACGTGGACAATGACAAAGAACATGGAAAATAAGGTTAACGCTTGTGAAATGTGGATATGGAGGAAGATGCTGAGAATATCTTGGACTGAGAAAAGAACGAACGAATCAATACGAGAGGAGATTGGAGTTGAGAATGAAGAGTCGTTAAAACAAACTGCGACAAGAATGAAGCTAAGGTTCTTTGGACATGTTATGCGATCTGATGGTCTGGAGAAGGAAATGATGCTGGCGTGCGGTGAGGGGAGGAGAAGACTGGGTCGCCCAAGGAGGAGATGGATGGATGAGATACAAGATGTAACTGGCATGAATTTGGCGGAATTGAGAGACTTGTCATCGAATAGGAGACGGTGGAGTGTGTTCACCAGGACGATCGCTAGAGCTCCACGAGCTGACAGCACAAGGTGACAAGGTGTGTGTTTATGTTTATGTGAACATGTATGTGTGTTTATGTTTATGTGTTTATCAGTGTGTGTTTATGTTTATGTGCTTATACCGGTGTTGTGTTTATGTTTATGTGTTTATCAGTGTGTGCTTATGACCATGTTGTATTTTGGTGCTGTATGGAAACTTTGGGCAGCTGTGCCTTGGGATATGCACCACATGGAAACTTTGGTTGTTATGATGCATATGTTATATGTATAGCTTCGGCAGACCTAGACTAGTTTGTATATATAAAACATGTAAGTGTGATACATGTATGTCTTGATGATGTCTTAATGATATCTGGAAGTAGGTGATGAAATACCGAATAAAACCGCAAGAGAGCGAATGGGAGAAGAGGATATAGAGAATATTAGCAGAAAGAAAAGATTAAAGTGGATGGGACATTTGGATTCTATGGACAAAGAGAGAAGAGCCAACCAAGTGAGGAGCTGGATCACTGAGGGGAAAAGGAAAAGGGGAAGACAATGAAAGAACTGGCTGAAGACCATCAGGGAGGACTTGAAGTGCTTGGAGATGTCATGGTACGAGGCTGAAAGACTGGCAATGGACAGAGACGAGTAGAGAAGATGCGTTGCAGATGTGACATGTGGACATGCAGACCTGCATGAAAAGGACTAAGTACCTACTAAGTAAGGACTAACTAAGTAAGTACTAAGTGAAGACTAAGTAAGTACTATGTAGGGACTATGTAAGTAAGTACTAACTAAGGACCAAGTAGGTAAGTACTAAGTAAGGACTAAGTAAGTAAGTACTAAGTAAGGACTAAGTAATAAAGTACTAACTAAGGACTAAGTAAGTAAGTACTATGTAAGTTTGTACTAAGGAAGGACTAAGTAAGTAAGTACTAAGTAAGGACTAAGTAAGTATGTACTAAGTAAAGACTAAGTAAGTACTAAGTAAGGACTAAGTAAGTAAGTATTAAGTAGTACTAAGTAAGTAAGTACTAAGTAAGTAAATGTAATTCTACTTTTGTGCTGTGAGTGATGTTCATTTGACAAGCAAGGATTACTCAGTTCAGTTTTCTGTCTATTTTAATATTTTAATATCCTTAATTTTCAAAGTGGATGTGAAAAATAGACTTAAGATTTTGACAGTTGTGACTATTTGTTTATCTTTTAGCCTGCAGTTGTAATTGGTATGGAACTGTCAACAATTCCAACACATGTGACAAATTGAATGGCACCTGCACTTGCAAGAAATATGTTATGCCTGGTCAATGTGACACCTGCCAGGCAAGATCACATGAAGGCATATTATGACGTGCATGCATAGACAAAATTGCAACAATTACAACACAAAAATTCAGATCAATATACATGCATTTCACGCATTTATTTATTTCAAAATTTATTTATAACATATGTTTATTTAATAACAGCTGAGTTAATTAGGACAAACTTGAGCTTTGATAGTCTTTAGAATTCGTATATATAAAATAATTAAAGAATTTTTATAAATAATAAAAAGATAGCTTGGTTATTACTGTTTTTGTGACAAGTATCATCTGCTAGTGTTTGTCCTTAGAGATGTAGTCCTTGGGTTTTTAAAGATGTTCAGGTGAAATTCGAACACATGATTGTCTGACTATGGAGACAACATTTCCTTACTAGCCACACAGCTCAAGATTATTGTCAGTTCCAATTGGAATGGAAACCCCAGGGCCATGATGAAAGGGACACTTGTTAAATAGCTTTAGCAATATTGACAGACTGACATAGACAATATATTTGTGTATATTGTCAGAGGTCCCTTATAGTTTTATATATGTCGCTCGATGTCTAATGTAGAAAAAGAACAAAATGGTCGTTTTCAACATAGAACTTCTTCTTTCTTTTCTCTAATCTCCGTCTGAACTCTACACGCCCCCTTCGGGCTGCCTTATATAACCTTTGAAAACCACACTCAGACATACACCAAACAACACTCAGAAACATCTAACAAGTCCATCCTTAGGACAAGCAACCAAACACACAAACATACTCCCACAGAGTCTCCTTCTCACTCTTCGACCATCCCTTCTATTTCTCTAATCAACGACACACACACTCCCACAGAGTATCCTTCTCTATCTTCTTCTTCCTTCCCTTCTGTTTCTCTAATCGTTCAACATATAAAATATTCATATAACATATTCATATAACATATCCCCCCTCTTACAACAGAGGAAACCAGTAGGTTTCCGATACAATGCAACATCATTAAATCAAACCTAATATACAATCAACAACCACTTTGTTACACTGATAGTAAGAAACAATGCACACCGTAGTGTATCATTCGAACGCAAAAACTATTCAAACGATTTCGCTTATCCTGTCACATGGATCAGGCAAAACATATTCGCTTATTTTTCATTCAAAAGCACGTGGCACTAACAGATCTGTTAATACAGACTATAACAAATAGCTACAAAGGCTGCCCTCACTAACCTATTGCTCACTGCCCATTCGAACATAACCATCATAAGAAATAAGGCAAACAATGTTATATCAGTCGAACCCATCAAAAACTATTCAAAAGATTTTGTTTTATCCTGTCACATGGATCAGGCAAAATATATTCACACATTTTCATTCAAAAGCTCGTGGCACTAGCAGATCTGTTAATACAGACTATAACAAATAGCTACAAAGGCTGCCTTCACTAACCTATTGCTCACGGCCCAGTCGGACATGCTATGTCTCCAAACTCTTTCAAAAAAAACAGTGCTCTATGGCAATAATAAAAAACAACCTCTGCCACAGGTTCAAAATAATAAAGCTCCTCTCACGGGCATTTATTATAACAGACTAAACCCACCAACACTTCAAAATCTATCTCTACTCTCACTAGAAATAAGCCGCTATATTCCTTGTTTCTTCCATGTTACCAAGAAAATATGATGCTCAAACCTACTCTTGTAAATTTCAACAGACTGATTCTATACTTCACCTATTCAGATAGAACATCAAACGTATCTTATAACTCTTTAAAGACACCTCATGAATAAATGAAAAAAAAAAACTTCTGTCTATCTAAAAATGTAAAATAACCACACGGAGCTATTGAAATACTAAATTCTCCTTCAACCAAACTATTAGCAAAATAACACAGCAAGCATTTTCTGACTAGTTCACCTAACATTCCTGAACTCGTATCACTCACTGATTTAAAAAAAACTATTAAAAAAAAACTTAGTCCATATCACACGAAACTATTCAACTAATTATTTTCGCATTCACGACTACACATATCTTAGTCCCAACCACCGTATTCAACTCTTCGACCACACTCACAGTAGTAAGGTGTATATAAACCTGTATTCACATTGGGAGTATTTTCTGCAGATATACCTGACCGTTCATTAGACCGTTCAGTTGACCGTTCATTAGACCGTTCAGTAGACCGTTCATTAGACCGTTCAGTAGACCGTTCAATAGACCGTCCATGGCCCGTCGACCGGTTAAACACGTGTCCCGTTGACAACCTTTCTTCGCGTAATGCAGACAGTTGTCCGTCGACACCAGGACGAGTTAACCGAGCCACGACGTTCTGCGACATCGGAGGAACGCGAGAAAACTCTTCAAAGACACTCGCTCGTCCTCGTCCCTCCCGTTGACCAGAACGAAAACCAGGAGCGTACGCAGGTACAGAATCATACGTCTGTCTGAACGGACGTCTTTCCGACGACCGGTCACATGGTGGATACCATCGCTCAGAAGCATACGCCTCCGACCGAATTCTCTCCCGACGACCATCCTCGACTGACCTCAGGTGTTCCACTCGACTACCCGCGATGGAAGTTGAATTTACACGGCCACCACCAACCAGCGAGCTTGACCAGGCGTGTTGACCGTCTCCGACCGACCTCAGACCACTCGCGCTGTAGTTCGACCACGTGCCGTAACGACTGACAGAATTGGACCAACGTCTTCGACTTTCGACCGACTGCGACCAGCGTCGTAGACCATAAACTCGACTTCGACTATCCTCGACATCACCGTCTCTACAATTAAATGAAAAATCATCACTTTCGGCACGAGCCCCCATTTGTCAGAGGTCCCTTATAGTTTTATATATGTCGCTCGATGTCTAATGTAGAAAAAGAACAAAATGGTCGTTTTCAACATAGAACTTCTTCTTTCTTTTCTCTAATCTCCGTCTGAACTCTACACGCCCCCTTCGGGCTGCCTTATATAACCTTTGAAAACCACACTCAGACATACACCAAACAACACTCAGAAACATCTAACAAGTCCATCCTTAGGACAAGCAACCAAACACACAAACATACTCCCACAGAGTCTCCTTCTCACTCTTCGACCATCCCTTCTATTTCTCTAATCAACGACACACACACTCCCACAGAGTATCCTTCTCTATCTTCTTCTTCCTTCCCTTCTGTTTCTCTAATCGTTCAACATATAAAATATTCATATAACATATTCATATAACAATATACATATATATATAATTCAGATTTTTATGGTAAACTATATATATATATATATATATATATATATATATATATATATATATATGTATATATATATATATATATATATATATATATATATATAAATAGGCGTAGACTCTGGGGGGCAGCCGGGGCACGTGCCCCCCAATAATTGAGATAGACTGCATTCAGTGCAATAAGCGTAGAATAAATAACCAAATCCCCCCAATATTTTGGACAAGTTTACGCCAGTGTATATATATAATATTTCTGAATAAATGTATGTGTTGCATTTGTATAATTGAATAGGTTGGTTATTTTAACCTAAATGTGGACAATGATGAAGGCTGTTCTTTGTGTGACTGTGACCTTGGAGCGTCCTTGGACCAGATATGTCCAGCTGACTATGGCCTCTGCTCCTGCAAGAATTTCACCGGCGGTCGGACGTGTCGAGATCCATATCAGGGATTTTTTGGACCAAGCTGCGATTATCTAACGTTCGAAGCAGAGTTTGCAGACAATGCCACGGTTTGTTTCTCGTTTTTCGTGATATCTGTTCAGCCTGTGTTGAAGCTAAGCTAAAGATCAAGAGACCTATGCTAGATTTCTGAGCACCAGACTTTGAGATCACACTGCAAGTAATTTTGCGACTCTAACACTAATTTTGTTGAATTGGGTACATTGCATTGTGCTAGTTTCAGAAACTAAACTCCAGTTAACGGTATCCTTTTTGCTTGTGTAAAGAGTGAATTCTTTTGCTGTGATTATTTTTTGAATTTTTGGGTTATAAAATAAATCTTGTTGACATTTTCACAGAATTTGTTTTTGGTTTTTCCTTCATTTCGTCCGTTTATTTCTTTATACTCAAGGTAGAAATTGGTAACTTTGATGTCTTAAGTTGAATTATGTTTCTACAAGAATTCAGATGTTTAGGTGAAGTACAGAATTACGTCGACTGAATTCATTAATAATAATTATTAAATTCTTCTCTATTTTTGCAGTCACTTAATGACGTTATTCTGCAAGTGGGCCATGGAGACCCTGATGCCAGCATCACTGGGATTGGTTTTCTTGAGATCTCTCCACCATTTTTCCTCAGCTTTAACGTCGTGGTCCCAAAAACACTGTTTTACAACGTTATCATACGATTTGAGGTAAAGAGAAGAAAGTTTTCTTCTGTTTGTCTTCTTGTATCTCATATATTTTCTTTATCAGGTTAGCTGAATGCTGAGTAAGATGCAGCAAGGCTGTATGGCCCAGAGTGCTATAATTAGCTGCCTGATTTTGTGCATTTTGCAAGTTCTCAAATGCTGTTCAGGTGTAGACTTGAAGCTGGTCTCTTCTGGCTTTATTACCCAATGTAGCCCAGGGGTCACAATGACCTGTTGACCTGCAGTACAGCAAGAGTTGGGGTAACTGTTGGTTGAGTGTAATATTTGATGAAAGGGTGAGGAAGGAGTGGTGTCAGGTCTCTGATTTGAATGCTGTGTTTTGTGAACTCTAAGAGAGATTTTAAACTTAATTCTTTGCTGAGTAACTCAGCAGGATTTAAATAACTGGTCAAACACTGTCATTAGGCTGTGATGCTACCTCACTTATTTCATCAGATTATTCTACCTTTACCTAACTTGGTGCCTAAATAATTTGATGTTGGCATATTGTTGCGGTATTGCTGTCAGCGTGCCTTCCTTCAGTCACCATAACCTGACCTATTTTCCCTGACCTATTTTCCCTGACCTATTTTCCCTGATCTATCGGAATTTGATCATACTGCTCCACAGGATTATGATTATGATTTAAAAATATGGTTTTATTTGAAGCAACTATCAGTCCTTGTGTATACTAATATTGGCACCACAGGAGCTAAAAGAATTAGATCAGATCAGATGAGTGTATGGTTGACAGAGGAGGGGCACAAGATATGATTGGCCATCTTATCCTGTGTTAATTAACTTTGCATTGTTTTAGCCATCTTATCCTGTGTTAATTAACTTTGCATTGTTTTAGCCATCTTATCCTGTGTTAATTAACTTTGCATTGTTTTAGCCATCTTATCTTGTGTTAATTAACTATGCATTGTTTTAGCCATCTTATATTGTGTTAATTAACTATGCATTGTTTTAGCCATCTTATATTGTGTTAATTAACTTTGCATTGTTTTAGCCATCTTATCTTGTGTTAATTAACTATGCATTGTTTTAGCCATCTTATCCTGTGTTAATTAACTTTCCATTGTTTTACCTAATCTTAGCGTCCTTGATAACTATTTTGCAGAATATGGATGCATCATATCTTGGTGTCAAGGTGATACTGCAGCTCCTGAATCCTGAGTGGGAACTCACTGATCAATTCCAGTGCTCCGGAACAAATTTTACCACCCGAGATCCTCAGCAGCTTACCGCGACCATTCCACCTCTGGGAAGACAAGGTAGTCCGGCAAAATGCCAGTGAAAGTTGCAACAATCTAACTGTCTGATTACACTGAGATCCTATAATTATATGCAAGTGATTTAGAGACAGTTGCGAATTGGGGTACATGATAGTCTAGCAGTTACCCACCCTTGTAGGCCGAGGCTAAGAAAATGAAGATTTTTTAACACTTTATACCCAATGATGCCTCTCAGGGATGGCGTACAAGACTGCTCTTTTTCTTAGAATTCTAACACTTCTGACACGGCTTTTCTGGTGATTGGGGAACAACATTTCAGTCAGGTAACCACGAGGTCAGAAGTGTTGTGAACCGTAATCTTAAAACCGATTGACCCATTCTCCAATGCCAGAAGTGCCTTTGAATATTTCTCATAAATAGGCACTATATAAATTTGGCAATGCAATACATCATGTTGCATTGTAATACACTGCATTCTGTTACATTTAGATTTACTTTTGCTATTGTGGATAACCTTGTTCCTTCATGGTTCCTGATATCTGTTACATTACATTAGTGGCTGATTGTTGCCATGTCAGCCTTTCAGATCCTGGTAAATTTTGCATGATACGCATATCTGTGCCATGGTGGCCAATGGTTTAATGCAGCGGTTTTCAAACAGTGGTATGCTTACCAGTAGTGGTACGCCAGATGTCACTAAAGTGGTATAAAAAAATTCAAAAAGATTACATTCTTAAAATCAAAGTGCGACCGTATGTTACTTACCGGAATCAAGGTGCGACCGTACGTACGGTACGTACGTTATTTTTTTCTATAACGTACGTACGGTACGCGTACGTTATTATGCCGTACGTTACCGTACGTTCACATCAGTTCATGACGAAAATAAAATACATAGGCTAACATTAAAAGTCAATAATAGCTGGTGATTGACGGTCGTAAACAATTTTAACCATTACATCAGTCAGCTGTGGCTGTTCAATAATCTATACTTTCAAACTGTTAAATTCCAAATGCTAACATTCTGTCTAATGTATAATATGAAGATAATTAAGATTTTACGGCACACTTTATAGGATGGTCAGTGCCAGTGGTCATCTTATTGGTAATACTAAATGTCGGTACCGTTCGTAATTAACTAGCCCTGCGTATGGGGAGATAATAATAGGCTTCTGTAGAGCTAAACTGATCATTCTTTACGTACACGTACGGTACGCGTACGTTATAAACGGTTATAAAGCTATAGTTATATTGAGGTTCTTTGCGAATGATCAGATAAACTTGTGGCATTTTAACGTACGCGTACGGTACGCGTACGTTATTTTTTTCGATAACGTACGTACGGTACGCGTACGTTATTTCGGTAGGTAACGTACGGTCGCACTATGACCGGAATAACGTACGCGTACCGTACGTATGTTATCGAAAAAAATAACGTACGTATACGTTAAAAATCCCACAAGTTTGATCATTCACAAAGAACCTCAATATAACTAGTCTTGTAATGTACGCGTACGTAAAAAATTCTTTTCAGTTTAACTTTACAGTATTAGTCTCCCCATACACAGGCCTAATTATTTACAAACAGTACCGAAGTTTAGTATTGCCAATAAAATGCCCACTGGCACTGACCATCCAATATAAAGTGTGCCGTAAAATCTTAATTATCTTCATCTTATACATTTGGAGGGTTGGAGGAAGACAGGAAATGGAGGGTTGGAGGAAGAGAGGGAAATGGAGGGTTGGAGGAAGAGAGGGAAATGGAGGGTTGGAGGAAGAGAGGGAAATGGAGGGTTGGAGGAAGAGAGGGAAATGGAGGGTTGGAGGAAGAGAGGGAAATGGAGGGTTGGAGGAAGAGAGAGAAATGGAGGGTTGGAGGAAGAGAGGGAAATGGAGGGTTGGAGGAAGAGAGGGAAATGGAGGGTTGGAGGAAGAGAGGGAAATGGAGGGTTGGAGGAAGAGAGGGAAATGGAGGGTTGGAGGAAGAGAGGGAAATGGAGGGTTGCAGGAAGAGAGGAAATGGAGGGTTGGAGGAAGAGAGGGAAATGGAGGGTTGGAGGAAGAGAGGGAAATGGAGGGTTGGAGGAAGAGAGGGAAATGGAGGGTTGGAGGAAGAGAGGAAATGGAGGGTTGGAGGAAGAGAGGGAAATGGAGGGTTGGAGGAAGAGAGGGAAATGGAGGGTTGGAGGAAGAGAGGGAAATGGAGGGTTGGAGGAAGAGAGGAAATGGAGGGTTGGAGGAAGAGAGGGAAATGGAGGGTTGGAGGAAGAGAGGGAAATGGAGGGTTGGAGGAAGAGAGGGAAATGGAGGGTTGGAGGAAGAGAGGGAAATGGAGGGTTGGAGGAAGAGAGGAAATGGAGGGTTGGAGGAAGAGAGGGAAATGGAGGGTTGGAGGAAGAGAGGGAAATGGAGGGTTGGAGGAAGAGAGGAAATGGAGGGTTGGAGGAAGAGAGGGAAATGGAGGGTTGGAGGAAGAGAGGGAAATGGAGGGTTGGAGGAAGAGAGGGAAATGGAGGGTTGGAGGAAGAGAGGGAAATGGAGGGTTGGAGGAAGAGAGGAAATGGAGGGTTGGAGGAAGAGAGGGAAATGGAGGGTTGGAGGAAGAGAGGGAAATGGAGGGTTGGAGGAAGAGAGGGAAATGGAGGGTTGGAGGAAGAGAGGGAAATGGAGGGTTGGAGGAAGAGAGGGAAATGGAGGGTTGGAGGAAGAGAGGAAATGGAGGGTTGGAGGAAGAGAGGGAAATGGAGGGTTGGAGGAAGAGAGGGAAATGGAGGGTTGGAGGAAGAGAGGGAAATGGAGGGTTGGAGGAAGAGAGGAAATGGAGGGTTAGAGGAAGAGAGGGAAATGGAGGGTTGGAGGAAGAGAGGGAAATGGAGGGTTGGAGGAAGAGAGGGAAATGGAGGGTTGGAGGAAGAGAGGAAATGGAGGGTTGGAGGAAGAGAGGGAAATGGAGGGTTGGAGGAAGAGAGGGAAATGGAGGGTTGGAGGAAGAGAGGGAAATGGAGGGTTGGAGGAAGAGAGGAAATGGAGGGTTGGAGGAAGAGAGGGAAATGGAGGGTTGGAGGAAGAGAGGGTAATGGAGGGTTGGAGGAAGAGAGGAAATGGAGGGTTGGAGGAAGAGAGGGAAATGGAGGGTTGGAGGAAGAGAGGGAAATGGAGGGTTGGAGGGAAGAGAGGGAAATGGAGGGTTGGAGGAAGAGAGGGAAATGGAGGGTTGGAGGAAGAGAGGAAATGGAGGGTTGGAGGAAGAGAGGGAAATGGAGGGTTGGAGGAAGAGAGGAAATGGAGGGTTGGAGGAAGAGAGGGAAATGGAGGGTTGGAGGAAGAGAGGGAAATGGAGGGTTGGAGGAAGAGAGGGAAATGGAGGGTTGGAGGAAGAGAGGAAATGGAGGGTTGGAGGAAGAGAGGGAAATGGAGGGTTGGAGGAAGAGAGGGTAATGGAGGGTTGGAGGAAGAGAGGAAATGGAGGGTTGGAGGAAGAGAGGGAAATGGAGGGTTGGAGGAAGAGAGGGAAATGGAGGGTTGGAGGAAGAGAGGGAAATGGAGGGTTGGAGGAAGAGAGGAAATGGAGGGTTGGAGGAAGAGAGGGAAATGGAGGGTTGGAGGAAGAGAGGGAAATGGAGGGTTGGAGGAAGAGAGGGAAATGGAGGGTTGGAGGAAGAGAGGGAAATGGAGGGTTGGAGGAAGAGAGGGAAATGGAGGGTTGGAGGAAGAGAGGGAAATGGAGGGTTGGAGGAAAAGAGGGAAATGGAGGGTTGGAGGAAGAGAGGGAAATGGAGGGTTGGAGGAAGAGAGGGAAATGGAGGGTTGGAGGAAGAGAGGGTAATGGAGGGTTGGAGGAAGAGAGGAAATGGAGGGTTGGAGGAAGAGAGGGAAATGGAGGGTTGGAGGAAGAGAGGGAAATGGAGGGTTGGAGGAAGAGAGGGAAATGGAGGGTTGGAGGAAGAGAGGAAATGGAGGGTTGGAGGAAGAGAGGGAAATGGAGGGTTGGAGGAAGAGAGGGAAATGGAGGGTTGGAGGAAGAGAGGGAAATGGAGGGTTGGAGGAAGAGAGGGAAATGGAGGGTTGGAGGAAGAGAGGGAAATGGAGGGTTGGAGGAAGAGAGGGAAATGGAGGGTTGGAGGAAGAGAGGGAAAGGAGGTAGCAAGGAAGTCGGTATCAGAATTAAATTGGATTTATAGTGTCCGTGCTTATGTTTCTTGTCGTTAATGGTCATCAATCCGACGCTTGGCCAATCATACAGCATTCATTCATTCAATAACCATGGGCTCAGCGCCCGTAGGTGTCTGATGCCTTCTTTACAATGTCTTTCCACTCCGTTCTGTCCAGTGCCGAGTGGCTCAGTTTCTGGAGACTTGCTCCACACCATTCTTCATTCTTCAATGTAATGTCATCTGTCCATTCCCTGTGAGGTCTTCCTCTTTTGTTTGTGCCTTCCACTATTCCAAAAATCAAAGTTTTAATTTTTCTGTCCTCCTTCATTCTGCAGATATGTCCGAAAAGTCTTCTTAACTTTCTCTGAATAATTGTTTGCATGAGATTTTCAGTCAGATTAATTCTTCTGTATACTTCTTCATTGCTGATCATTGCATGGACAATTTTATTACACCCATTTTGGTTTCCTGTCTCTTTCGATAATTGGGCGATTGATGATCCAGTCTTAGACTTTGAGTTATCAATCCATCCCGTTTTATTTCTTCCCTGAGCTCAATCCAATGGGATTGCAGGTTCGTGGCAAGCCCTTTGATGGTCACCACATAATCATCGTAATGAACATGTATGCGCTGCTTTTATAACGGAGCATTTCTATGATGCCAGTAAATATAAGATTTTATTCTACAAGAAAGCCTACAGTAAGGTTTAGTTAATATAAATTTGCATGAGTTTACATTAGTTTGCATTAGATTACATTAGTTTGCATTAGTTTGCATTAGTTTACATTATTTTACATTAGTTTGCATTTGTCTGCATTAGTATGCATTAGTTTACATTAGTTTACATTAGTTTGCATTAGTTTGCATTATTTAACATTAATTTACATTATTTTGCATTGGTTTACACTAGTCTACATTAATTTGCATTAGTTTACACTAGTCTACATTAATTTGCATTAGTTTACATTATTGTACATTATTGTACATTATTGTACATAAGTTTGCATTAGTTTATGCTGTTTGTTTTAGCAAAACTTTCATTTGGCCGAGCTTGCCTCTTATCCAGTGGCACAGCTCGTTACCAGATGACAGTTCAGATTCCAGGGCCTTCTGCTATAGCGGCGTCAAAGCTACTCATTGATTCAGTGAGTTCTGTTCTTGTTCTCAGCAGCAATGCATCTGTCTTTCACTACTTTCACTAGTTTACATCTTGTAATTGTAACTTTTAGTGCTTATTTATATAGCACCTTTTCAAGAAAACTCATTGAAGGTGCCCAGACCTCACTGTACAAAGTCCTTGATAGAATGGTCTTCAACTGCTTGTGAAACGGCAGCATAGAAAGGAGAAGGAGCTTATGTCACAGACTGCATGTAAGCCTTTGTTGTGTTAGACACCCTTTGTAGCTTGTTGTCTCAAGCCACGCAGATGTATAAGGGTTGTTGGATTGCTTGGGTCATTCTGTCTGGAAAAAATCCTCCAGCCTTTAATACTACATGATAATATTCGCTTGAGGTTCATAGTAAGCGTGTACTTATCTAAGCTGGTTTATTATTGCTGGAAAGAATGAGAACAAGACTTCCATGGACTCCTTACTCAACTGTTAGAAACCATTGGGAAAAAGGCCAATATGAATCCTGGCTCTTCTGTCAACACATAGCTGTTCATTTTCACAGTAATTTCATTATTGGATTGCATTGGCACTCTGTGCTTAAGCCAACTAGTCTTAACCTGTAGAACTTGCATTTAGGGCTTTACTCTTTCATTCATTCATTCATTCATTCATTCATTCATTCATTCATTCATTCAAGCATTTCTTTAGCACCTCTTCAAGGGGGACTACTCAGAGGTGCTCCCAACTCCAGCACAACAAAAATGGACTGCTTTTAAGCTAGAAAGTATCAGAGAGGGCTCTATATGCATACTGATGGACATTTAGTAAACATTTATTTGTTTTAAGTTGAATACACAAAATTTTTAATCTGTGTGTAGGTTGTGCTAATGCCCGTATTGGATCAGGTAAATGCGTACAAAATTGCAAACAGTTCAGTGAAAGATCAGATGAGTCTGTGCTACAGTTTGGCTCAGAATATCTCCAATGCTGATCGAATGAACTATGGTTGCCCTTCAGTCGAATACTCGCTCATGACCGATATTTACGACGGTGCTATAGGTGAGTGGTCCTTCTATATTTCAATGTATTTGTATGTTATTTTTCTCCAAGGTAAGCTAAGGCAGACTAGGTTACTAGCGTATTGTCTGCTTGTAAGGGAAATTTGCCCAGAGAAATTTTTACGACGAATCATCGGAAATGAATTGCCATACGTTGAATTGTTTTGCTGTGAATGTCGATGAAATGGAATGCCATGTGATGAAGTGATGTGATGGACTGATGTTATGAATTGATGATGTGATGAACTGATGTTATGAATTGATGATGTGATGAACTGATGTGATGAACTGATGTTATGAATTGATGATGTGATGAACTGATGTAATGAACTGATGTGATGAACTGATGTGATAAACTGATGTGATGAACTGATGTTATGAACTGATGTGATGAACTGATGTGATAAACTGATGCGATGAACTGATGCGATAAACTGATGTGATGAACTGATGTGATAAACTGATGTGATGAACTGATGTTATGAACTGATGTGATGAACTGATGTGATAAACTGATGCGATGAACTGATGCGATAAACTGATGTGATGAACTGATGTGATGAACTGATGTTATGAACTGATGTGATGAACTGATGTGATGAACTGATGTAATAAACTGATGTGATAAACTGATGTGATGAACTGATGCAATAAACTGATGTGATGAACTGATGTGATGAACTGATGTGATGAACTGATGTGATAAACTGATGTGATGAACTGATGTGATGAACTGATGCGATAAACTGATGTGATGAACTGATGTGATGAACTGATGTGATGAACTGATGTGATAAACTGATGTAATGAACTGATGTGATGAACTGATGTGATAAACTGATGTGATGAACTGATGTTATGAACTGATGTAATAAACTGATGTGATAAACTGATGTGATGAACTGATGCGATAAACTGATGTGATGAACTGATGTGATGAACTGATGTGATGAACTGATGTGATAAACTGATGTGATGAACTGATGTGATGAACTGATGCGATAAACTGATGTGATGAACTGATGTGATGAATTGATGATGTGATGAACTGATGTGATAAACTGATGTGATGAACTGATGTTATGAATTGATGTGATGAACTGATGTGATAAACTGATGTGATGGACTGATGTTATGAATTGATGATGTGATGAACTGATGCGATAAATTGATGTGATGAACTGATGTGATGAACTGATGTGATGAATTGATGATGTGATGAACTGATGCGATAAACTGATGTGATGAACTGATGTGATGAACTGATGTGATGAACTGATGTGATAAACTGATGATGTGATGAAATGATGTTATGAACTGATGTGATGAACTGATGTGATAGACTGATGATGTGATGAACTGATGTGATGAACTGATGTGATAAACTGATGTGATGAGCTGATGTTATGAATTGATGATGTGATGAACTGATGTGATAAACTGATGTGATGAACTGATGTGATGAATTGATGATGTGATGAACTGATGTGATGGACTGATGTTATGAATTGATGATGTGATGAACTGATGTGATAAACTGATGTGATGAACTGATGTTATGAATTGATGATGTGATGAACTGATGTGATAAACTGATGTGATGGACTGATGTTATGAATTGATGATGTGATCAACTGATGTGATGCATTGATGCGATGAACTGATGTGATGAACTGATGTTATGAATTGATGATGTGATAAACTGATGTGATAAACTGATGTGATGAACTGATGTGATGCATTAATGATAGGCAAGAGTATGTAGCACAGTCTTGCTTGTCTTTGCTACTCTTTCCTTTGAATGGCTGGACTTAATTTCTCATGACACACTTGGCCTTGAAGACCACATATCATGTCAAAGGCAGATATTACTACTACCTGAAATTCGAACCCAGTGTGTCTGATCCAAAACCTAACTCTATTTTCTTTAATTTACTAATAAATGTTATTTTGCTGAACCCAATGCATTAACAGCATCAGACTTTCTGTTTTGTTCAGTTGTTGAGATTTTTGTAGATACATTCTGTTCTGTTTTGTGGCTTTCGATTTGTTTAGGCTGCAACTGTAATCCTGTTGGAAGTCTTGATTCCTCCTGCCAGCCGCTAGGTGGCCAGTGCAACTGTCAGCCAAACGTAATTATGCGAGATTGCAGGGTATGCCGAGTAGATGCCTATGGGTTTTCAAGCGGATTCGGTTGTACACGTGAGTCTCAGTGTGTTTTGTACAAACGCACACACTAGATCTCCACTTGTAACTAGTCGATTTATATCAGCTAACTTAAACTCAAACTTAAATGTATGTCTGAAATTTCATATAGACATTTCTTTGGTAGCGTAAAGGTTGCGTCGAGCTGAGTGGATTTTGCAGCTCAGATTTTTGTTGCATCATTAGTGAGTTTTCATCACTCTACAGTTTGAATACTGGTAGCATACTAGGCCTACTTTGGTTGGGTCTCCATTGGTTGGCCTTGGCATGTGTATGGGAGGCTACCTTTGGTGACTTTTCTAATTCTCTGGGCATACATTGTGTTCTTATAAACTTTTGCTCTTAATGAACATTCTTTTACCATTTGTATTGTATTGTATTGTATCTAAACATTTATAAAACATTTAATTTGTGCCAGATTTGCACAACTCAAGCTGTCTCAGCTATGTACACCAGGATTGACTATGGAAAAGCCATTTATGTAGTCCTAACACTGCCCGCATTAATCAGCGCCTATTAAAGTTAAGCTAAGGCTTGGCTGATCGGCGGTATACTAGGTTTTTTTTATCATATATCCAGTTCCACGTGGGAGGAACTGCACTGGGTACCTAAGAAAAACGCAGTGAGTTTAAGGTCTTGATGTGAATGCATAAATGTCTAGCAGGCTGTGCACCATTTTATCTCAGTGTTTTTAATCCCTGGTCACAGATTTTTTTGCTCTGCTGAGCATGGCGACTTGGTTGGTCCACCAGACTAAACTGTGGCTATGACTGGAATAAGTTGTGTAACAATCTGTGACATGAACTGCTCAGCCTCTCTTAGCCTCTTTTCCACACGTACTTGAAGACCATTCTATTCGATTGTGGCTTCATGTTGTTAGTTCAGGAGCGCCGTTGATGAGTTTCTGTAAAAGTGGTGCTATATAAATTCTCAACTAAGATTTCGATTATGATCTTAATTAACTAGTGCTGATGTTTCTTGCAATGGTGGCTTCTTCTATTGTTGTCTTTGTGTTGTTTAGTTTGTAGTTGCAACGTTCTTGGTTCTGTCCAAGTAATGTGCATCGACAACGGCATATGCCTGTGCCGGCCGAATGTTGTGGGTGACAAGTGTGACAGTTGTCTCGACAATTACTTTGGGCTCTACACAGGTACTCTCTAAAATCTCAGACACCTAACTTCTTTTTAGTTGTAACAAAGTTCCCATGAATTTTGTTGCATTTAGGAAAGGGAAGTCTGTTACAAGATCTTATCAGACTCTGAAATTTATTTATTTATTTATTTATTTATTTATTTATTCCGGATATTTCTATAGCGCCTCTCGAAGTCAACTACTACTCAGAGGCGCTCCCGACTACAGCATTTGATACTGTGCCGGAATTTTCACGCCGAAGCGCCACGAGCAATTGCGAGTGAAGAACTTGCCCAAGGTCCGTACGCAGCGGCTAGAGTGGGATTCGAACTTGCAACCCTCCGGTCACAAGGCGCCGAACTTACCACTGAGCCACCACGCCCCACAATGGTTCATTTGTGATTTTCCTGAATGGCGTGAATTTTGTATTACGTTTGAATTTGTAACATCTGAATTTCTTTAGCACTCAAAAGTTAATTTGTGGAAATGAACTTATCCACAGATGCTCAGTCAAAACAAATTATTTAGACAGGTATGGTCAGATTCAGTTCAAAGTCCAGATCCAGATTTCAGGCAAGTAGGCAGACAGATGGGTATACAGTGGAATTGAAGCAGCCACAGAAACAGAGAAGATGAGGCAAAGCAGTCTCACGCTTTTATGGTACATGTGCACTAAAGAAAGGATTTCTTACCTGCTTACTTGCTTCAGGATCCATTATGGTTTAGTGCAGCGGTTCCCAAACTTCTCAGTGTAACGGACCGGCAGGAATTCACTTTCAATGCGACGGACCGGCAGGAATTTTCCCATTGCAGCAGGACCGATACCCAATTTATTAGTTCTATTTCTTTCTCAATCACTAAAGATGTATTAATTATAAGTGTGGATAAGATTCAAAAAACGAGAATTAGGATAAAACAAATCTTGGAAGTTGGTGCAAATTATAAAGTTACATTAAAAGGAGCGGATATTGTTGGGAAAATGTCACAAATTTAACCACAGTTCTAATTATAAAATAAGTTGTAAGCAAGTTAATGTGATACGAAATAATATCATATTCACTGGTCCAATATGAATCAAAACTTTGCATTTTGTTAAAAAAATATAAATAATTCATGCTAATGCTTCTCATTAATATATTTATTATATTTTATTCTTGTAATTTTCAAATTTATAATATATTGCACTTACAATATCAAACATAAAAGTAGACGCGTCTATTGACGAAAGCAGTGATCAAATTATTAAAGACGAAAGAGATACGTCACATCCGGTTTCTAATTGCCGGTAAAAAAAACCCAAATGTTACGATTAGATCAAAATTTCTAGTAAAGGTGAACAACATCTATTTGACCTGTCAGCAATTCGTCGAGAAACTATTTATTCGGCAGTTTTAGTTTACAATAGCTGAAATACATTCACTTCCAGAACAAATCAAGCAATCGTGTTTTTGAAGATAGTTCGAAGCGACACCCAATCGAGAAAACGTAGTTTTTCCTGACACTTCGCGGACCGGCAACTGAGGGCTCGCGGACTGGCACCGGTCCGCGGACCATAGTTTGGGAACCACTGGTTTAGTGGATTCTTGGAGTGGAAAAATCTTGAAACTAAAGTCCAGACTGCAATGGAATAGCAGTATTGTATTGTATTGTATTGTATTGTATTGTATGTATCTCTCGTGTATCTGTTGACTCTAAACTGATACTAGAGTATTCAAGCAAGGAATTGAACACTTGTTTGGATTGGTTGACTTACTGTGTAATGTACTGTTGGTCACTATATGTACAGGTGATGTGCTTGAAATGCTATTGAAGTCCTAATGATAATCTTGTGACCTGATGTAGGTAACGGTTGTACACCGTGTGTCTGTAACGCGACTTACACATTGAACGGCTCGTGTTTTGATGATGGCCAATGTCCATGTAAGCCTGGAGTTGGTGGCATTCAATGTGACCGGTGTGCCAATAAGTGAGTTCAGTTTTATTGTGCCATCCATGTATAAATGCTGGACAGAGTTTTTCTCTGCAGTTTTTTGCAACTGTATGACTATAAAATAAATGTTATGCTGTTTTACGCAATGACGTACTGGGGGTTCATGATAATCTAGTGGTTAGCATGCTGGACTGTTGCCCTTAAGGTTTGGTATTCAAATTCCCACCAGGAGAGAAGATATTCTAATATTTCTATTCTACTAATATCCGCACTCAGCAGTCAGTTACAGAATGAGTGCATGGGCCATACACTGTTGGTGGGAATATAAGGTGGTGACCAGCTACTCAACGCCAGGACTAAGAAAATGAAGTTGTTGACACATCATACACATGGCTGCTGCTTGGATTAACTTGAGGGACTGCCTTATTCCTCCGCCTTACACTGTTTCAGTAAAATTCTGCTGTTTTTCTGAATAATTTGTAAGCAATTGTATTTTTACTTTAAAGTCTGGATTTACGCATTGTCTATGTCTCGGAAGTGCTTATTAAAGTTATGCTAACAAAGATTATTTGCATTCTATCAGCTGTAGCATTGATACTGAACGTCGAAATAATAATATATTGCACAAATGTTGTTCAACAAAAGAAATTAATTTAGAAACAGCTTAATAGTTAGACGCTTTACAATGCTGCAGATTCTCAGAGTAGTAACTCGATTTGTACTGTATATCGTCTGACTTTACTGTCAGTTAATTTGAGTTCTTGATCCAGCTTCAGTTCTTTCTGTCCCTTGTCATATTCACAGCAACTACAATCTAACACTGGATGGCTGCACGTCATGTGGATGTGATGTGGATGGCAGCCGAGCCTCTTTTGCGTGTAACAATGGAACCGGAAGCTGTTACTGCAAACTGAATACGCTTGGCACGAACTGTGACACGTGTCTTGATGGTAAGTCGTTCATATTAATATTATTATTTTAATTTTTTTTAAATCCGAGGTGAGGTCAGTTTAATCCCACAGGAGGCAAAGAAATTATATGAAGACAATTAATAGCTAGTTAGTTTTTAGTTTTAATAGCCAGTTAGTTTTATCCAATTATTATTATTATTATTATTATTATTATTATTATTATTATCATTATTATATAATCATCATTATTATTATTAAAATCGGTGTTCTTGTTCGCTATCGTTCTCAGGCATGCGATAGCACTGATCCCTCTGGATTGTATTGAGATTTTTATTATTATTATTATTATTACTACTATTATTATTATTATTATTATTATTATTATTATTATTATTATTATTATTATTATTATATCAGGCTACTCAGGTCATTCATTCATTCTTTCATAATCTGTACACATTATACGAGTGACTGTTCTTCCGCTGTTGTTAGTAATTATGTTGCTATAAAATATATTTTTTCCTTAATCATATCAGGATTTTATGGACTTGGTCCATGGGGCAACGAGGGCTGCATTCCTTGCTATTGCTCTGGTCGTTCCACCAACTGTTCGTCTGCCCCTGACTGGCATGCTGCCACAGTCAGCAGCACCTGGAATCTCCTTAGCGACTCCACGGCAACTCAGGAGAAGTGGGTGGGCGTGGACGAGAACTGGAGAACATTTGAGCTACCGAATCCAACCCTAATAACATCGGGCGATGCTTCGTAAGTCGATGGACAAGATTTCCACCTCAGATTTCACTTTTCATTCTTTCTGTTTTTCACTAACGTAATGTGCGTGCGTGCGTGCGTGTTTGTGTGTGTGTGTGTGTGTGTGTGTGGGTGTTCGTGTGCGTGCGTGTGTGTGTCTCTTTCACGTTGACATTACTTTTATTCTATAAAATGCTTAAACAGAATGATCGCCTGTGGTTGCTTCTATTTGTCTGTGTATTGTATTGTAATTTAATCGTAGTCGGCTGTAGCATCTCGATGTCTGTGAGAAATGTTGTAAAATCTATAGAACAGCTTTTTATCAAATGAGAATTCTGAATTTGTTTTGGCTAACTGCTATTCGTGTAAGAAGAGTACTGTCACTCACAGAGTAGTAGCACCTAGTGTGTCAAAAGCTCCCCGTTGCAGCTGATCTATGTTTGCCTGGCAACTGAACATTGTGATAAGTACCTCTAAAAGCTGTGTGTACCTCGTTAAACGTAACGATGGTATCATTCATTAACCCTTTAACAACAAGAGATATTAGTTTTTGATACATTTTAGTGCACGCTCATTGTTAGTGTTAAGAATTACAAATCCAGTTAATCTGTAGGGAATTGATACTCCATTATTGATACTCCAATATCTGTAATGAATTGATACTCGAATATCTGAAAAGTCACCATTGGCTAGTTTGCACACACATGTATAATCCAGCAAAGTCCGGGGTTGACAGTTGAGAGTTACTGATCCAAGTTGCACTGAACATTGGAGATGATACTAGTTTTCTTGACTTGCCTTCTTGAGCACTTAATATGGAGTTTGCAATTACCATAAGCACTGAACATTGGAGATGATACTAACATTGATGCTGATGTGGATAAATGGAGTTGAAAGTAGCTTAAGGGTTTTCACTGTTCTGCACAGAAAGAATGAAACCCACTTTCAAGCGCAGTAAGTATATTCAGCACTGAAGCTCTTGACAAGAAGTCGTTCAACTTTCTTAATTCTTTTAATTAAGGTTAATTGCCGCACGATCATTGTGTGTAATTTGATGTGGGTTAGGTTATGATGGGCTTGAAGGACTTCAGCTTATGGTACCAATTTTTAAAACATTTCGGCAGCTTTCAGAATATCTGCCTTTTAGATAATACAGCTAATCATTTCTGTGAATTCCGTGAATTTCATGCTATAAGAAATAGAAAATAGTGTGGATATCGCATGCAGTTGTGAATGAGAAAAAGAAGTGTTCATCTGGTGGCATGCTTTTGGTAATTGCAAACTCCATATTAAGTGCTCAAGAAGGCAAGTCACGACAACCAGCTTATTCAAAGGCATGGCATAATAATAATAATGTTGTAAAAGAGATGATAGAAACTATATACCACACGTTCTCTATAGAAGCTTGAAATGACGAACAGGTGTCTCATATTAGAAATGCCGAATATGCCAACCTAACATCCCAGACAATTTTACTAATGTTTAGAATATTCTTAGTCTTTAAATCCCCTCATTTAACCAGTCTGTACAAGGACGCGGTGTGTCAGCCTTATTGTGTAATAAACGAATATAATAATAATAAATCAAAAAAGCAGTTTGGATATTGTTCAAAGAAAAGAAGACAGCAGCTGCATTGGATTGTGTTCAGATATAAAATAAGAGAAACAGATTTGAGTCTGATGAGGAGAGGAGAGGAGAGTCAAAGACGGATTTCCAATGTTTAATATTTTATTATGAAAGATTAATGTTTATGATCTGGACGGCAGTGCTATCGCTAGTTGAATGGTCACTGTCATAGATAAGTTTGTTGCTTCTGCATGCTATTTTGCTTTCAGTGGCCAATGCTAAAGTTTGTCCTTGGTTTAGAACAGTCTGTCAAGGACACACAATAACTAACTGTCTGTTAGTCTTGTTGGATTTTTCCATGTTGAGCAGTCTCAGTATATTAGAATGTTCAGTAAGAATCAAATTTTTGTCAAAGCAATTAGCAAGAAAACAGTGCAACAGACTTGGAGTGATTGCTGTGCAATGAGGGAATCATATTTCAGGAATTCTTCATTGATTGATGACGTGTTGCCTGCCAATCAACTGATTGACATATTGAGTTGTTGACTAACTCTCTCACTGATTGACATATGGAGTTGTTGACTCACTCAGTCACCCACTCATGCATACACAGAGTCACTCACTCATATTGATTGTATGTATATTTGTATGTAGTATTAAGACACTTGATTGATTGATTGATTGGTTGGTTGATTGAGTTGATGGATTGATTGATTGACAGACTGACTGATTCTGTGATTGATTGATCTGTAGACACGTCATGCGAATTGAAAACGATGCCACTAATTCCCAGAGCCAGCGTCTCTACTTCCTAGCAACTGATAGTTACCTTGGCAACAAGAGAGGCGCCTATGGGCAGAATCTGAGTTTTGCTCTCAACGTTCGTGTTCCTCCAACTCCAGTGAAGGAGAATTTCTATTTGAGTACGACAGACGGTGATGTCATACTTCAAGGAACAAGCACTTCATACGTACTCCTCTATCAGTTGCCGCAGTTGCCTGCAGAAACGAGGACTAATTATGTGGTAAGGAACACTGGCAACTGACAAAATGCGATGCTTAAGTGCAGTGCTTTTTTTCTAGAAAAAAAGGTTCCGGAACGGAACAATTATGGGCGGGCTAAAATCCCGAGATAAATGGGGTTGGGGGTTGGGAGGGGTCTCAATAAACACTGAAAACAGTTCAAAACATTGAAATTAAATTAATATAACTAAATTATTGTTTTTATTATTAAAATAAATAAATTATTTTTTAGTAGCTGAAAAAAGGTGCCGGAACGCTGTTCCGGCTGAAAAAAAGCACTGCTTAAGTGTACTGGAAACTATGAAACATGTAATTTTTTTCATAGTTTGGAAGCTTTTAACGTACTTTAGCCTAGTGTGCTGGAAACTGGAAAAGTGTGCTACAAATAATGATGGAATACAATTGTAGAATATTATTTGTAAAAGGATATTTATAGTTATTTTGGCATAGTTTGTTGCAATCTAGGCCTAAAAAGGTGCTACAGTTTCTTGTACAAGAACCTTAAATGGTGTGGCACCCATTCAAATGGGCAGCAGTGGTTAAGGGTTTCATGCAGTATATATTAATTGAAAACTGAGCCAGTTGAGGGTATACAGTTGCTATAGAGAAATGTGTAAATTTACATTTGAATCTTCAACAACATAGATTGGTGAAATGAAGAGCATAATTTTAGGATCAGACTCTTAGTCTGTATCATATCTGGTGAGTTACTTGCGTTGAAATTGATCAAAACTTTGAGAAAAATTCAACCTTATGTTTTTGCATTTTTGTGATTTCAGGTCAGACTTCACGAGGACAACTGGTTTGTTAACAGCACAATCGGTGCGAAGGCCACATATGCGCAGATGCAGCAGATTTTAGGGTCGGTTAAGTCACTCAGAATACGAGCCAAGTTCTACAATGTAAGTATTTTTCTTTTCCTGCTTAGAAAGAGATATTCTATAAGGCAGTGTAATCGATTAATAAGCACAAATAGCACAAATAAGGACATGGCACAATAAGCTTTGCAGTCATGGAGCCATTGCTTTGGTTTTATAGTCTGTGACAAGAGCTTTGAAGGCCTTCTCTGCTTTTCCTGTTGGCAGCTGATTTGTTTCTTGATGCCAACAACGCTGTGTTACATGGGCAAAAATTACATTACCAGATAATCTTACTTTTCTTGAAGCTGAATTTATTTGGCAGCATTAAGTTCTGTTATTTGTTACAGGTGACAATACCTGTAATTGTTAATTAGTTATTGACGATACATGCAGTGTCATGCTTTACTTAATTTTTAGAACCGCACTTAACATCGTTTGATTGTTTATCTATTTTATATTGTCTATATATTTCTTTCTTAGTGTTTAATTGTTGTGTATCACCTTTTTATCTTTCTTTCTGTGTTTTTAGTTGCCTTGTTGTTATTTTTTAGATAATGGGATCAACAACAGATCTGTATTTTGTGTCGCTGAGTTACGCGGTTTACGATCCAATGAGCAGCACCCCAATCGTCAACAATGTCGAGCAATGTTCTTGTCCTCTGGGATACACGGTCCATGCTTTTTTCTGCAATCTAATTCTTCTTAGTATCATTTTATTGTTATTTTTGTGACTGAAATCAAAATTGAGACTCAATTCCTTTAGAAGATATCTATTATTTACATTTAAGAGTCAGTGTCTTCATCTTTGCATTCATGCTTTTTATTATCAATATTTTGGCGAGCTACTGGTATGTCTAATTTTTTTCCAAGAAACTTCTCTTATATAAGATCGGTTTCCCTGTCATTATGTCATTTGTCCATTTGGGGTCAGGTTAATTATTAATATTAATCTTTACTTTATTTGGAGTAAGTTTAATTATCATTGTAGCCATTTGGATAGAGTACTCATCTTGTAATGTGGAGGGTGCAAAAGTTCAAACTTCTCTGAAACGGTTACTTTGTAAATACCTTGAGCAAGTCCTTCACTCACTTTGCTCAGCATCAGCAATTGTTGCTTTGGAAGTAACCATTGCCGCTTAATAACAGCTTAATAATAAAGCTGTGCTCTTCCCTTCAGCGGACTGAAGGGAAGAGCACAGCGAAGAGAGGATTGGCTTCATTGGAAGTTGAAAGCTGCCAAAGGTTTAAAGAAGAGAGAATAAAAATAATAAATCATTTCTCCATTTGTGGCCAGTTTACTTATCATTTCTCCATATTTGATCTGTGTGTTTATAGTTATCTTTGGCATTTTTGTGTCAAAGTATATTTTTTATGTAGTGTAACATTGTCAAGGAAGATTCGGTGTAAGAATCCTCAGCATTTCTGTATTTAGGGTCAGTTCTGTGAGCTGTGTTCATACGGGTACACGCGAAAGACTCCAGGAAGCGGCCTATTCACTGAATGCGTTCGATGTTTCTGTAACAACCACGATCTTCAAAACACGACCTGTGACCCCGAGACAGGAAACTGCATTTGTACTCACAACACAACAGGGAGACAGTGTGAATTATGTCTCAATGGATTCTACGGCCACGCTCTAAGTGGGAGAACAGGTTAAACATGGTCTTACTTCTTGAACAATTGTTTAAGAGTTCTGTCTTTATGTCAAAATCTACCTACGATTTTCCATATGGGAAACTATACTTCCTGTTTCTTTTGTGAAAAGGTATCAACAATCTGAGGAAGGTTTTTTGTTTTTGTCAGGTGAATGTCGGCCATGTTTGTGCCCGGGAAACGTTACGGCCAACGACGTCAATGTTTTCGCGAGTACTTGTGAGTTTTCGAGCATTGATCCACAGGAGCATAGGTGCATCAACTGTTCCATTGGATACTCCGGATCACATTGTGAAACGTGCATGGATCAGTTCTATGGATCACCAACAGATCCAAGCGTAAGTCGTAATCGTAACCATAAACTCCAAATTTATAAAGCACCGCCTCATTCGCGAGTCATTCCTTATTGGTTGATTAATGTCATGTTGTTTATTGCAAAATCCAAGTGATAGCAGCATTATGCTGTGGCTGTTCTTGAGGCTTCTGTGCCATTATCAGCTTATCAGGTATTCTAATTAGACGCTAAAAACCATCCTCTACATTTTGATTTCTTCTCTACACGACTTGTTTTATAGCACTATAAAAACACTAAGTTACATTACAATTGTGGCTGCTTACTTGTTTTACATGACACTGGCAGGTGCCGTGACATTAAGGAAAATTGAGGTGGGTTAGCATGGGCGGGGATTCCGGGGGGTAGAGGGGGACAAGGCCCACCTTTAACAGTGGGGGGACACACTATACAGTTTTGAAGAAACACCAATAAAAGGTCAAATTTTGTCGCGATTTTCTCACCTCTTTTTGACCAGATCAGTTCAAAAGTGTCCCTTGTCCCCCCCCCCACCTGACAAACAAGATCGCTGCCAGTGTGGGTTAGTACTGCGATGGGTAACCATGTATGAAAGCTATGCCCCACTCAGCCTTATCTACTTTATTGGTCAGTTAATGAGTACCAACAGAAGTTGGGAAGATAGAAGTTAAAGTTGTCATTGGATTGTACATTAGTTGATTGATCGTTTGACCTCACGACCTCTGGGGAGTTCTGGGGAGTTCCTGAGAGGCAGGAAAACGAGCGTGTTACAAGTACCGTTACCTGTATTGCTTAGGGGATACGGAAATTTCGCCTCCGGAAGAATCGCCTCCGGAAGATTCGCCCCCGACATTTCGCCCCCGGGAAGATTCGCCCCCCCGCTTCTAGTCTTAGTTACATTTTCATCATAGATCCCGCTTCTAGTCTTAGTTATATTTTCATCGCTAATCCAGCTTCTAGCCTAAGTTACATTTTCATCATAGATCCCGCTTCTAGCCTTAGTTACATTTTCATCATAGGTCCCGCTTCTAGCCTTAGTTACATTTTCATCATAGATCCCGCTTCTAGTCTTAGTTACATTTTAATCATAGATCCCGCTTCTAGTCTTCCGGGGGCGAAACTTCCGGGGGGCGAAATGTCGGGGGCGAATCTTCTGGGGGCAAATCTTCTTGGGGCGAAAAGTCCTAGAACCATTGCTTAGCCATGTTGTTTCTTCTAATTGTGCAGATCAATCGTGGCCAGTGTTTGGCCTGCAACTGCAACGGTCGTGCTGCCACCTGTAATTCAACCTCTGGGGTGTGCAGTAATTGCACTAGCAGCAGCACTGGTCGGAACTGTGACGAATGCGCAACTGGTTTCTATGGCAACCCGATGGTACAACAATGCAAACGTAAGCAGTTCAGTCTGTCAAGCCTTTTCATTTGTACTTTTCAGTTATTATTTTTTACCAATGTCATTTCATTTGGTAACTCGGCTATAATGAGTACACTGACCACACACTGTCAGTGGGAAGAGTAAACGGCGAGGGAGAGGACTGACCACTTGCCCTCATATACTGAGGCTAAGATAAATGAAGTCGCTGACACTACAAACCCATAGCTGTCTCTCAGGGCTGGCTTAAGGGACTGCTTTTCTTCCTCATTTCACTATTCTTGTCAGCTGTATGTAACCATTAAAAATTAACCATTTGATCAATCTCAAGGCATAAAAAGTTTAGGGCACTTTTGAGTATAATGCCTCTGATGCATGGTCATCAGGTCAAAAGGTCATTTGGCTGAAGTGCAAGCACAGCCACAGTATTCTAGTAACAGGACACCAGTGTAAGAATGTTGAGACTTTAGTTTTACTTAGATTTATAATTTCCCCACCGTGCATTGAACACAATATCTCTCCAAAGACTTTCTCTCTTCTTAGCCACTTAAGCAGACATGTATATTTTTGGCTAAATTTAACACTTTAACGACGAGCTGCATTGGCTTCCCAGTCACTTTTATTACACTCTCGTCGTTAAAGAACTGAAATTAAGTGTTGTAGTAAATGATGTGATGTGTAATAGCTTTGTCTGTGTAAATAAAATGCTCCGATCCCTTAGACACAATAGTTTTGAGGAGTTCCTAGAATGGGCTTTATAAAAGTTCAGGTACAATCATGCTTACATACATACAGGATTTGTGAACTGCAAAAATGTAATGTGTAACGTGATGTGTAACATGTGATGTGTAACATGTGATGCGCATTATTGCCTCCGATTCACATTTCTGTGTGACTTTATGTGTGTTAAAAAATGTTTGTAATAATAATAATAATAATAATAATATTAATAGTAATGTTTAGAGATACTTGATGTACATGTATAAAAGATAGATAATGTGTGTAAAACATGTGACGTGTTATCTGTCTGTAGCATGTGCCTGCTCCGGAATGGGAATGACAGGCGAATGCGACCCTCTTACAGGAATGTGCAAGTGTAAACCGTATGTGACAGGCTTCAACTGTGACAGATGTCAGTTATATTCCTACACAAGAAACTTCACCACTGATGGATGTCATCCATGCAACTGCAGCATTGAGGGATCACTTAGCAATCCTCCAGTTTGTGATATGGTGAGTTCAGCTCTGCCTCTGCTCGTACTCTGGTAGTGCCAGTCCCAAGCATGAAAAAAGTGAGTAGGGTGACGTCAACGACGTGGCAGCCATAAGATGTTGTTTAACACCGGAAGCTACTACTTATTAAGTTGTAAATTTGTGCTATGTAAATCTTCATATAATAATAATAATAATGATAATAATAATAATAATAATAATAATAATAATAATAATAATTAGTAATAATAATAATAATAATACTGCTCAGTGGTTGCTGCTCAAATATTTAATGTCTTATTTATCATTTATTTTCGCTGGTCATTTTTCACTGCCCAGTTTTCAGTGATTTTTAAGCAATGCTAGGTTATTTTTATTCAACTATCACTGATTCAGATGTTACTACTTATTTATCACCTCAGTTGTAAGTGCTAAATTATCAGCTTTCAGTAGTCACTGCTGGTAACTGATAATTATCCACTGTGCTGTTGTAACTGCTAAATTATTACAGTTGATTTAACACTGGTCAGTTATAACTGATAACTTATCGCTGTTATCACTGCTTGGTTATTTCTGTTCAGTTATCACTCCGTTTTGTTACAACTGCTAAATTATCACTGTTTAGTTATCACTCATGATTCACTGCTGCTCAGTTACAAATGTTAACTTATCACTGTTCAGTTATCACAGCATAATTATTTCTGCTGTTTTCTCTGCCATGTTATCACTGTTCAGTTATCATGGCACAGTTATCACTGGTTGGTTGTCACTGATTTGTTATCACTGATTTGTTATCACTGCTTGTTTATAACTGATTAGTTATCACAACCTGGATATTGCTTCCCAGTTTTACTATTACTTTTGATCTATCACTGTTTATGTGTTGCAGCATTGTAATGTTGCATAGTATCACTGCTCATCTGCCTGTTCGTTGTTGCTACTAATTTATCACTGTGCAGTTATCAGTACTTTGCTGCAACTGCTTCGAGTTACCCTGTGTGTGATATGATGTGGTGAATGAACGTATGGTTGGTTTCAGGTGACTGGTCAGTGTGACTGTAAGATGCAGGTCCAAGGAATGCAGTGTGACCAGTGTGACGACACGTACTGGAACGTTGGTGGCTTCTGGGGATGTGAAGGTTGGTTTTCATTGACTGTCTTGTCTTCTCATCATTGGTCATCAGTACTGTTTACTTTAGATCAATCTAGAACAGTGGTCTCCAACCTTTTTACGGTGAGGAGCCGCACTGCGAAGTTTAGCAACTTTTGGGAGCCGCATTGCGAAGTTTAGCAACTTTTGGGAGCCGCATTGCGAAGTTTAGCAACGTTTGGTAGCCGCCATGGTTTTTAGGTCAAATTTAGGAGCACAAGAAACACTAGCGGATAGTACTTTAGCCGCTAGCGTTGATCAACATCTTTGGCGTTAAGCATAATAAGCAATGTCATTATATGGACCGACACACAAAACAAAGACGTCATAAAATTTTGGCTCAAGCAACAGTCAATTTTTATAGCACAATTTCATTTTGTTACATAGAAAACGTCATTTCCCGGAGAGCCGCCACAGAACTCTTCGAGAGCCGCATGCACCTCACGAGTGGCGGGTTGGTGACCACTGATCTAGAAGAAGAAGTGCAGTCCCTTTAGCTATCCCTGAGGCAGCCATGGTATGAAGTGTTAGCAACTTCATTTTCCTAGCCTTGGCATGTGAGGATGGGTGGCCAATCCTCTCCCTCACCATCTCATCTTCCCACCGGCAGTGTACAGTCGGTGTACTCATTATAGATGAGTTGGCTAGGGATTTGAACTCCTGAACTCTCGTGTGACAGTCCATCACGCTAACCACTACACTGTCGAGTGCCCCCTTAGATCAAACTAAAGTAGGTTATAATTGATCTTTCATGACTTCCCTTAGTCATATAAGGGTCTGGGGTGGTTCTTTTATGTCACTGTCACATGCTCAGGGTGACTGGCTGTGGATATCATTCACTTGAATCACAACGATGACCACAGCTTCCGCTAAAAGGAATGGTGTGGTAAGGTATCTATGGGTGTGGACATTTTTGTAGCACATCTAGCAACCTGTGAGAAGCACTACTTTCATGGGTATCAAACTGATAGTAATGTGATGCGGCAAGGGATGTTATTCTTGACTGATATGTTTGAGGCCAACTGGTTCTGTTACTTCAACTGGTTTTGTTGCTTCAACTGGTTATATTAGTTCAGCTTCTTTTAAGGGCTGAAGAAATACAAAGTTTCAGAATTAACAGTGCTGACTGTAGTCTCTACTAATATTTTGCACAATCCATGCCATGTATTACATCCAATGCTGCCACGTATTAAACACACTCGCTACTCTGCGGCCTCAGTCTCATAACTGAGAGATATGTATGATAACTTGTCTCGGAAATGCTTCCTTGCCAGGATGCTATACATAGGCCTTTTTTGTATCTTTTGTATCTTTTATGTATCCATTCATAATAACTTTTCTCTTAATTGGCTACATTGTTTGATTGTAATATGTAATACGAAGGAATATGCTGTAATATCTTTCTTGTACAGCACTGTGCATTTGCTAGTGCTTCTTAATAAAGAATATACTTACCTACTTACTTAAGTTGCCCAGATCAGAGATTTTGTGCTCATTTTATTACCTATTTTTATGTGTTTTGGGGTTTTGGTTTTTATTACCTTCTGTGGATTCGTCCAGTGATTTTATTGCTTATTCTCCGATGGTTTTTGTTTTTTTCAGCATGTGATTGCTCTGTTATCGGCACAGCCAATTTTACTGGTCAGCTATTTGGCACATGTGATGTCACCAGTGGTCAGTGTCAGTGTAAAACTCCAGGCATCGGTGGACGCAGGTGTGACACGTGTGGTCGAGCCACAAGCCGTAAGTTGTCAGCTGTCACATGTCAAATATGCAACCAATCTAATTAAATATAATGAATATGCAACCGATCTAATGATATCTAATGAATATGCAATTAATCTAATCAAATCTAATGTATATGCAATGAATCTAATCAAATCTAATGAATATGCAATGAATCTAATCAAATCTAATGAATATGCAACCAGTCTAATCAAATCTAATGAATATGCAACCAGTCTAATCAAATCTAATGAATATGCAACCAGTCTAATCAAATCTAATGACTTCTATGGTACCCATTATCATAGATGCTCAACACTCAATCCACCTATCTGAGCAGACATCAGCCAATCAAGTTTTTAGTTATTGATTTGTGCCTAAGGATTCAGAAGCTCTTTGTAGACCATCCAAGACTTAACATTACCAAAAACAGAAGCAAGTAATTGGAGAGCTGGATCAGACGATGAACTGTTGAATTAAAGAAATTGCTGGATATGGTCCAGAGCGCTTTCAGTAAGAAGTTAACCCAATGTAAAGAGGAACGGGCCGAGCACAGAAGCTCGGTTCAAGACAGTTGATGTCGAAATTAATTGATCCATACTGATTGACTGAGCTGTGACAATCAATCGTCTGTGCAATTTATTGTAATGTTGTGTGATGACGTAAGCTGACGTATTTGCTCACTGATTACTTTTCGCTGTTAAATGAATGTCTAAGGCTCACACATTCTTTTATGAGGCTGGGTAAAGAGTACACAGGTAGATCGTTTGTCCACTTGGTGAGTTACTGTTGTCACCAATGAGCTTCAGCTGAAAGATTCCTCAGCCCCAAGACCACTGCCTGAGGACTATACTTAATATAGGTGTGTAATTAATGAGCAATTACCTTTGATGTATTGTGCATTTTTGCTAGTGTGGATTAGATAAGGGAGGTAATTTAAAACAAAGGTTCACGGTATATGCCTTACTCAATTTAACTGCAAGAAAATTATTCTGTTGTTTTTATATCTGACTGTTTCAGCATTTGCATGCATTTGATTAATAATTGAGGCTTTAGTGGAATGCTGTTGATAATGTTGCAGAAAACTTTACGTACATCTATGGACTGAGCATTGGTGAGTCAATCAATTTTTCAGTCAACCCAACAGCTAGCTAGACAGTCAGTAAGCCGGACAATCAGTATAGTCTTAAGTTGGTTAGAAAATATGTATCTTTAAAGCATGTAAAGTGTTGTATTTATATCTGAAAGTCTACGTGTGAACTGCTGGAAGCAAGGGATCTGGTCTGTGTTCTATTGGCAACTGAAAGAGATAGAGATATACTCAGCCATTGTGATATGATAGACTATCCTTATAACTCGACCTATGGAATATATATATAGCAGACACGACATTATGATTAGTAGTGTTATATGAAAGCGGTCTTGTAAAATTAAATTAGTCTTGAGGTCTATCTTGTATTATAATTGTCAGAATTATTGTATATTGATATGGTTATAAAGCACATTCTGTATACCTGATACTCGTACTTCTAAAGATAAATGGCACCAACTGGTGTGTTTGCATCCACCATGGCTACTTCTTACATTTCCTAAGTTTTGCAGTGTATGCTTGCTCTTTCATTTGGCTTTGTTCAGCATACATTTCTGCCTATCTTAAATGCAATTGTTAATATAAGTTAAAAGCCATGTCCAGCACTGCTATGAGGTGCATAAAAGATGCTTTCTTAATTATCTAAATACCGTACATACATTCATGGGTGTGTGTGTGTGTATGAGTAAGGTTGTGGATATAGACATATATTACCTCTACCTCCTTTTGGCTGTACCTCTACCAGGCAGCATCGCACTTTCTTGGTGATGGGCCTTCTTACCTGGAATAGCTTCCCCTAGCGCTCCGCTTGCTCCCCAGAACCTTCTATTCCACGTTCTTTTCTCACCTTAAGACTGCGCTATTCAGCCATGCTGGAGTCAGGAGCGCCTCTGAGTAGTTCTCCTTGAAGTGGTGCTATATAAATGTCCGTTATGAATGAATGAATGAAAATTGTGGCTGGTTATAAACCACGCCAATGGCATGACAATAGATTTCAATTCAGTTCACAGGGCACACAATATGAGGGTCTTAGAATGGGGTCCAGTGTCCATTTTCTGTGCCCAAAGGTTTATGCGCACGTGTACCTTGACATTTTCACATTTTGTGTTTTTAATACCTCAAAACTGCTGCCCTAAAATGCATTTCATAATCTTAGTCTGATTAATGCTTTATTCGTATCATAATTATGTGATACTCTTAGGAGTGTCTGGCCACCTACCCTTATAAACTTAGGTGTAGTTTTATAGCTTCATACCCATGGCTGCCCCTGGAGTTTCAGCACAATGGACTGCTCTTCGCGTTTTCTTCTTTAAGCATGTAGTGTCTGCCTAGAACTGAGTGTCTGCTGCTCTTATTGAAATACTTTAGGCACCTACCCAGATTGCCAGTTGTGTGGAGACTGCTATGACAGCACTGGCTTACAAGTTGACACAATTGCAATTGCCATGGAGTCATCCTATCTCCAGATTCGCATGCTGTGGAACGACAGCTACAGTAAGTTCTGCTAATCTGTACGCTTGTATTCTGGTCATTTTATAATGATACTGTTTATTGCACAAGCTGTTTAGTGGTAATCGTGCATTAAAATCAAAGTGTTAAAGCTCTTGTGCTCATTGACTCTTAGGTGACTTCAGCTTCACTCAAGACTTCACTTAGTGCTTCAAAGTAACTACTAGCTAACTGTGATCATTTGAAAAAATCAGTCTATTTAATCAACCACTTGGTCACTGCATCCATTGAGTCTTACTGGCCCAGTTAGCTACATTGGTTAGAGAGTATGTTCCATGCACCTCTGTGTGAGAGTGCGTGCAGATAGTGGTTCGCCTTCCAGTGGTGGCTCTTTCCAGAGATTTAAATCTCTGGCTAGCACGGTATGTACACGAGACTTTAAATGGCGTGGCGCCTATTCAAACGGGTAGCGGTGGTGAAGGATCTTACTGGATCAGTTCATTGAAAAATGAGCAGGGTCGAGGCCATAATTTTTGTATTTTATAAAAAGTGTGTACATTTGCATTTACCTTCAATTTAAATTGCCATGAGTTGGTCTCCTTACCTTGCACTATTATAATTTGTCTTATGATTCCTACTTCTGTCCCTTCATCCATCCGTAAATACTGGTACATGGGACCACTGCCTGTTGGTCTTGATCACTTACCTCCACCTGCTTGACCATCCGAGTGCCCTCCTTCCCACACACTTCGTCATCCCCATTGCTGTCCGTCCTCCGTCTGACTCGGTCATCTCCCTTTACACCTCCCTGCCAAGCACCGCCAGAGCCAAGTCAAGAACAAGTGAAGATGAAACAATTCAGCCAGAAGGGAAAAGTCATCAGGGCATGACCATCAGATTAAGAAGGTAGTGTCTATTTAAGGTAAAGATTTTTCAGGTGTTTGTTGACCCGGGTGACTTTCAAGCTGTTGTTGCGCTTGAAGACCGTCATGTAGGCCTACCAATTTAGTTTCGTCTTATCTGTTTCAGCACTCGTGAATAAGCTGGTGCCCTGCACTTGGCTTTCGAGTGGTGCTATAGAAATTTGGAGTTTACGATTATGATTATTTCTGTAACCTTGTTTGTTTTATGGCCAGTAGTATCTGCACCCTCCTCTGTTCTCCAGGCCTGAGACTGGCAGAGGTGAACCTGCAGTGAAATTAACTTCTAGACACAGTCTTATTTTAGTTTACCATACAATAATTTAATTTAACTTGTGCTTTACCAGAACTTACTCGGAATGTGCTTGTGTTTCAGGTAATATAACATTCGATATGTTGAATTCATCTATTACATCCATGGGACAAATTCTATCATCGTGTTCAGCAATTCTTCTCAGATCGAATGTACACGTGGTAGAGTTTTATCAGCTCTACGAAGGATGGAAGAACGTAAGAAAAGATTCGCTAAAGTATAAGAGCAACAGTGAGTAAGTAAGTGGCTATTGTGCAGGTGGTCTTGTAATCAAGTATTGGGTGCGAGGTAGCTGGGTGATGTGGTCGGTAAAGGTAAGGTTTTTTATAGAAGATGATTCCAAGATTGCGGATAGGAGAAGAGTAAGGTACGGGGGAAGTGAGATCTGGCTTTTGTGTGGTGATGAGAAATTTTGGAGATTTACATTTAGTGGCCTTGTAACGGTCCGCAAAGGTTCACCAGTCACTCTAGTACAGAGTAAAACGGGGAGGCGACCTGACCGACGTCTCTGTTGAGCGTAGACTCGGATCCGACCTGGGCTGGTGAACCAAAGTCCTCCGTGCCCACCTTCTCGTGGTGCGGACCGTTGGTACCCTTCCTAGGAAGGGGAACGAACGGGCACGGCAGGCAAAACCAGGGGAAGGCAATGGCAAACCACCCCTGTTAACTTGCCAAGAAAATCGTCATGAAACACACTAAGCCAAAAACGGAATTTGGCGGAATTGAGAGACTTGTCATCGAATAGGAGACGGTGGAGTGTGTTCACCAGGACGATCGCTAGAGCTCCACGAGCTGACAGCACAAGGTGACAAGGTGGCCTTGTAACTCGATGATTGGGTTTGAGCCTTCTCTGAGTCAGTCATACACCTTTAGGCATATATATATATATATTATATATATATCTTGCAATATGTATTTATATAAACTTCATAGCACCTTTAAATATATATACTTTATACTGCCTATAAAGTACCTCAAATAAGTGCTTCTCTTTAGCCTAACAGCTGATATCATAGTTCTACAAGAATACAAGCTTGTCTGTATAAGAATGATGGTTGTATAGCTGGAGAAGGTCTCCACTAGCGGTCTTGCACAGACACATAAAGACTGTCCAACAAATTCCCATTTACTTTTGATGGTTGATGCACATTCAGAGTCTTTAGTCCGGAATTCGCTGAAGATGCAGAATGGTATCAAATGGTACCTCACCAATAAATACACGTGGTGACAATCATTGACAATTATTCCAAGGGAATACGTTGAGTGCAACAAATCCAGAGATCTCCACAGTCTAGAGTCTGTGCTGCCCAATGAATTCATAGACAGTTGATGATTCACGATAGTAGAACTTTGAACGTGGTGTAAATGCAAAAAAAATCAGGTCTTAGTGACTAACTTTGGAAACATAGACTGCGATAGAGAACGCTGCACATCACAGCACTTTCAAGAGCTTGTTAACACTTTAACGACGAGCTGCATCGGTTTCCCAGTCACTTTTAGTATGCTGTCATTGTTAAAAGCACAGTGCAACTGTTCATTTGCATTTAATTAAGTTCAGCTGTTCTCAATTCGCAGGCCATAATGATTTGCCCAGTTGAAGTCTTTGGTTCACATTTAAATGATTTTGGCTAACGAGAAAACAAGTAATAGTGAATGAAGGTAATATCTATGCAGTTGTCACTGTTGAAGAGTTACTTTTCAAGTAACTTGTTACAGTGGTTAGTTACTGGAAAGGGAAAAGTAACTAGTTGTCTTCAAACAGTTACTTTAGAAAAAAGTTACTCGTAACTGATAACAGTTACTTTGAGAGGGTAACTAAGTATGTTTAGTTACTGTATGTGGAAATGTTTACTTGAACTTTCAAATACCTCCATGATGAAATTAGACTTAAATTGACAAACGCACGTGAACCAAAGAACTCCTTTAATAATATTTATAGCACCATAACTGACCTATATGATGCGAACATAGGTTGATTTGAAAATAACACAACGTAACAAAGTTTTTTGCATTACTATTACTTTGTAAAAGTAATCAGTTACCGCTATGTGATACTTTTGGTAAATGTAACTAGTTACCTATGATGTACTACAAGGACTCTAGTTCGACTTGAGACCAATTTTCTGCAGACTTGGACTTGGACTCTGACTATCACAACTTGGACTTGGACTCGAAGCGGCTGGACTTGAATTTGACTCACTGACTCATTTTCCGAGTAACGATTTCTTGACAGAACAGGCAACTGTATTGCCATGACTACACTTAATGGCAGCTACAGTTTTAGCTGTTCCTACTACAAGTGCACCTGTTGAACGTGTGTTTAGCAACGGCAAAGTTTTTATGCGTCCTTATCGTGCCAGACTATCAAACGAAACTTAATCTAATTTAGTGTTTTAAAATGTAATTTGGTTAAATTACATTAACAATTCTTTCCGCATAATAAGTGCTGTTATTTTTCTATGCCATTGAATTGTGTGTTTCAGTGTATTTTTATGGACTTGGATTCGATCTAGTAACTCAGACTAGAACACTTCTGGACTCGAACTCTGCTTGGACTTGGCTTAGATGGACTCGGACTTGACTCAGCCTTGGTTTAGGTGGACTCGACTACATCACTGCTAGTTACCCCAAAAGTTACCATAAAGTAGCAACTAGGTACAGTAATGCGTTAAAAGTAATGCAATAACGCACAACCCTGGCAGTTATTTATGTCTTTTACAGCATCTTATCATTAAATATTTTGTAATACTCGAATGGTGTCTGATTGCAGGCCATACTCAGCTTATTGATGCACATCAACAGAACCGATTCAGCCATTCAAACAAGAACATATATCCAGACAAACCTCGACGTTCTTCGCTCGTTCATAAACGCCGACATCACATTCGGTGGTTTGGTCATTCCAAACGCAGACACGATTCGCGCCATTTTCAGTGCCACCAAAGACAATCAGGATCGATTGTTTTCTGATTCCAGTGCCACTTATTCGACCATAAGACGCAACTTCAACATCCTCGTCAATGGCAGCGGAATCGTGGATGCGATGAAAGCGCAGGTGAAGACGGCGATGCAGATTTTGGACATGGCAAAGCAGCAGCGTTTGATGGCCGAGGCTCTCCAGAGCCAGACTCCGGTCTTTGACCAGAATTTACGCTTGGATGCAGATCAGTCAGCCGTGACGAGCATACAGTCACTGTATGACTCAGATTGGGCTCTGTTTAACCAGATGAATGCTACTGTAGTCCAGGCAGGCATATTCATTACAGATGGTGAGGCCACCTGTAACACAAACTACAACCTGACGTTGAGTGCAAATCTGGCATCTCAGGCTGTGTCTTCTAATGCAACAAAGGCCAAAGACTCTGCCCAACAGGCAAAGCTCAGTGTGGATCGATTCTACGTAAGTACTTCCATAGTACATCCATAAGTACTTCCATTTCTACATAAGTACTTCCATAAGTACTTCCATAAGTACTTCCGTTTCTACATAAGTACCTCCATAATACTTCAATAACTACTTCCACAAGTACTTCCACAAGTACTTCCATGAGTACTTCTATAAGTACTTCCATTTCTACGTAAGTACTTTCATAGTACTTCTATAACTACTTTCACAAGTACTTCCACAAGTACTTCCATAGTACTTCCTTAAGTACTTCCATAGTAGTTCCATAGTACTTCCATAGCACTTACTGTACAAATTTGTTACATTCCACAAAGTGGTTGTACATAGCTGTTACTTTATCAGAATCTACTGACCCACGTGATGGTTTTCTACGGGCTTAGCACACACTCACCGTTGTAACAGGATCCATTGACGGATCCATAATGTGGCATTTGATCAAAAGGCTGCTGGTTATTAATTTATAAAGCATCCCTTAATTAGGGTCTTTCTTATTTTAATGACTTGTGAGAAGAATACCATTCTGATCTTATGTGAATGAATACTGAATATAAATCTTTGAATTAAGTTTCTATATGGGAGGGGGATTGATGAATAGTAACTCTCTGGCCTGATGAGCATTAGATCTTGAAAAGATTATGGTTCGATATCCGTAACCCCTCTAGGTTGACTCAGCCCTCCACTTCCTAGGGGGCAGCTGATTGAGTGGCGCCTTACAGGTTGCCATGATGTGTGTTAATTAAGATCTGGATAATTGTACCACCATGTTTCAATTGTTTCAATGTAACTTACTGCACTTTGTCAGTGAGCTTGTCAATAAACACGAATATTATAATATACGAATGTGTCTCTGTTAGAAGACATAAAATTATAGTTTTAAGGCAGAGTATTTGCTTATTAAATATCTGTTATTTGGTCATCAAATGTCCTTGGAGGCAATGTCCTAGAAGTTAATTTGAGAAAAGGTGGATTAACGCAATTTCTACAAATTATAAACAACAGTTTGATGCTGAACAAAAAATATAAATGTATATAATATATATATATATGGATACTGTCACCATAAAGACTGCTATATATATCTATATATATATATATATGAATATTGGCACCACCTGGTACCATATATATATAAACATATATATTAGGGGTCCACCGGAAATCGCCTCGGATATTTGCCTCGGCCGGAAATCCCGTTTCCAGAACTATTCACCTCAGCAAATACTGTAGACGCAAATAGTTGATAAAAAATTTCTTAACAGAAATTTTTTTTCTTTCAAAACTTATTCAATAAGCTTACGTATATAAAATTATAAATGTTCAGCCTTAAAACAATTACACATCCATTGAATTCAATTCCGTTTTCTTGAAATTATGTCAATTTATTGAATTTAATGCAATTTTAGAAAACTTCACAACTGCACAGAAATGACTAAAATTCAAAATGTATCAGTTACTTATTACAAGTACACAAATTTATTTCGATAATTTTTTATTACATGAAAATGTGAAGCTTTGCATATGGAACAAATGGTACCCGGTTTGTTTCCGGATCCGGCAAATAGTACATCCAAATACTCGGATTCGGTAGTCGGTGGAAAATGTCTTTCCGGTAGACCCCTAATATATATACACACATACATACATTATATATATATATATGTTTTGTGATTAAGTAACATACCTAGATGTTGTTGCATATGGTTTCAGAATATGGCTTCGAGTACAAAGCAGACGATAACAACTGCTATTGAACTCATTGCGGGCGCATTGCAAAAGCTTCAAACAATGAGCGCCACAGGATCCAACATCAGCAACCTGATCATCAACATAAATGGACTGCAGATGGTGCCAGTAACGACAATGCAGGACTTTACCAAAAGGATAGGCGAGCTCCAGGTTGCTCCAGGTAAAGTTGCAAGCGTAACAGCTGTGGCCAACCAGAACTTGGCTGTCGCAAACGATGTACTCAAGTCAACCCTGGCGTCACAGTAAGTACTCCTGTCACGTTCTGCAACTTCGCTGGAGTCATTTAAGACCAGACTCAAAACACACTACTTCAAGCTGGCTTATGGACCGTGTTTAACTTGTCAAAGCGCCCTTGTAACGGCATGTGTCGTGTTACGGCGCTGTAGAAATCATCATATTCATCATCATCATCATCATCATCATCATCATCATCATCATCATCATCATCATCATCATCATCATCATCATCATCATCATCTTTGTTACTTACCTATTTATTTCCTGTCAACTGACCATCATACATATAATATCCATATAGCGAGTGTCTGTCGTAGGACGCTACGTCACAAACGGTTTCTGCTCTATTGTGAAACAGAAACCGTTTGTGACGTCAGTACTGCCGTCTTGACGACAGCGGTCTTGACGACGGTCGTGACGATGGCGATCAAAGCATTGTAACCAACGATACATATAGGCCTATATACACTGCTGTCATAATATGACGGGTAAATACTCTAGTGTAATATAATTAAGTAATATTTTACAGAACATTGATTTTTAACCAGCATTTATGTATATTCATTTGTCACCATTTTAGACTCAAATAGATTATGAATATTGAATAAAGAACGTCCATGCTTAACATTATATAATTGCTGATTTTTAAATATATCTGCCTGTGAAAGGTTTGCTGTTAAACGTCTGTGGTATTTACACAAAGGTAAAAACTTGTTATTGCCAACACACATTAGAAGAAGAAGAAGAAGAAGAGCAGTCCCTTAAGCTAGCCCTGAGGCAGCCATGGGTATGAAGTGTTAGCGACTTCATTTTCTTAGCCTCGGCATATGAGGGTGGGTGGTCAGTCCTGTCCCTCACTGTCTCATCTTCCCACTAACAGTGTGTGGTCAGTGTACTCATTATAGCTGAGTTGGCTAGGGGGTGCAGGTGGAACAGAAATCTCGAACCAAATTTCTGCCCTGGCGGGGATTTGGTTCGAGATTTCTGCACACATAAAGAATCTGGAAATTATCAGTTTTAGTAAGAATTTTTAAATAAATTACTAATAAATCAATTAAATAAGGAATATAATCTGATCAACAATGTCTAGTTATATAAATTTAATGAGAAGCTTGGTGGCTGCATCTATGAATGGTAGCTGTTGAGTAAAATCAGCGAGTCAAAGTCATAGCATTCTCGTAGAGCGCCTCGTTAAGCCGCTTGGAATTGTTGGTTATCTCCTGCAGTGGCTGCACTCATTCTTCTCTGACCACACCCAGTTGATGGCTATGGGTACCTGCTCAACCTGTGCCCCAGTCTCATCTGGGCTTCAATGGAGTTTCATTCTAGGTCCACTGCTTTATATCCTTTACACTGCACAGTGTTGTCAGCATACAGTGTTTAATCTAGTCCCCCTCTTCTGGGAGGGGAAACAAGGTTTCTGGGGGGACCAACGAATTTACACAAGATTTTTGTCTCTAATTTCATCCATGTTGAAAAAGTTTCAGACTTTTCCTAATTTCATCTTCAAAAAAAGTTGATGACCTTTTTTTTAGTCCTTTACTTTTTGCACAGCAATTACTCTCTCAAAAAAGTTGATGACCTTTTTTTAGGAAATCATCTCTCTGGGGGGGGAACCATGTATCCACATGTATCGTGGGGGGGGGGAATTTTCCTCCCCTAAAGGTCTCTACATTGTAATATTGCTGGCCTCTGGAGGGGAAACATCAATCCTGGGGGGGACATTTCCCCCCCAAAGACGTCTAGATTAAACACTGGTTGTCGGCATACTCTTGAGAAGCAACTCCCAAAGATTAAATAACATTAAATACTTGCTGGAGGATTCTGTGCTGTGATGTTTCTCAGAAACTCAGCAAAGACTGCTCTGTCGGAGTTGAACCGAGTCATATCGCAGACTTCGAATGCCACGCTGATGGCATCTAACACCGATTCACTAATGACAACCGGAATAAACCTCGTTTCCAACATAAACAATGTTGCATTAGCGGCAAGTTATCCACGTTAACTGCATTATTTCTCTCTCACTGTTGCTCTGTCTGTGTCTTTGTGTCTGTCTGTGTGTTTGTGTGTGTGTCTGTCTGTGTGTCTGCCGGTGTGTCTGTCTGTGTGTGTGCCTGCCTGCCTGTCTGTCTGTGTGTGTGTGTCTGTCTGTCTGTCTGTCTGTCTGTCTGTCTGTCTGTCTGTCTGTCTGTCTGTCTGTCTGTCTGTCTGACTCTTCTCTCTCTGATGTGCCTTATTTTACTAGAGCTTCCAAGACACAGTCTGAAAGAAGCTGGATGCTTTAGCTGAAGCACAAACATAACAGTTTAAAAATATGACAGTATTTTAAGGCTGAGACATGCCTCAGTAAATAGTACTGTACTCTTCTCCAGGGCCATAAAAGTTACCTAACTGCTCTCTGAAGCCTCCATAACGTTTAAAATGGTTGCGGTAGTTGTACTTTTCATTTTTTTCACCATATGTTTCTGGTAGAAGTTAATTGAATTATTATTCTGATTACTAAATGGATATTCGTAACTGACTTTCTTCATTTTAGGTTTTGAGTAAAGCTAATGATGCCATTAATGTAGCAACTTCGACCGACGTCTCACTCACAAACATCTCAGTTTCGTTATCTTCAGTTCAAGCCCAGTTTTCTCTTCTGCCAAATCGTGTTCACTCTGCCCGACAATCATCAGAAATGTCACAAAGCAAAGCAGAAAGTGCATTGACGGTAAGTATTGTCAGCATATTGTTGAGCAGTTCACTGGTCAAATGTCGCATTACCAGTCTCCTAAAGTAAATCATAATCTTGGAAAGTTCTAAAGTTTGAGACATGATGGTGGGTGATTAACGGAATGAGTAGAGGAATGGAGAATTCAGGATGGGGAATGGAGAATTTGTGGAATTCAGGAGGGAGATCTTTCCAGAATCAAGAACTCTAGACTAGATGAGACATATCCAGAGTTGAAGATATGAAGTGTGGCATTTGGATCGGTAGAGAACTTCAATGAGTAGTTATTTGAGGAGGCAAGAGTGAGGTAAGAGGATGATTGGGTAGAGAGGGATGATTGGATGGTGAAGAGTTTGCAAAAGATACATAGGCTGAGAGAATTGCACAGTTATAGGTTAGATAACTTTGAAATGAATGCGTTTTGGGGTTTCAGCCAATGGATTGATTTAAGAATAGGAGAGATATGATGGTGATGCTTGGGTGTCCTGCAGTGTTTAATCTAGACACCTTTTGGGGGGGGAATTCCCCCCAGGATTTATGTTTCCCCCAGAGGCCAGCAATATTTGAATGTAGACATCTTTTTGGGGGGAATTCCCCCCCCCCCCAGGATAGAGGTTGCGCTCCCCCCAGAGACGAGTAAATGAGTAATATAAGAATAAAATTAGAGAATAAGATATATGAAATTTTTGTAGAGATGAATTCCTAAACAAAAGGTCGTCAAAGTTTTAGTTTCCGAAATAAGGCGGGAAAGTGGGATGAATTACTAAAAAAAAGGTCATCAACTTTTTTGTAACACGGAATAAAATTTCCCCCAAAAAGGTCACTCTTGTTTCCCCCCTCAGAAGAGGGGGACTAGATTAAACACTGGGTGTCCTGGTGACAGCTGGGCCAAGTGAATTCTTTCAAAAGACATGTTAGGTAACAGAATTTGTCATTCCTTGTCATGATTGATAGTTTTCGCTCATCAACTTCTGTATGACATAGTTCGTAATTGCCAACAACCGTTTGTAGGTCACATTACAGACGGAAATACTTGTCATCAGAGCACTTGAAGTTTTGCATTATACAGCTTGTATAGTATTGCATTCGTTATTTCGTAGACTTACATGGGAAACCAAGCAACCTCTGACAGTCTTCAGTCACAGTTTGTCTTGAAATCAGACACTATCTCTCAGCAGAAAACCACTATGCTAGCGACTCGTACTGAATTCCTTTCCTACCAGTCAGAATTGAGCAACTTGGCACAGTCCCTTAGAGGTAAGGGGTAAACACCTTTATCTTTTATAATTCTGAAGTATTTCTAGCTTTCTGTCTGTGTATCTAATCTTATGCATCTTTATTTATTATTTTAGAATTAATGAACTACAAAGTTATATCTGTTGTAAAAATCCTATCCCGATTCCTCCTCTTCCCCGTACCTCTCTTTCTGCTCCAATTCTAAACACCGTTGCCACCTGTCTGCTTGGCACACCAAATCAGTTCCTAGTCAAGATCTAAAGGGATCCTTTAGATCTTGACCACAAACCAATTGTCCTTACCGGTGTTTGCTTTGACTGAGCACGTGCAGACAAGCTGGTTTTCACGACTGCTTTTTTGGGTGCTGTAGAAATCTGGAATTATGATTACGATTTATACTTGGTAAAGGATCATTCACTTCACTCTTGTATCTGTTCATTTGGCTCAATATCTTATATGCCATTTCGGTTGCAACTTAAGACTAACTTTTTCAGTTGACTTATAAATCTGCCATAGGCTACCTGTGTTTCAGTCGACTGACTTTCTGTTTATTTTTTAAACTGCAGCTTGAGTTTGGTGTGTTGATGCCTTTTGTATTAGACACTGGTGATACAGACGTTGCTAATTTATAAATAAATACGTAATAATATTCTGCAGGTTGATTTTGCATCACCGATCCGTGTAACACAGCTTAGCAGCCAAATAATAATGATAAACAGTAATAATTGTAATAATAAAATAATTTTATTTTCTATAGATTTATATCTATCTCTGTTGAAAATGTATTCACTGAAAACTTTCTTTGTACAAATGGTACAAACTCTGCTCAAACTCTTATGGCATTTTCTGTTGATGCGAAGGTATGAACATCGAAATAATCGCACAGCTTGAAGACTTGAGAGGTCTCTTCCATGACCTAACCTATTTGGAAAACCAACTAATTCTGCTAACAATGGGCCTTGATCAACTGTCAGCTGCCAGTTGCGCCTTGTAATTTCTTCCAAACTATGACTTTTCAACGTGGCCTGTAACTGCAGAATTTCACCAGCGATCATCACCCAAAGGAACGATTGCAATATTTCAGCGGTTGAGTAGTTGTTACCAGTATTTTAAAACTGATCAACTGAGAATATACCCGAGTGTAATTTAAATCTATTACTACTGATTGGTCATTTACTGAAATGAAGTAAATAGTTTGTTATTAATGTAAATAGTCGTGTGTTAAGCAGTGCTGTGTAAATTGTCTTTTAGAAGCTCATTACTTGTGAGCATATAATTAATCTCGGATTGGTTTAAAGTTGCTGAGAGAAACAGTACAGTAAAGCAGTGGAGATCTTGTCATAAATTGTGTTGGGTAACCACTTTGGTTTATTTATGTGTTGATCCTGTACAAGAAGACAATATTTTTCATAGTTCAGAATAATTTAGGACAGTTTTGGTTTAATATATTTACCATTAATCATTTATTTAATAAAAATAACCATTCATAACTTGCACATTCTCCGTAACCTGTCATTTTCGGTCTCGAAGGTCTTGCAAATCCCACCCAACTAGTTCTGCCCGGGATTGTGGCTTTCGATAAGTGACCAGCAATTGATGCCCAATGTATTACACTAAAAATGGTGCTATAAAATTTTCAGACTAGATGAGACATATCCAGAGTCGAAGATATGGAGTGCGTATAAGAACAAAACTAATTATCAGTATTTGCTTACATGCATGAATTATCGTATAACATAGTGCAACCCAGATGCATATAGCCAGTCTTCTGTAATGTAATGTAATATATAATTCACATTGAGCATCACTGAAACTGATATTTACTCAGAGGTATGCACAAGTTGGCCACATTACTGTCTGATTGTTGGCCACTGTCGAGACAGTTTTACACAAGAATTCTTGGACCACACTAATGGCTGCTACTTTTAGTAGTAGGGAATCAGTTTAGAATCTCGGTGAGCCAACGTCAAACAGCAGTAACACCAGTTTACAGGAAATAAAAATTGCAAAACAAATACAACGAAGAATTCATAAACAAATTCACCGCATTAGTATCTTAGCTCTACTTAATGACAAATGTCTACCGGTATGTCGCCATCTCACTCCTAGGTGCTCCCAACAAATTCTGTGCAACGAAAAGAACGGACACCACTCATATACAGGTATAGGGATGAATGGGACGCTGTATAGGTGTTCCTCACAAGAACAGTTTAAGAACTTTTACACATTTATCATGAAATAAAACAACTCTCATAATCCTGAGTAAACGAATTGAACCATGACAAATGACACCATGATTGTGATGATGATGATGATGATGATGATGATGATGATGATCACAATAACTCCGGTTGACAAAACACCATAATGAATGGGACACAGTGTCATTACACAAAACTAATCAATGAATATATATACTGCCCGTCCTTCTGTATGGAACTGAGACCTGGACGCTTGCCAAGGATCTCGAGATGAAGCTCAAAGCCTTCCAGCCTTGGTGCCTCAGAAAGATACTGCATATTCCCTATACAGCGCATGTCACCATCACGGGAGTATGCCGGCGCACGATGCACATCCTAGTCGAAGATGATTCAAGCTAGTTCACGACACATCGCGCGTGCTGCGAAGGTTACTATGACCATGCGAGGGTTTGAGAGCAATGATTTCCGGCCCTCTGAGAGGCTGGAAGAGACCTGCTGGCCGCCCTCGCCAACATGGACAATAACAGTGGAAGGTGACCTGAATCCTCTGAATTTTGGGTTGCACAAGGCCTGGGTTGCACATGGCCAGAATCAAGATGGCTGGCTAAACGTCATGGAAACGGCAACGCTCCGGACAGGAGTACACTAAAGATGATGATGAACCAATGAATGAGCATGATAATACTAACGGTAACAATAAAAATTAGTGAATAACTTAACTAACTCCGCCATTTACATTAAATTGCAAGTGAGAATTTGATAAGAACTGAACATACAAATTTAAATTAAAAAGTTAAAAACTCACAATAAATAAGAAGCGGTTATACTTAACAAGCACTTTAAATAGGATCTTTTAGAAAATTAACATTTGAACAATTTCACCTCACAAAAGATTACTTTTCAAAGTTTCTCTGTGTTTGCTTTTCCATTTAAAAAGATGGCAGATCAATGTTGATTATGTTAGCACGGTTTGTACATGAAGACTTGAAATGGTGTGATATCCATTCAAATGACCCACAGTGGTGAATAATCTCGTTTAAAACACTGAAAGAGTGCAAGCTACTCTGCAGCTCTAGAATAATGCATACATTTATTTATTTGTGCTATATCAGTGTTTGCGAAACGTGAGACCACTGACAACTGCAAACGACCTTAATATCTGTCAAGTTCCAGTCTTTACACAACCGGTGGTGAGATCCTGATTGAAGCTGCCATGAAATACTTAAATACTCTTAGAATCATAAATAAAGCTCTATATACATGCAAAAAATAATATCATTCTGCAGGTCGTGGACTTTGAACACAACTGACCGGCAATGCTGCTGTGCAAATAATATCATGCAGTTTCATTTTTCTCGTACAGATAGTTAAAAGATTAAAAAAAAATTTGTAATGGAGTATTGTCACTTTCTAGTTTAATTACAACCTGCTCCACTTCACTGATTGGGTCGTATTAAATCCACACCAGGCTGAGCAGCTCTGTTGACAGAATCATCCACATGACTTAGATCAAGCAACATTGGTATAATATTAGGATAATATATTAGTTATAATTCTTTATCATTATTTCCTACTAATGCACATTCACAAAAAAGTTAATCAATTTGAACAGAATGTCATCACTCGTGGTCACAGAGGAAAATTTGGGATTGAACTGACTTGAATCCCAAAACCAAATACATTGCGCATACGGTTAGAATTTTACAATTAAATCACCTGCCACTCATTCAGCGGAAACAGTCCTAAATAGCCAAGCAGTTGCAAGTAAAGTCACACCAGACTTTAAACCTCTTCTCAGCAATTTTTCCTTGTCTGAGTGAAACAGTTGGCTCTCTCTGACTTTAAATTTTAGGTGCTGCAGAAATGTCAGTTGGCAATTATACATAATTGCAAACTGTCAACTGACTGGATTTCAATAGCTGCTTCCGACTTATTTCAGCCATCAAGTCCTTCAGCGGTAAGTGAGCAATCTGCCATCAGCGCGGTCGTATTTTCTCAAACATGAACTGTTGCTTGATGCGTTCCGGTTTTTGTTCATCACGAAACGAAAACAGTCGCCGCTTGACGAAGTGAAACTGTTCCCTTGCGAACTCGTAGAACTCCTGTTCCATCTTCCAGACAAGAGACTCTTGGAGGCGATGGATGGTTAGAGCTGAAGGAATGCGCTTATTGGATGTCCGTCTCAAATGCGACTTATTGCCTAGAATAAACAATCAACATAATGCGTAAATTAACAAGATTTCTGCTCAGAGGCAACCATTCTATTTTGGCCTTTTTAATTCACTGGCTTAGGATTCACTGCCTACAATACTATATACTTGATTCTATTTATACATTTAAAATATATCAGATTCTTTTCACATTACCTTTGAAATTGTCTTATGTTTAAATGGCAATGTAAGTAAAAGAGGTTAAGCATTTGGCATTTGTGGGTTTTTGATAGCTTATGATTATTTCCTGGGAACATATAAGTCGAAGATTAGAACGGGTCTGATATGCATTGCCAAAAGTGACAGATCAAAGCATCACTACATCCACTCGACAGTGGCCAACAATCAGACAGTAATGTGGCCAACTTGTGCATACCTCTGAGCAAATATCAGTTTCAGTGATGCTCAGTGTGAATTATGTATTACATTACATTACAGAAGACTGGCTATATGCATCAACTTTGGTCTAAAAAGTGGGGGTACCAATTTCTTACATACACGAAGCAAGGCTGAGACTGCAATCTCTTGTAATGCACAATAATAAAATACTGATTGGCAATGGTCAAAAAGTGAGGGTATGGTACCCAGTCCAAAAAGTGGGGGTACGGGTACCCCTCGAACCCCCACAAATTACGCCTATGACTACATCAACCAGACTTAAGTAAGTAGGACTCAACAAAGGTCACGACCAAAGAAAAAATCATCCGAGAGAAGCTGTTTACTAACCATGATGATAAAGGTGACTAGCTCCTAGGAAGTATCTTGGCGCTATGGTTTCGAGAACTTCTATGAAGTCTCCGAGTTCTTCCGTGACGCCGACCAACAGGTAGTTCTTGACAAGATTATCCTTTGCCAACTGCAAAGCCCATTCACTACCAACGTTCCTGTGACAATTTATGCATTTTATGACAATCACTAAAAGCATATTGCAATGAATCTGACTCTGATGAAAGCATGCATATATCACCAGGCAGCAAAAGGACTGAACTACATGTAATCACCTTCCCACTGATAAGTGCCGAGTAAAGTGCTTAGCTAAGTGCTACACTAAATGCTGCACGTAAAGCACTTGACAGTTTGTGCATTTATCTACTGCATGATCCAACCCATCAGTCACTTTAAACCTCACCTACTATGCATGCATTATTCACTCTAGAGTCTAGAATGTGTGGACATATGAACAGTTACTTAATGGGACTAAACTTTATTTAGTAGGATGGTTGTCGAGTGCTTGAAGTCAACTCAACCTGGCTGATTTTTTTTCACAACCAATGTGATCAGGTTTGCCCTATGGGTCATGTTCAAATCCAACCCTGATTAGTATACTGATTAGTATCATACTGACCAGCACTCTGCTGCCTGACCGCAGAAGAAAGGAACTTGCATCCAGATGTCCTCCTCACCACAATCCACTCCTTTGTGAATAACACAATCGTCAAATGTCTACAATATGTAATACACACAAAATCCCATCAAAAAAAAAAATGCATAGTAATCATAATCTCCAAAATTCTAAAGTGCCAAGATCTATCAGAAATCTTCATGTTCCAGTCTCAAGTCAACCAGTCAGTGATTGCTGTGCTCTGCTGCTCATGGAGATATGCAGGTGCCATACTTCTGTACATCAACTCAACCCCAACGTCCCTTCTCATGTCTTGGACCTTCCTCTTGAAACAGTATTCCACTGCATATTCAAGCTGTTGCATTTAGCTCTGCTCAGCAAACATTTGCAAATTGTTTTAAAATGCACTAGTTTAGCTAGTTAGATAGTCATGACAGGAACTTAAAACGTGCCAGATTAATTGGCTTGATTCATACATTACATACATACAACACAACACCACATTTTGTCATGTGCCACTTTCACCTTTGGTGACCTGCAGCACATTCGTTATAGTCAATCAACAGAAGCCAGTATGGTCTATATAACTGCTTTCTCAACACCTCTGAAGCTCACTAGGAATGGGTATAATTACGTTAAGCAACGAAAGCGCTAATTATTAAATTACATTTGAGCCTATATTTTATTGCATTTTATTTCTTTGCTTGGAATAGCGTTTTAGCATTATTCGATAGCATTACATAATTACATGCAGTCACAGAGAATACTGATGCAGTTTTTGTCTTAAGTAAGTAAGTATATTCTTTATTTTAACCAAATGACAAAACTCACTCTGGTGTACACTACATGTAAAGTAGCAGTGTGCAATTTACAATTTCCGGTTAATTGAGCAGCAAGAATTACAGTGTAATTTAAAACGACCGTCAAATTTAATTTAAATCTGCGCCGCACAGATTTGTAGCTAAAAACAAGATCACAATTTATAAAAGCTTTCTTTTGCTGCCAAAGGCGAAATCGGTCCATGTCCAACTTCAAAAGCAGTTGGTTTTTCATCAGGCTCATCAGCTTAAGTGGTTGCTTAAGCTAAATGGCATTATTAGTTTAAAATTGCCTGCATTCCTAGACAGTAGCAGACTCATCCTTTCCACATATGAGATTGAAAAGATCTGCTTCTTATTCGCATTATTTGAGTTTATGTGAGTTTAATAGTAAATATGATGCTAGGATAAAATGTATATATGTTTTAATTACCAGCATAAATGAATAAATGAAGAGACCAGCATTACAATGCATAATAATACTAAGTTAAGCGATGGGGAAAACTACTCAACGTGTCCTTCATCAACATGGAGAACAGGGACTCAGTTCAAGAAATTTAAAATTAACAGTCAGCTTGGTCATTTGAGCAGATGATTATCGTAAAAGGCACAGGACTGCTGTCACGCCATTCTTCCATTAAGTGACAACCATCAGGGGGATTAGACGCTCCATTAGAAGTAGTTGCCTCTATATTGAATTGAAGCGAACTGTTGAAGAGTTCCTCTCGAGTAACTCTGACCTGCATCATTCGAAGTTGAGTAGTGTGCTTGTACAAAACGTAAGAAAAGTGAAATTAATGCTAGTGAAGCCTGCATGGCAAGCACTGTAAATGAACAGTGACTACGAATTGGGATACGAGTCGCATTGTGAGTGGATTCGCATCTCTATCTTCATCTACATTGGACCAATACTTGTTCAAAGAACTTTGGAATGATGAGAATGATGATAAAGTTGGCAATCAACGGGGAAAACAGTGAAAAGAATGTGTGGCTGGAGATCGGCTCATACATCACGAAACGCTTAGTTGCAGACAATCGGATATCAAGTTAAGAATTTCTCATCTGCGAGAAGTAAATGCCTAGAAGATTCATCTGTACTACACCGAGTCATCTGGACATGAAATCAACAAATCCTATCCTACATGCCATCCTTCAAGAGGTATATAAGACCAGATAATAATAAAAATAATTTTAAAGAAAATAATAATAATAACAGTAATAGAGCCTGAGGGTTCTTCCCTACCTCGGGCGATAAAAATAATAATAATAATACTTTTAATCTATAATGCAGTAGGATTTTCAGTGAATATAGGATTGATTGGACCTAGGCACTAATGAACTATCTCCATAACTGTATTGAATGTTGTCAGTGGACATTTTTCATAGATAACCGAGAAAAGTTCATCATTCCTTAACCAATTGCTTAACACCATCTGCTTCTATCTGAGCAAACGATTCATTGCTAGTCTTCACAGCGATATTCCAGCTTCTCATCAGTCACCAACTAAGTATAGGTTCAGCGTTGTTTCTTCGACTTCACCAACCCAAACTGTTTCTGCTTCCTCTTTCATGACATCACTGAAATTGCCTACTGTCAGACAAGCCCAGGCATAAGCTCTCACTGAAACCAAAAAACACACCCTGATAGGGAGCAGTAGAATGCTTTACCCACACCAGTCATATATTCAGATTTTGATGAACATCTATTCTATAGGCTCGGATTCTTGCTTAGACGTAGACATACCTCTGTGTTCCCGGCTCTTCGTCGCTTGAGGTAAGGTCGGAAGTCATCTCCGTTACGCAGGAAGTAGTAGTAGCTTACAAGGCGATCAATTGGATCCCGTAAGATGTTGATGTATAATGGCTTTCGAACAGTTCCGAACCTTGATAAACAAAAAACTCATCACTTAAGCTTGTCTTCAAGTGCAGATAAATGGTTAAGTGTATTGTTAAATATTGTAATTGTAATTAGTCACTTCCATTGCGGCAAGGAATTTACCGAAGGCACACCAAAAGCAAGCCGTAATCAGGTCAATATCCTGAAGATAAGTCCATAAGACAGAGAGGCAGCCTATGGTGGATAAGCAATTTGAAACAGACACGTTTTGAGAATGAAATGACACAAGCAACTGTGCAGAGCGCACAGACACAGGGATAGAGTTCCAAAACGTAGGTCCAGCAACTGAAAAAGCTCATTCACCAAGAACAGTTCTTGGTCTAGGAGAAGGTATAGATAAAAGTCAGACCAACAACTCAAAAATGACTTTAATTTTGTTTGGTTACAAAAACTTAAGTTCAGACCAAACATGCCACCAACATAAATTTAGCAAATTTCACATGTAATAATTCGTAAATAATGGAGATCTGCTCAAAATAACTAAATCAGAGCACAGTTCCCAAATTCACTGTATAATTTTGCTCTCCAGTAGATCCACCAAAACGGATTACTCCAAGTGAAGTAGAAGTAATCATTAAGGTAAACTGGTACAATCCAATAAGTGATCACCGTGGTGTCTTTGCAGTGGGACTTGGTGGGTCCCACTGGGAAACGTCATGCAATAAAGGAGCCATGAAAAGCACCGCTGTGCAGCAGAATGTGACCCGCACGATCTACGTACAGATCGAATTCCCCATACGCCAAAGCATTTCGTTATTCAGCGAATAAAGATAGGAATAAATGTCACACAGGACAAAATGAACGACCAGTGAAACGGAGAAGCAGACCGCACAGCTGAGGTGCATTGCAAATTCACAGCCACAACCAAGAACCTGACATCTTCACTCACACGTCGGCTTTAAGACACAAATAAGTCACTCCAGTTCACAACCAAAGAACAACGGAATTTACCAGTAACTTTGGGAAAAAGAGTCCACATAAGAGGAATGCGCTGACATAACTTAGTGGTGGTTGTAAAGTGGTTCCGGATACTTTCATCTTTGTCAGAATCATAGAAATGTCCAGTCCCTGAAAGCCAAATTTGTCCAACTTCCTCTTAAAAGCTTTGGTTGCATTACATAACAGAACGATTACTCAAGCAATATCTCCTTTCTACTAATGGATGCTTTCATCAAGACGTTTCTATGAAACAAGCAAAATCCTTTTAAGTACCAAAGTTAGCTTCCTCCAAATGCAACACGATAACCCTAATGCAAAAACATTGTCCATAAATTCAGTATTCCTCTGGAAAAATGAAAACTAATTTTGTCTTTCTGTATAAAAATAGCTTTCCTCTGAATTGACATGACATCTCATTTATGAAGATAAATCTGTCAAAAAGTCCCTTTCCCTAAAGAAGCTTTCCTCGAATCCGACATGATATCCCACTGCAGTGACAGCTATCCCTGGAACTTCCTTTCTTCATAAAGCTTCTTCTATATTAACAAGATGCAATATGTCTCTTTGAATGACAGATGTCTCCATTTACACGGTCACTCCTAAAAGGGTGTAGCAAATCCTCTTTGGCCTCACCATGCGCTTAATCAAGAACTACATCCAAGATACACGTAGATGTCACTCGGCACAGGAATAATTCAATTCATTACGTCTCTGATTCTGGCGTCTTCTATAATTCAAGACGGCGAGGTCTGCTTGCAGGAAATCACAGGAGCAGGAAATTGCACCACAAGTTTTGTATTCATGCCAGCGCACGTCCCAAAATATAATCAATCCACTTGGTTTCTTCATCCGGTGGGTCAGTCCAAAGTTAATCTATGGCCACATCTGGGCGACAGCAGATAAAGAATGCTGAACAGTACAGCAGAGCAATCCACGTCACCGACAATAAATCATGGTATTACCATCTAAAGTCGTCAGCGCAAGAACCACTATGGCTCAAGCCATCGGTGCTGAAAATATTCGTGGAAACTTAACAGAAAAGGGAATCATGAATATAACAACAGCCTCTATAGAGCATCCAAGAAGAGACTAAACGTAAAAAAATGTTTTCAAACTGAGGTAATGCCGGCTGCCATTCAGCAGTAATGACAGGCCTAATGCACCTATAATGACTTGTGTGTAATGCAACTAAACTCATCCAATCCCCAAAAGAAGTTCGTGTAGATGCCATACAATGCATTGCATGATCTTAGCTATGATGAGAATGCATTGAGAATGCATTAACCGATACCCAAAGATGTCAGTCTGAAAAACCTTTTTCCTTCCCAGTTAACATGGAAATGCCAGTTTTGAGAGCTATGTCAAATTTTTGGTTTCTCTTCAGTAAGAAACATGTCTTCTTAAATTCAAATTTTACTAATATGCACTATTCTCTTCAACCAATATGTTTTAAACTGATTACATGTACCTTGAAGTCATTTGCATTTCTCTAACACCACTATCTATAAAAAAATATGCAATCAGTAACCAAGAGCCACTTTATTTTTTCGGAGCTGAAATCTCCAAACGCTCTAACATTTTGCATTGAGGGTATTTATTTTAAAAATAGTATTTAATTTTAAAAATATGCAATATTCTCTCCAGCCAACATGTTTTAAACTGATTACATGTAACTTGAAGCCATTTACATTTTTCTAACACCACTATCTATAAAAAATACGAAATCAGTAACCAAGAGCCACCTTAATTTTTTAGCTGAAATCTCCAAACACGCTAACGTTCTGCATTGACAGTAATATTTTATCCATCAATCTTTGAGTCGGGCCAGTCGGCGAAGAGATAGCGTATCTCGCATACTTCGATGCCAGGTTCCATGAATTATTGCTTTCTCTCTTGGATTTTCCCTTCACAAAAAGCTCAGCGATGGTCACCTGCTAAGCCTGAATAAAATCAGATGGAGACATGCATAACCCCTATTATCTGTCTTTTCCAGCTCGGTTATACGGTTCGACTTTTGCTGTCACGGACATAAATTCAATGAAGCTCATACGATAATGAAAATAAACTCAAGTCAGAAGCTATAGATTTTAAAGCTCAAGTTGTCATCTACATCATAACTGCATTCGATTAACTATTGCAGCATGGCACCATAACATTTAACCAAATTCTACATGGTACGTTGAGTTCTGAACCACAGAATTAGTAATGAAAGACGTTTTCATTTAATGTGCTCAGTCACGTGGTAACATTTAACGAGTTTATTCCGTGCCTGTTGTAAATATTTTCCAAGTATACTCTGAGTATAAGGTTACTACTCTCAGTGGCTTAAATACACTTGCAGCATGTTCTAAAGTTGCTCAACGCACGAATAAGAGACGGACACGGAATGCACTCGATAATTACATTCCAACAGATCCGGAAGAAGCTAATTCAAAGGAATCACTAATGTCAAGTAGGAAATGGAGCGAGCGCTCTGCCTGGAATTACTGAGACACGCCAGAAAAGGACACGTGACAATACACATTTCTGAGTCAGAAACTGTCACGCTTTAAGAGAGACACAGAAGAAGCAGAGCAATGACAGTATGCATAAGCACAGAATTTACATGTCAATTAGTCACCATAAGCAGCCATCAGGGGCGTCTATCCCCCCCAAGTCATTGGAGCAACGTCCCTTTTCCCCCTCTTCTTCCCCCTCCCCGTTCCTTCCCCCCTAAAATGGTGGCACACACACTGACAGATCTCCCCCCCTATTTCTTGGATGGAGCGTTTGCTCCAGGGTTTCTATGGTGTAGACGCCCCTGGCAGCCATGTAACTCCTACTGGACAAAACATGTCACTGAGTGTCATCAACAGCTGTGATTGACACCATTACAAATGTTCCATACTTAAGAAAGAAAACAAGGGAAAAGAAAGCAATTGCCGAGAGAGCAACTCCACAACTCAGCGGATGGGGGAGAGGCATTTTTGGGGTGAAGCATAAACACCAAAGCAACCGTCCAACAACTGGACAAAATGAACTACATGTTGTACCACACATCGTAACGACCTTTAATGGTAACAATGCGTTGCATCAACCGTGTGGTTCATTACCAGACATTTATGAGCCACATCACTTTAATGATGCATGCTCTCAATTAGCTAATCTGTATTCAATGTTGTGCAAATCACAATCTCAATTTAGGCAGCCGGACCATGAATCCTGCTGATGCGAGCGATTCATCACAATGCAACCACCAACTAAGCAATAACGCACAAGTCCAACTAGCACCGTGCCCTCAAAAACCAGATCAATACACGAGATAATATCTCGGCAAAAACGATGGGGGTGACTGGGGCGCATCGTCGAATATCAATAACAAGAAAGATGTGACAAGATCTAGGAGTGGATGCATTCCAGGCGTTGATAGCGGGTGGTGACTGACGCGCTAAAGTCTTCGGTCATTTCAAAGCGCACGATAATTACAAGGAAATGAATTCCGTGTTGGTTGCGGTCGCAGACTGTTCGCGCAAACGCGAACATCACAGAGCACAAAGCAAGGCTTCCGGGTGTCGGCGTGCCTCGATACGCCGCGAATGCCATTAACAACAGCAAGCCGATCAGAAATATGCATGGCAAAGCAGTTAATAATGCTGCATACAGCTTTGCCAGAGTCTATCCCTGGCTAGGGTTGAAATTTACATTCTAAAAATCTTACTGGGAGAACAATTGCTGTATTTCCAGACCACGGGGCATAGAGGTTTGAATACCCGACTATTCCCATGCAAAATAAATCATGTAAAAGAGGTTCCAACTCTACATGACTGGTAGCTACTCAGCTCTGTGTTAACACTCCCCTTTCAACTGGTATCACCTCTGGCGAATTTCAAATGCATGTTTAATACAATGAATTTTATTATTAGTTTTACAAGTCATCATCTACAAATGTCTGAATCTGTAAGAATGACTGTATACAAATTTTGAGCCTTCAGACACACTTGTAATGACAAGAGTTACAACATCTGTGGCATCTAGCAAAGACTAAACTATCCACTTAGATCTACATCTAGGTAGTTACATCTGTGCATCATAATGTGCAAGCACTGCGTGGACAAAGCTGACCCAACGAAACCGGATTACAAACCGAAATTGGTCCACTAGGGTGTCATCGTCGGACCTTATCTAACAAGATCTACAGCCGCGTGCTGTGCATTGCAGAGACTGCCACACATTGAAGGCCATTCCAGAGATATTCCTCGTGTCTCTATTTCAATTACACCAGCAAGACAAGGCTGCCGGACAAGGTCACTCCAAAGACATTCTTAAAAATACGTTTCGTCTGCACTGCATGGCCAAACTAACTGCATATCACACATCCAAAAGGTTATTATTTCAGCTTGAACGTTGTAGACTGCATCCAGTTTTTCTCTGTGGCCATTCCGAACAGGAATTATGCGTGGTCAATCCAACGGGAATCCATTTTCTCGGATGATCTGCATAATAGGCAACGCAATGCAGTACTATCGAGAAATAAAAAACCAATATTTTGCAGGGCTTAAGGTCAGCTTCCACAGAATAAAACACCGCGTTATTCCACGAGCATTCAACACATCAGGGAACACATGAGGCCCACGAATGGCCCAGCAATGCATTTGCTTCTGGCATGATTAAAACACTGGCGTTTTACGAGTGTCCACGGCTCGACCTCCAGTGCACCATTTAAAATTCACAATTTGTTATCCAGTCAAACAACTGAAAAGAACATTGCCTATTGTTAGATAACTTTGCTCGAGAGATCATATCCTCATCGTTCAATATATTAGCACTAGGGTCACAGTCACTACTTCTGTTATATTTGTAAATGACACCCTGCAGAGCAACTACTCCAGTACTTTGATCTATTCCTACTGAGGTGCACTTAACAGGCACTATACAAATGTTCTGCTCTGTGAAAATTTAAATTGTGCAAGGCTTAGTTAGCAAGAACACCTCCCGTATTTTGTGCAGTGCTTTTTGCTGTGTCAGGCCTTGGAATTCAAAAGGAGGTATGTCTGTATTTAAATGAGAACAGAAGTTTTATTGTGTTGTTTTAAAGCACCTGCTCAGTACATAAAAGTAATGTAACACAGGACACAATGATTTACGAACTCGAACTTGACTACAGCTATTAATTTTTCTATAGGCAGGCACTCTTACTTTTGCCTGCTATGCTTTTAATATTTGTTAGAACCACAGAATCAACAGAATCTCAGAACAGATAGAAGATAAATCAGAAACCAAAGTGCCAAGCCTCTCTAATTGATAATGCTTCTAGTCTGCATCAAACATGGGTGTCTTCCACAGCAGAACTTAGATTGAGCACTTTCAGGCTCTCTCATCCATCATTCTATCCATCCTGCCAAGCCGAAAGCTCATGACCTGTTGTCCAAAAAAGGCCAAATGACGGAAGAACAAACCCCTCTGGGACTACATCCATCTCTCTAGGCTTTCTGCTTACAAAGCATTTCTCACTTGATCGGTGACCCATGCAGTACAACCTTTGCAGACATGGAAGCCAAAACCTGACAGTTAAAGAGCAACACCAGAATTATGTGGATTTCTTGCAATAGCGCTATATATATGTCTGGCTACACTGCAACTAATACCTTGGCAAATCAGCAATTGAAGAAAGAAGAAAATTTTCATGTTTCTTACACACTGCTGGTTGTATATCCGTACTTCCTAAGTAACTCCAAGCATTAGCATTTGTGCTGACAGTAGACCAAATAACGGATGTGTGTGTGTGTATGTGTGTGTGTAAAGCATCCTAGAAGTAGCTTGCTGCCAACAATGCTATATAAATTGTTGTAAGTACAATTACAATATCCCAACTGCAGAACTGATGCCATTTCCAAATGCTCTGGTTTCCTATTCTCAAATCTCTTTGTCTTACTCACATTCTATATATATAATCGGGTATTACAAAATGAAAATTGCCAAGCATTCCAAAACGGGTTCTTGGCAAGGGTTCTGATAAGAACTGGTACTCTAAAGTATTTTAAACACTCGCAAACTCCGCCACTGCTCATACTTTGGCAATGCCAGTCCCAAGCCTGGAGGGCGACGCTAATAATCTTTGTTATCGAACAGTGTCGTTAAACTGAAACTAATGCAACATTCGCCTGTATAGCAGTACACAAATTTTTGAATCTGGGTTACCATCCTTATTAAAGGGACAATGTTATTATACTAGATGATTACTGATTATGCAGATTAGCCAGTCAGTGTTCAACCTGTTTCCCATGCAGCATCACTCTTTTGTCCCATGGGGTATAGACAAAGCACTGACCTGCATGCCTGCTTTCTCAGCAGCTGCGCTCTTCATTACCCATTTATTAATTCAGGCAAGTCCTCCACGTCTCCTCTGTGCAGACCAACAGACACGTCTCTTCTCCTTAGCTTATCAGGCACAGACTGGCAAGACGTCTCAGTAATGTATGACCCTTTTTCATACCAAGTTCAGTGCAACTCTTCTGAAATAAGCATGGCTTAACTAATGAGGTCTAATTAATTGAGGTCTTATCTCTTGAGGTCTTCCCTTTTTAACTCATATTTGTGTATGTCTTCTCTCTTGTGTTATATAATGAGGTCTTATCTATTAAAGTCTTATCTCTTCAGGTCTTATCTGTGAAGATGTCCAGTGTGGGAATTGTAATAAAAAGACTGGGGGTTTAAGCATTTTATTCTTATTTTGCAAACTGAAGTCAACTAAATTTCAAAGCAGCTGATTTCAACGCTAGCTGTTTAGCAAGTAAGACTCGAATCAAATCAATTTATTTGTTGACAAAATTAAAATATGCATACATGATCCACCATGGAAATTCCTTCTCTTTGTCAGATACTCAGAGTCAAATAATGCTAAATCACACTAGCACAACTGAGGTGTTTGGGGGTTCAACCCCCTAGTCTTTCTTAGTCTTCATTGCACACCCCAGGTGGAATGAAGACTTAACTGTGGGGTCCTAAGAAAGACTAGGGGTTGAACCCCATGCCCCCAACAATTCCCACACTGAAGATGCCTCATCAGTATGCACTGCTGTGCTTCACAAATGGCACCATTCTCTTCCTTTGACACATCTCCATAAACTACAGTCTGTAACTATAATATTAACTCTCAGCATTCATGTGCAGATGAGCTCTTTGGAATGGCCAGCTCCAACCATCCAAGGAATTGTTTAGTTGTGTAAGAATGAGAACTAACTGGACACAAAGACCGTATAGCACAACAAAGCTTTGAAACATTCTTGAAAGATGTTACACAAGTATCCAGATACTTAATAACAATCGAAAAATCAATCAAATGACCAAGAGCAGTACTCACTTTGAAAAGTCTAAGAATGCTATATGGCCATGATACAGTGCTGGTTTCTTTGCGTTCCACTGAGTTATGTTGTTCACAAAACGAACCTGTAACGAACAGAACCCCCAAAATGGCTAAAACTGGTATCATAAAATGTCATTTTTCAACAGCTCTGTTATACTTGTTTAAAACAAAGAAATGACGGCTCAAATAAAGTCTATCAAAATCAAATACTGCAGTTACTGAAACAGTCTGCATAAATCTAATTAGTGTGTAATTTGTAACCTGGCAGCATAAGAAAGTTTTCTCATAGGTATTATGCACAGACAAATATCTGGATATATTGTCATGGAATGAAACCTATGGCTACAAGGTTCTTTCTGGTTAGGAGAAATTCTTGACTTTGGAAGAAGGCTCAGGCAGTAGAATCAGCTGGATTGCTTTTCCACTCAGTGTCCGGGTTTGAGTCCTGGTGTGCCATGTTATAATTTTAATGTGAAATTGAAAGGTCGTTGTTGAGCCATGAAAGAAACGAATGCACAATTGCACACATCATGTATTTATGCTTGCAGATGCAACTCCAGTACAATCCCGTGAGGACTGCTAGTGATGAGGACATCATCACCTAACATAACCTTAAACTCATCAAAACTTATTTGCTAACAGAATATAGCACTTCTTTCCACCAACAACTCCTTTGACTCTGCTTGCAACTCTCAACAAGGTAGTTAATTCAATGCACTTCGGTACACTTCACTGTATAAATAAGAATAACTTTTTCCCACCAATTACCCAGTATCAAAGGGTTGTCCCAAAATGAGCAAAATTTGCTCTGCTGGCAGGGAGCCTAATTGCCAGCAAATTCCATTTTTTACAGATTTTTCTAGTTCAACATATCCAATTTCAGCATTCAGTCAAATGAAAAGGAGCAGGCACTTTAACCCACCTGATCAGAAACTGAAAGAACATGGTTGTTCTTGGAGACGTTCAGATGAAGGACATTGAAGTGGTTCTTGTCACACAGATCATAAGCAATTCCAACAAACGACGTGCTTCCGGTCTTAGGCACACGGTTGTAAATCAGCACAGCATCATCCATCATCTCACTGAATTCCTGCGGATGTCAGAACAACAAGTGATTTGCAGACAAAGCAACCACAGACATGTAGTCATACACCAAACTATGATAATTAAATAAGGATGCACAAAACAATTACAAATTCCAACACTACTAAAATTTGAAGGGCGGAATCCAAATCATCAGGAACATTCTAAAACTGCACTTAGACCTCATTTCACTGACAGACTGTTACAGGAAATGAGGAGATTTAGTATAATTAGGAAATATAGTGGCAGAGTGCACCACATGCGAGTTTCCATAGCAACCAAGGGTTTACACAAATCATACTGTAATCACTGTCATTACTGTTGGCATAATCACCATCCTATTATATAAAGCTGGTAGTAAAACAAAATCATCTGATACTAAACTGACGAAGCAAAGTCATGAAGTCGTTAGGGAGACATTTATACCGACTCAGTGTTCAACGAAGACAGTCATTTGGAAATGGATCATTACCAGAGTCATTGCAGAGTACAGTATTAGGAAGAGCAGCAGCCAGCTTATTGAGAAGAATGATACATGCTAATTGATATGCGCATAAGAATGTCATTGATCCACACGACGCTACCACACCCTATATAATCCTCAACCTAATCCTCATCTTCCTTCCTAACAGCAGGGCAAAATAATTATACATATATACATATTATACACTGAGAGGAAAAAGTGCAAAACAAGTCCCAAGAAAATCAACTTGCTCATATCATTATTTCCCCTTCTAGAATTTATTCGTGTTTTATCATCATCATCATAATCATCAGCATAATCATCATTATAAGCACAATCACATCCACTATCACCATCATCATTGTAATCATTATTAAAATCACGTATTATCTTCATCGTAATCATTATCATTGCCCTCATCATCACCATCATTATCCCTATCATTATTATAACCTTAAGCATCATCTTTACCAATATCATCATTGTTGCCATCATTGTAGCCATCACTGCAGTCATCATATAATCATCGCCTGCATCGTTATCACCACCTCACAGCTACAACTATCATCAAAGAGGAAAGGCATCATCATCCATATTCTCATTCTAATTCTCAATAATCCAATCCTATTTAAATAATTAATTTTACTTGTTCAGCGTTTGAGTTTAGAACACTGAACAATATATATCAGATTAATGTCACTCTCCAGATTTCTGTCCATGCCTGTGGCCACGTTAGTCATTTTTAGCCTAACTCTGTCATTGGGCAGTTTCTTCATCTTGTATGAAATTTGCTCAATAATTCTCTCTGGTTCAGACTTTTATTTCATTTCAGTGTATTTTCTCGATTCTGGCATTCTCTTTTGAGGCATGGACAGTGTTTTTGTCCCATGCAATCTGTAACTTGCTGCATTTTTTATTTGTCTTTCAGTAAAGGATGATGATGACACTGATGACTTTCATGATGATTTCATTATTATTATTATTATTATTATTATTATTATTATTATTATTATAATTTTTTTTTTTTTTTATCGCCCGAGGTAAAAATAATCCCTCAGGCTCTTAGAAACTATCCGAAAGCTTTGACGTTCTGGAGTTAACGGTCATCTTCACCGGTCCATTGTGCAAAAGAAATTATTATTATTATTATTATTATTATTATTATTATTATTATTATTATTATTACTATTATTATTATTATTACTAAAATTATAGTAAAAACTGTAATGACCACAGTGTATCTATATGACCTAAATGTTTTACTTTTACAGAATAATGGGCCAACTCATTGTCTGCCACCTGGGTGAGCCGTTGGATGGAGAACTATCCATGGCTGACCATACTCTCTATGCAGGTCTTGCAATTATCAGCTGCATTAGACACAGGTCATTCAGTTCAATGGGCTTAGACTATTCTAATACCATCCTTGCAGGCCTGCCTGCCGAAGTTCAAAACTCATCAGTTTCAGTCAATCCTCAACTATACCTCCCGATGGAGAACTATCCATGGCTGACCAAACACTCCCTACAGGTCTTGCTATGATCAGCTGCCAATGTATGGAACTGCAACACCTGCAGATCTCCACGAGCAGCAGAGCATACTGATCACTGACCCTGTTGACTTGAGACTGGAACATAAAGCTTCCTGATGTATGCTTGGTACGCTTGATGTATCGCGCCAATCTGCCAGAGTTCTTTGATATACGCGATTGTATCAGAGACATGCTCCAATGACTCACATTGAGAAGAGAATAAAATAAAGATTCTGCTTCTGGGTTAGGCGTTGTTGATCAGTGCCACAACAAGATACATCAGAAAGCCTTATGTTCCAGTCTCGAGTCAACAGGGTCGGCGATCACTACGCTCTGCTGCTTGTGGAGATATGCAGGTGCTGCATTTCAATTCATCAATTCAAGCCAGTTAGCTCTATTTTCAAACTGTCTTAAAATAAAGTAAGTAAGTCAGGATATTCTTTATTAACCAAAATTTTGCTAATCGCACTTTGATGTACAAACATCTAATAAACAGTTAAAAAGTGCACTTATTTAGATAAGTCAGACAGTCATGCATGCAGCGCCTTTATCATTATGGTCGGTCCAGATTGTGTCTTTGAAGGAGCTACGACTTAGTGCTTCATCTAGTATGAAATTTGCACCTGAAATTTTGGTCATTATACCATTTTAGTATAACGTGACCCTTGCTATAACACGGTGCTAAATATGAATCCAAATCCTGTGTTATAATGACATACTGGTGTATATGTCTTGTCAAGGTTGCAAGTACTGCAGTTCTCTGTGGTTTTAATACTACACATAAAAACCTCAAAATCCACTGCAGCTGTCATGCTACCCACAATGAAACTGCACAGCCCTTCATTGTTTCAACAGCATGAAACCAAACCACACTACAACCATTTACAGTTTTCATGTTATATGCTTTTCAAAACCTTTTGTGACTTTCACATCCATGGAGACAGGAATAGAAGTCCAAAAACAACAGAGGGTCATTGAAGATAAATTATTGCCAGAATCTGTGACAGCGGTTAAGAGGTTAAACAGATGCAGATTGCACAAAGCCAAAACAACAACTCTTTGTTCAAGACTAGAAAGACAGTACGAAAACAAGTACTGTATTCATCCATCCATCCATCCATCCATCCACCCATCCATCTATGCATCCATCCATCCATACATCCACCCATCCATCCATCCATCCATCCATCCATCCATCCATCCATCCATCCATCCATACATCCATCTATACATTCATCTATACATCCATCCATCCATACACCCACCCATCTATCCATCCATCCATCCAAACAACCACCCATCCATCTAGTAATCCATCCATCCATCCATCCATCCATCTATCCATCAATCCATCCATCCAACCATCCATCCATCCATCCATCCATCTAGTTATCCATCCATCCATCCATCCATCCATCCATCCATCCATCCATCCATCCATTCATCCATCGATCCACAACTCAAGCACCCACTTCTCAATCTCCTATCGATCAGACCTATTCGTGTGTTCATCTGTCATGATTATCCGTTAATTCATATATCTATTTGTCCATCTGTCTATCAATCATCTATTCATCCTTCATTCTACCTGCAGCAACCATCCATCAATCATAACGCCTCAACAAATCAATCAAACCCAATCAATATCAGGATTATGCAGAACATTTACGATAAGACCATGTAATTCAACCAATGAAATCTCGCTGTATACCCACACATTATAAACATAATCAATTACTCACAAAATTCTGATAGAGCAATTAATGTAAATTACATTACATAATTTGGCTAGGCAACATATCCAGTAAAGATACAATTCAATCGGTTTCCCATACCACATATGAAACATGGATATATTTTCTAATTTGTGTAACATGTAATTGAAATGGCAATATACACAAAAGGTACATACAAACATGCATTCACATATAGTTTTAATGATATTTTATGTTGCAAAACCAAAGCAATGCCTTATCTGCTACTACGAAGATATGTACATACATGTTTATGCGTATATATAAATATATAACATATAATATATATATATATACATTGGCCCATCTTAGAAATATATGTCATTAAATTTCCTTGTGCCTCATGATAGAACTCATTCTCCGTGACCATGCCTTTAATGCCTAAACTGGAACTAGACATTATGTAGACTCTGCATCATCAGCTACCAATGAACTCGCCATTCTTCTTCGAACAGTTTACCATCTTCAAAGCGAGAGATTCAGACGTGCTCATAGAAGCTGCTAATAGCTGACGGGCCACTTTAGGCTCTTTCTGATCCAACAAAAGTAACATTTTACATCACCTGTCTCTTTCGTGTAATTTGCTGCGCTATGTCAACAAGAATGATTGAATAAATGAATATACATAATAATAATAATAATAATAATAATAATAATAATAATAATAATAATAATAATAATAATAATAATAATAATAATAATCTGACATTTGTAGCACACGTAAACAAAATGACACCTTGCACGAAAGCGCCTAACAGAAAATACACTAGTCAGTACAACTTAAACAAATAAATAAATACATACATATGGAACACTTTAACGATGAGTGTGTACTAAAATGTATGGAAAACTAATCTCTTTCGTCATTAAAGGGTTAAAAAGCTGATGTAGACATTCCTTTAGACCGTTTCCTTGTGATAGTATATTTAATAGTTAATTAAAGCAAGTTTCTCCTTCTCCCTCATTAAGGAATTTTATAGCTTGTTTGAATTTACGTAATTGCTTGTTTCTGTCTGAATTTGGTTTGAGTTATATACAGTGATCTTGCTCATTGGTTTTGGTTTAATAGGCAGTCCTAATTAAGTGGCAACTTTATCTCTTTGGTGTGTGCCCTTTGCATCCCATTTAACTTACAGCAAAATGTGTAAGTTGTTATCATTCTTTACTTGAGACCAATAAAAGAGATGACGACGATGACGATGATGATGATAACAACTATGAGTGATGATGATGATGTTGATGAAGATGATGGTTACCATGACGATGATGATTATGATATCTGAATGGATACATAAATATATTTAAAAGGGCTTGTTTTGGTCTTAAATTTAAAATTAATCTTATTCTAACAGATGTGCAGTCATAAAGGGGACCGACAGTTAGACACTGACACTTATGGATGATGACATTTACAGAAAGACGGACATTATGTTGCCACGGGTTATGATAAGAAAGAAGCGCATTGTGTACGAAGGCCATTAATTCTCTCAGATGAAATTTATGGTCATTTGTCTCAGCAGACATGACAAGATTTCCTTGTGCCGATCTGGGCCTCTTAGTTCTCCCCTTCTTTTGCTTCTCCTCCCCCCCCCACCTCCTTCTCCTCTGCCCTGCTTCGTCATACAGTCTTGACCGTCTAACCTACTGCACAATTCCAGTCCAGTCCCAGTCTATGCCGTACTGAGTTTCTTTCACACAACTTAAACACCAGTGTGGACACCCATGGAACAAACAGACATTATCGGCTTAGCATCAGAGTACAGTCATTTTTTTAGTTCTGTTATAAATAGCCTTGTTTTAGGAAGCACCTCTGTATGGTTTCGAAAGGTGCTATATAAATAGCCAGAAACACAAATACATATGTACTGACATAATATATATATATATATATATATATAAACATATATGTATTTATGCATCCATACACACATGCATCCAAAATTCAATATGCTGGCTGGAAATAGGCAGCCAATGAAGTACATCATGCCACATCATAAAACCTAGCTGCTGCATATGCAGTACACACCCAAGCTGCCCAGTGTGAAAGCATCTCTGGCATACATGACCTAAAGTGGGACACAAAAAACCACTGATGCTTATTTACTGAATGACTTAATTATTAGCAGACAGTATAGTAACAAGGCAGATTGTCTGCATGCAGTGCTCAGATACTGAGCATTATTGTGTGCCATGAACAAGAAGCCTCATTGTGTTGTCTTTAGTTCAGTTACCTGAAGACAAAGCACATCCAGGTCATACTCAGCTGGAAAATCGACTTCTCTGTGGGAAGGACTTCCTGACAAATAATGGGAATCATGCTGTGCAGGAGATGGAGACAACCTCCAGGCCTGTGGTCAAGTCTAACTGCACACACACATCATGTCTCAGCACAGCCGGAAAACTGACTGGCCCATACTTTGAGAATAACAAAACATTTCATTCTAAAGCCAGACAACAAGGTCACCTTCTAAACTATGTCATTGGACAGATGTTCCAGATTATACGACATGACAACTGTGCTTTCTGCACAGACACTGCATGTACGCTTCTGCGAACATTCTGATCACAGTACTTGTGGGAACACAATGAAAACTATTGTACTGGAAAATGTGGTTGAAATGAAAGACAGAAAGGGACACAGACAAACTGAAGCATTGTAATGAGGATGAATATTAAAAGTCTCCCGGAAACAGGTGTTCCCCGTGCAGGTCAGAGCAGCTTAAGCTAATTTAAAAATCAATATTCATTCCAAGCCATCGATATGCCAACTGCCAACAATCAATGGAATGACACAGTAGAGCTACAGTGCAAGACAGCAAAAGAAAGAGGCAGTAAGACAGACAGACAGTGAATAACAACTCCATAAGATTAGTTCGACAGTATCTCCATGTTCCATGGCTGTCGCTGTTTCTGCTTGTGACAGACTATTTACCATTTTTACACATACACGGACCAACCCAACCACTCAACCCATTTAATCAACCAAACCATCCATCTCGAAGCTAAACATTCAACCACAATTCATCATGATAAACAGACAAAGATAGACTGAGGGACATGAATGTAAACACGGACAAAAACACAGATAAAAATAAAGACAATGTCAGAGACATAAACAAAACGTGAGACAGACAAAGAGGAAGCCTCCTTTAACTTACATATCTTTGGTTGTCGTGGAGATTGCTTTTCTGCAGCTGCAACATATATTTTTCTGCAACAAAACACAATTTAGCAACAACATGTACAATAGACTATCTGAGAAAAACTGTACACATAAAGTAGTTATATGTGAATTTTTAAACCAAAATAAGTTTCTAGTTTTACTGCTTTTACACCTGAAATTATTTTACAAGTGTTACAAATTGTAAAACACCAATCAAACGTACGGAAGCCCATAGGTGACACGCGATTATTTTTATTTACCTAGTGCGCACTAGATACTATCTAATGCGCACTAGATTTTATAGATCTAGTGCACACTAGATATCTAGTGCACACTAGATAAATAAAAAAAAATTGCATGTCGCCTATGGGCTTCCGTACAAAAGTTCATCTGGGAGCAGAAATACTTTAAACCTTCATGGAAAGAGACAATTTACAAAACACAAACGTATTGAGCCATTAAACATGATTAGATCCACTGTAGCCATCTGACCCACCGTACCGTTAAACAGTCTGCCTAACAGTTGAATCTTGACCTGGAACCGATTTTGATCTTACTTGCCTATCAATTTTGTTTTGACTGAGTGCCAGTGAATAAGCTTATTTGGCACTGTTGAAATCTCTCTCTCGATCACAATTACGATTAGATCCATAGCAACATTAAATCATCCTCAGAAAGGCGTCAATAACTTAAAATTAACTGAAAGGTGGTAGTGTGACATACTTTTAACATTGTGTCCAAGATTTCAGTCCTGGTTTAAAATTGACAATTAATTATAGTCCCATGCAATGTTCAGGGAGAGATTAACCTATTTTGCACTTGTGTAATTATATTGACCTTTCTCTCAGTGGTTGGTGGTCATTTTGGTTAGCTATTCAATGAATATATCAGTCATTACATTACACCAGTAGCCACCCATAGTTAGACATCCAGTTGAAATAAATTATCAGTATGAGAATTGTAGAAAAAAGACAGGGGGGTTGGACTTTGATTCACGTGGAGTTGGGGTGTGCAATGACTATGGGGTCCTAAGAAAGACTAGGGGGTTGAACCCACCCCCCCGACAATTCTCACCCTGAGTTGAATGCATCAGATATAGAGTTTCTCCAGTAGTCAGCCTTGGTTGGTCATTCCACTATCAGTTATATCATCAACGTTCAGCTTGGTTAGCCATTCAGCTGAATACATTTCTCCAGAAGTCACCTTTTTCAGCTGACCATATAGGATAATCACCAGTGTTCACCTTTGGTCACCCATTCACCCAAATAAATCAAACATATCCTCATTGGTCAGTTTTAGACCAGACAGCACAGCAGTTTGAATCCCCTTGGCTCAGCAGTTCAAGGTCAATATTGTATACTCCCTTGTCTGAATATGCTGATTCCCTTTGGGTCCGTTGGTCAGCTCTGGTCAGTCTGTGGTCAGCTTTGGTCAGCCTCTCAGCTAAATACATCCATTCCCCGGAGCTTAGCGGCCAGCAGTAAGCTGTCAGCCGTAAAGGGAATCTTTTGTGCTGAGCAGAGGACAATGGAGCTATTTAGGGGTAACTGAGATGTACAAAGGACAATGTCTCCTGCATGTTTATTCCACACTGGACAACTCCATTATTCACAAAACAAGGCACTTCCAAGCACAAGACAAAACTAATGGAGCATATATACTGCATTTCAACTCTCAACCACAAGCAACTAAATAAAAAAAAAGTGCTATATAATTTTTGTAACCTATCTGTAGATTTCTATAGCACTACCTATAGGCATATAATTAGGCTGGACTATAGTCCCTTCTCGACCTGCCAGTTGCACCCAAATAGTCTGCTTACATCATGTTAACACTTTAACGACGAGCTGCATTGGTTTCCCAGTCACATTTGGTACATACTTGTCGTCAAAGTGTTAAACTTTTATCTATGTCAATTCACTTTTTTGGTATCAATATACACAGTTGACTGAATGAATGCATGAACTATATGTTTATAGTTACAACAATAAGATTATGTATAATATTTTGTATATATTTATAATTTCATAATATTATTATACATGCTAAGTGGCGGCGATCTTGTTTGAGAGGTGGGGGGACATTTGGGAACTGATCTGGTCAAAAAAAGAGTTTTGAACTGATCTGGTCAAAAAAGAGGTCTAAAAAATTTTTCGCGCTCATGCGCGAAAAATTTTATAACCTGAGTACGAAAAAATTTTATGACCTTTTTTTGGTGTTTCTTCAAAATTTGGGGGGTCCGATGTATGGCGTGTCCCCCCCACTGTTAAAGGTGGGGGGTCTTGTCCCCCTCGACCCCCCGGGATCGCCGCCCATGTACATGCTATTTGATATATACCATTAGCTGTTAATTGCTTCTTGATGGCCATAACTTTGATATATGCACATATTTAACAAAGTAATGTGAACGTTCTTAAAAATAACATAAAATAAACTATGAGATAGAAGACAGCCTTTAAGAGGCTAGTAAGCTTTATAGCACCATGTCACTGGCTCTGCCTTTACTGAATAAGATTGAAGACCATCTATGTATTTTGCTGTTTTCACTTTGAGGTTGCTGCTTTCGATTTCTCTATAAAAAGTGCTACAAAAATATAATTTTACCCATGCTCCACACAGACATGTTAGACATGTTAAGTCTATATTGCAATGTTATAAGAGATATGATTTCACCAAAAAACAGAACAAGGGTTTTAATGGTCCAGAAGTTCCCAGAAGTTCTGTAAGAGCATTCAGTCACCCCATTCATTCCAATTACAGAAAAGGGGGAATAGATTTGAATTATGGGACTTTCATACACTGCTGCATAAAGAAATCCTTCATCATTATGCTACTATACAGAAATAAAACTGTGATAATGCTAGTTAATGATAATTAACAATTGCTCTGATATAATTTAGTAAGTAAGTAAATTCTTTATTATACCAGCTGTGTACCTACACTCTGGTGTACATACTTCGGTGATTAGTGTTAGTTTTAATTCCAGTTGTAGGACTATGTATCACATTTTCAAACTGTGCCTAACCTATGAGGCCATCATCTTTGATAAGAGTCCACCTTAACTCCCTAAGCAATTAATTGCATAGCACAGTACATAAGTATGTACATGTAGCTGAAGATTGCACAAAAGTTCATCCAGCAGACATGTACCTATGTACCAACTAGCAGACACACACCTAAGTACATAATGTTGCAGTAACCTGTATGAGCACCCACTCCTTGTCCATATCACTGGCGTAAACTTGTCCAAAATATTGGGGGGGCATGGGTCTGGACCAGAGGTGCAAAAAAAGTTTTTTCAACATGAAAAGTTGTTTTTTTTGTTGTTTTTTTTATGGTTTTGGTTGTTTTTAAGTTTTTCGGATTTCGATCATAAAAATCATGAAAAATGGCACGAACAGAGGCTCCAACACAGTTTAATTCAGTTGAGATTTCCGAAAATTAAAAATCATTAAATCAATGTTATTAAAATAACTTCTACAAAAATAAGAAATTTATTTTTTTAAACAAAAAAACAAATTTTGTGGTTTTCTTTCTTTTTGTTTAAAACCATAATCCGAGAAAACTTTTTCACCTCTGGTCTGGACAGTCAGCAGAGGCTTCCGGTGTTATGTTAATGCACATGAAATGGGGCGTTGCGTTTACATGTAAATTTGTTTTATATTGAAGATATTGAAGATAAAAATAAATCTTTGTTTTCATTATGAATTTCTGATAGTATTTCAGTTCTGTGTCTCTGTTTCTCTGTTTCTGAAGAAATTTGTCTATATTGAAACATAATATTTTAATATTTGAAGAAATTCTCCTCTCGATTTTTGGGGGGCATTGCCCCGGCTCCTCAATTATTGGTGGGGCACGTGCCCCGGCTGACCCCCCAGAGTCTACGCCTATGGTCCATATCCCTGTTTCTGTGCCTAACCCTCTCGACAGCCAAGTGTAATTGTAACTGGTACCTTCTATAACACCAGTGTCTAATGCACAAGCTTCTAACAATGGCATACATCAAAATCAAGAGCTGCAATCAGGTGAATAACCTGAAAGTCATCTGCTGAAACAGAGACACACTAGTCCTTTGAAACACGGAAGCAAAAAAGAAAGAGCATAAAAAATTACTGTTATTATGTTATTCTTGCACAATATCAATGGCATCTTGGACTCGCAGGAAGTGCCATTAAAATTATCACTTACTGGAATTTCAACAATAATTCTTGTAATTGACATGTACCAAAGTTAAGTCTATGTTAGCATCATCAAAACTAAAACTGTAAGTTGTATAGAATTTACGTCTCATACTATCCTTCCAGCAAAGAAACGATAATTCTTGTCATCGGCTTACCAAGTTTGGTCCGGACATCATCCAACTCCTGTAGTTGGTGCTCGATCAAAAGAAACAATACAAAGACAAAGGCGACCGTGATGGTGCATAGACCAACAACGGACCTGTAAGTCCGATTAACCGTGCAGGGCAAAAGCAAGGCGGCCACGCGAACCGGCCAAGCAATAAATGACCTCATGTCGCAATGTGTCCACTGCAACCGCACAAATGGCGGACAGTAACTGTTCGCAACCATGCCGCCGAATTCTTTATTTACTCCACCAAATTCTCTGTTCGAACCGCCATACCGCCATAAAAAATATGGCTGGCCCTTTCCATATTTTTGTGCCGTCTAAAACTGCAGGCAGTCGTCTTTAAAAAGTTTTCTCGTTAAATAACTGCTTCGGGCTGAACAACAACCATCTGTCGCAGCCGCTTGAAATCAATCGTTCGCTATTATCGTCCGCTATTATCGTCCGCTTTGTCGTCTGCTGCTCCGTCGTCTGCTCGCGATTGTATCGCCTGCTGGTCAGTTAACGTCAGCTATTTCGTCTGCATCGACTGCCATATCATTTGCAGGATCGGTACGGCATCACATATGCGTACTTCGTTTGATATTTATGACTATACGGTTTGTCATATTATAGTACAACATCGTGCCCTGGTATACAGTTTATGGTTCCGCGGTAGACTATGCCGTCTGACTTGTCATCTGCAACATATAGGTCTATATTGGTCTACTGAACCGTTGGCGCTTGTATACTATCTGTAATCGTCTACAAAATCGTCTACTGCATCATACGATTGATCTTCTGCTTTTCATTAAATATATCTTCTACAGAAACACCTGCAGCAAGTAGGGCGGCCTATAAATTTATACGCCTTCATAGGCTAGGCCCTATGCACTCTAATATTATGCAGGTAGTCTGCGTTATTATCTGGATCGTCTGCTGACAATATCGTCTGATCGTTCTCTTGATGTGTCGTCTGCTATATTATGAACCGTCGGCTACGTTAACGTCTGCTGTCGTCGATTCTCTTATCTGCCCTTCGATGCAGTCGCACTCGCAGCCATTGACTGTGCTGGCATCTGCGCATCAGAAGAAGCAGGCTAGATCCTGCCGTGTGATGACCGATGCACGCTCTGGCAGCGCGTGTCTTGTCCGCCGCAGCCGCTAGGTGGCAGTCCCGATTGACGCGTGCGCTTGACACCAGCTGTCAATCTGTGCGCAATTATTGGAGAGTGGTCATCGTCGACTAGCGGTAGCCGGATTTTAGGTGAGAGGGTTGGGGTGTTATAATGACATGAAATGTGGCATTCTGAATGGTTGCGACGTCATTAATGTTTACGAATAGAGCGTTGTAATGATCAAGTCACTTGAAGAGAGGAAGTGGCTGATTTATGTGACCGGAAGCTGCTACCATTGTCGCAAATTCAGACGATGAAACAGACTGCATCTCACTGACGATCGATGTTTCAAGAGAGAGGAGAAGGAGCAGAAGCAGAGATACGAGGAGCAGGCGGTGCCAACAACACATTGATAAGGTATACTGTAACCGCAACCTCCATGCTCAAGCGAAATTCGAACAATAAGGACAACTGAAGGGTATGATGCCCACTGTGGACGTTCGCATCTAAATTTGGGGAGCAATATTTCAGTAAAGCCAGCTGTGCCTTGAACTCCAAGTTCAGTCAGAATAGATAGGCTTACACTCTGTTAATTCTGCGTTTCATCTAATTAGAGTAGGCTAATACTTTGTTGCTGTAGGAAAGGGCGATATCAAAGTATCCAACTCGTGGAACAGTTATAACCTTGCACGATCAACAAATTAGCCTCAGTACTACACTACGCCTATAATTCTATATATATATATATATATATATATATATATATATATATATATATATATATATATATATATATATATATATACAGAGAGAGGGAGAGAGACAGACAGACAGACAGACAGACAGAGACAGAGAGAGACAGAGAGAGAGAGAGAGAGTTTTCAAATGTCAGCAAAAAGGGATGTTAAACGGTGATGCTTAGTTAATTAGTAGGCTACAAACATAGGCGTAATTTGTGAATTTGTGGAGGAGGGGTGCCAGCATAGGCGTAATTTGTGGGGGGTACGAGGGGTACCCGTACCCCCCACTTTTTGGACTGGGGGGTACTGTACCCCCCACTTTTTAAACAATGCCAATCAATATTTTATTATTGTGCCTTCCCAGAGAACGCAGTCTCCACCAAAAGTACGAAAGTACTTGGATACACAGGTAAATCGAGAGCCAAAATTAACGAGAATACTGGCAGGGAATATGTTCAAAATGGTTATCATGCGAAAAACGAAAGTGGAGAAGAAATTGGTACCCCCCACTTTTTAGACCAAGGTATTGGTACCCCCCACTTTTTAGGCTAAAGTTACGCCCCTGGGTGCCAGTACCACCCACTTTTTGGACCGGGGGCACCGTACCCCCACTTCTTTAACAATGCCAGTCAATATTTTATTATTGTGCCTTCTCAGAGATCGGAGTCTCCTCCTTGCTTCGTGTATGTAAGAAATTGAAACCCCCACTTTTAGACCAAAGTTACGCCCCTCGGTACGGGTACCCCTCGTACTCCCCACAAATTACGCCTATGGAAGCGACCGATATGGCACTACGATGCTGATAGTGCACAAGCAGGGGCCCGGGAACCTATGGCGCCAAAGGCGCCGGTGCTCACACAAGTTTTGGCTCTGTGGCGCCGAGGCAGACAAATGCTCACACAACTTTTTGGGGCATTGATACAATAAAAAATTTAATTTGCGCCCTAAAATCTAATAGTGATTAGATAAAATATGAGCGCCTTTGTAAAACAAAGACAAAGCTTATGCCTACGAGAAACCTCAGACTCAGATTCACGAGCGCCTGCAAATGCCAGATGTGACCCTAATTAGGTAAGGGTGAGCAAGCTAAGCTATACTGCCAAGAGAATCATGGATACTGGAAACCTTAATCTCTGCAAGCTACAAGTTGGCTGGTGAAAGATAGAATTTCTCCTGTCCATGGTCAATCCAAAGGCGCCTTTGATGGGTGACACGCGCAATTTATCATCCTACAAGGCTTGGGAGAGAGTGTACGGTTGGAATTTGGGCATAGAGGCAAGACACAGGACAGATAATTATTAAGACAGCTGTAATATATATATATATATATGCTGTAATATTTGCTGTAATATTTGCTGTAATATATATATATATATATATATATATATATATATATATATATATTACAGCAAATGCAAAGGTACAAATGGGTCAGGAAGGCAGGCAGTTAGACGGCTACGGTGGATGGCGCTTAGAATTGCAGCGGCGAGGGAGGCAAGTGGAAGAGGAGTCGGGTTAAGATTTGTGAAAGAGCAGTGTTTAAGTTTTGAGTGAGAGACCCAGTAATTGAATTGTCGGGGGAGGGGTTGGGGGTTCAACCCCCAGTTCATTTTTCAACCCCTCCAGTTAATTCCTAAAAATTACCTTGGGGGTTAGGTTAAACCCTCCCAATGCAGCTTTCAGTGGTTCAGTGTATTGTGTATCTTCCTTTCACGTGCACTCAAATAATTATTCTGCTATACGATTGTGTGCACTCAAGTTCACTTATGGTCAAATGCGTCCTAAGTGCGCCAGCAATAAGACAAAACACCACTGTCAAGGATAGCTGATACATGTATATGGCCACAGCATAATTAGGCTATGGCAGGCTCAGCCCCTTTGCTATCTATCTAACCGCATACAGAGCTACCGGCAGGGTCATGACCCGAGTATACAGCCTCTGGACTGACGTCGAGCGACCCCAGCCTCGGCAGATTCCAGCCTCGGTAGACCCAGCATCCGCAGACCCCAGCCAAGAAGAAATTAATCACTGTAGATATTATACGCTGATGTGTACACCACATATTCATAGATATGCAGCTTTCTGTTATTTGCGTCTTTCACGGTCTTTGTCACTCTATCTCTATATGTATACTAGATATATAGGCATACGTACACGCATAGATAGACATGGAATATATATGCATATATAAACACGTATATATGTATATATATCTATATTATGTCAAACTGAAATTCGTAAAATCACTACGACCTCTGTTGGATTCGTTAGACTTATAAGCTTATAAATTCAATTGCCACGTAAAAATGAGTTTACTGAAGTTTGGATTTTCGTGCAAAAAGCGATTTGCTTATGGTGAAGTCATGGAGAACCTGAAACAACTTAATTCAGACGATGTGACAGTGAAGCCGAGAATGCTGATGAATCAAAACGTGGTTAGTGTGAATGAGTAGGCCTAATCACGCACTTACCGAGATTACAATAATGGGTCAGAATCTAGCTTGAACGAACTGCTAACGTAAATCACTGGTTCCTACTCAGTTATAGACTTGTTTTCTTATTTTATAGGGATGCTCGATAGTGTAGTAGTTAGCGCGTTGGATTGTCAATCGAGAGTTCGGGAGTTCAAATCCCCGAGAGGGCAGAAATTTGGTTCGAGATTTCTGTTCCATCTGCACCCCTAGCCAACTCAGCTATGATGAGTAGGGGAGAGTTGCCATAATTGGACCACTTAAGGGAAACTGAGGTTTTCTGAATGAATGCTACTGAATTTCTAAAAGGAAATTATGCCATATGATGGGCTAATATGTCAAGTATGTTGTTAATAAGCAAGGAACAGATAGTATTCATGTAAATATGAAAAATAACTAAAATAGCTTGAGCTGTAATAGGTCCAATCAAGGCAACCTGTTGCCTTAAATGGACCACATGGTTGCCTCGACTGGACCAGTTGCCCTGAATGGAACACATCATATTAAAGATGTTTTTAAAAGATAATTTGCAAAAAAACACACGAAACGTTTAAAAACACTTATTGTCTACAAACATACAATAAAAGTCTCTAGCTAAGTGTCAAAATACTGTAAACGTGGTAAAAATCACCTTCACAAAAACACTTAGGCCTATTGTCTAAAAGACATGCAGTAAGTCTCTAGCTAACTGTCAAAATACTGTAAACGTGGTAAAAAATCACCTTAACAAAAACACTTAGGCCTATTGTCAGCAAGCACAATGATGTACAAAAAAGACGAACAGTCAACAATGAAGTAAGACAGTAGCATGTTCAAGGAACAAATCAAAATAATTAAATAAAACCAAACAAAACCACGAGCAAGCAGGGCACAAATACATATACAAATACTGTTACGCATATACAACAGAAAGAAAATGTTATTTGACATAATACAAGCCAATGGTAATTATTATCATTTAAAGAATCAAAATATAACATTGCAAGTGCCGGTGTCCTTAAATGGACCACGCGATATTATCGGTCCAATTCAGGACACTGAATGTGGTCCATTTCAGGCAACATGGACTACTTCTGTTTACACTGCGATAGTTCAACGCTCATCAGTCTTAGCGTAAAATCACTTATTGTCGCTCAAACATGAAACCCGGCTATAGCTAAAACAAACATGATTTCATTTTTACAAGCGTACCTAAAATGTGTAAACTCGTTGTCAGGTACGTCTAAAATTAGATCAGCACCACATGAAAAAGACTTTTAACCGCAATTTTAAAAATATATAGTTTTCCGTCAAACTGCCTGTGTCAACACGATCAATATTCAAGTGCGCAAGAATAAAACAATTGAAAACGAGGCTATATATGTATCTAGGGGGTAAATAGGCCGTGGTCCAATTGAGGCAACGATCCAATCGGAGAAACTCTCCCCTAGGCCTACACTGACCGTAAACTGTCAATGGGAAGATGAGACGGCGAGAGAGAGGACTGGCCACCCGCCCTCTTAGGCCGAGGCCAAGAAAATGAACTCACTAACACTTCATACCCATGGCTGCCTCAGAGCTAGCTTAAGAGACTGCTCTTCTGCTTCTTTCTTATTTTTATTAGTTATGTGTAAATTGGCACATAAATAAACTCAATGGGAGTTTACTAATGTGCTTAAATTTGTCAATTTCGATCAGTAGGCCTAACTGAAATTTTGAGTTAATTTAAATTTATGAATTATATGATACTGAATATGTGATTATTTATATTTCAATCGACTTTTTTTATATATTGTACATAGATTGGAGCCCTGGGCAAAGCTACAGGCTTACCAAGGAGAGCTGAATTATCTATAGTTCTAAATTATTAGCGTAATTAATGAAAACTGTTGCTTTGTTTTTCTGTTTTCATTCATACCACTTCAGTGTTGTTTAAGTCATAATTTTTTGCTAGAGCTATTAATCTTCTGAAAATAAAAACAAAGCTCAAGCGTATTCCCATAAGTACTGTATTGTTCACTATTCGATTTTTTACACAGCTAAGAATCAAAAACGTACACCCACTACAATTTCACACGTATTTAACAGTTTTAGGTTCTTATATATATATATATATATATATATATATATATATATATATATATATATATATATATATATATATATAATATGAGTGTGTTTCCCTTGCCCTGGTTGGCTCACACAACTTTTAAACACTTCCCGGGCCTCTGTGCACAAGTCTACTAAATGACTGCGATTTAACATTTAGCTGAAAACTTTAACAGACACCCCGAACATCGTAAAACATTAACATTTTAATCATGGTAAATTAAATAATTAATGCGTTAATTACTAGCTCAGTCTGAAATACAGCTCCATCAAGTTCGTCATACATCGTCACCTCTTGATAACTTTTAATAGCAACAGAGTTTCTAAAACAGTTCTATGAACTTTGCCCAAGCATAGGCTAATAATCGAAAACCGCTGGTGCGCATAGCGCTCACGGAGTATAGATACGGTAGGCGTCTGTGGAGTCCTAACGGTTATGAGTTAGCCTAGTCTTCGGCCTTGCGGAAAATGTCCACTTATGTTAGGGCTCTGCCTCACACCACCTCTAGGTTAGCTTAACGGCGCTTCCTCAGACCTCTTTGCCGACAGTTTGAGGAAGAATGTTCAGTTGACATTTCTGAGCATATCCGCGTCCATCTCGATTCCACCACCATCTCTTCTTCCTTCTAATCTGGTCTTCTATCCTCCTTTTTATCCCTCGGCTCATTACAGGACAACGACAAAATAAACAACACAAAGCTACCGACAAACTATATGGGCTGACGGGATTTTAAGCCACGCCAGAGGCCCTCTGCCTTATTGAGCTTACGGGATATTAAGCCACGCCAGAGGCCCAGCAGGTCTACTACTAACACACACACACACACACACACACACACACACACACACACACACACACACACACACACACACACACACACACACACACACACACACACACACACACACACACACACACACACACACACACACACACACACACACACACACACACACACACACACACACACACACACACACACACACGACAACACAGAGCCACAGTGCAACCGTAACTTGCATCAGCATCCATCCCATCGCCCCTGAGGCATAACACTCGCCGCCAGCAAATCCACAGGCACCTATAGAAAAACAGTAAAACAATGACGATTGTTATTACGCGTTACAACCGATAGTACCATGAAAGGAAAGAGTAAAATACAATTCTTCTGGGGGCCCTGTTGGTCGGAACCGCACTGACATACATCAGGAATCAGGATGCTTTATGTTCCAGTACATCAAACCGGACCCTTTGCTACTTATCATGGCTCGAACCTTCCTCTACATTTTTCTTACTTACTTACAGTCTTCAGCTTCACATACGTGTTGTTGTATTCAGTTTCGTTCAGGAAACATTTTCAAAATGTCTTAAATGCACTTGAATATCTAGATGAGTTAGATTGTCATGCGAGCAGCGCCTTTGTGAGATAGCCGACTAAAAGGCGCTATAGTAAGTAGCTTGATACAAACATACATAACCAACTTATAATGCGCTATATTAGGCCTAAATGGCTTGACACAAAAATACATACATACATACATACATACATACATACATACATACATACATACATACACACATACATACATACATACATACATACATACATACATACATACATACATACATACATACATACATAGTACATACATACATACATACATAGTACATACATACATACATACATACATACATACATACATACATACATACATACATACATACATACATACATACATACATACATACATACATACATACATTAAAGCACTTCTTTGCCAAGTTCGTCTTGGATGTCTGTGAATATGGAGGCGTCGTGTATTCATGAAACCCAATGCACTCATTCTTCAAAGCCTTTCGAAGCTCTAGCAAATTGTGTAACGCGTCTTAATATCAGTGTGATTATCGTTAACGATAACGGTAACGAAAATGTGTTCGTTAACGAAAATAAAATTATTTCGTTAACGATAACTATATATAACTGTAACTAAAAAATAATACTAACTATAACTGTTACTATAACTAAAATGAAAAGCCATTAACTATACAGGCCTAACTTACTGTAACTGTAACTAAAATAAAATATGTAAGGAGAATCACACTGCTTCGTGAACTAGCTATCAATCACCAACGAGCCTACACCATGTAAATAAAACTATTGAAGTCATTTTTCGTATATTAATCTGTTAACGGATATATAATAGGGGCCTTATAGGGCCTACTAAATTCCTAAGGCCTAATCGACCAGTTAATCAATCATATAAAATCGAATCACTCACAGCTGCAAATTCGTATTCGTTCTTCCACTGCAAACATCTTCAGAAACAACCTTCATTCGTCTTAGGTAGGCCTATTTTTCAACTTGTTTCAGATTAGTTTCTTAAATGAAATAAGACAAAGCATGGTAACAACGTGGCACTCGAGATCTATTCTGCGGAAACTATACAAATATGTAGTCTATGGTTAAATAATACCTATGACGTCATAATGCACCAGAGGCGTAGCTATAGGGTGGTGCAGAGGGGGACATGTTTCCGGTGTCCCCATGCGCCCAGAGAAGGGGGCGTCAAAATGAGGGTTAAAATTAATAATTTTACTAAATTTTGATTCAATTTTAACTAATTTATCACAAATAAATTTATAAGATTTAATTATGGCGCCCAAAAATATCCAGTTATATCTGGGACTAAGATTGCAATCTTAGTCCCAGGTTATATCCTCATTACTTAGGCCTACAAACCAGTTCGTCCCCGGGCGCAAAAATATCCTAGCTACACCCATCGATATATATATAGATACCGATGGCTATGCCATTGCCGCTGTAACGCAAATATCCTAGCTATATAATACGCCCATCGATGTAAATTTAGATACCCATGGCTACGCCGCTGTAATGCACTGCATTGTTGTTTATCTAGCCTACAAAATAATGACGTCAATGGTCTAAAATATGTATGACGTCAAATTAGGCTTCTTGAGGAATCTACATTATAAAAATGACGTCATAATGCTAGCTGCGCTTCATTAGAGACAAACGCGTAGACAACAGAAAAGAGTCCATCTAACTAAGCCTATATAATTATCTGCGTCTGGCTGTCGTAGGCCCTATCAGATTCTGTCCTTGCAGTGGCGGCGATCTTGTTTCAGAGGTGAGGGGGGAAGTTTTTCAGCGTCCGAAGGGCGGTCGCAAAAACTTCTGAGAATTTCTGAATTTCGCTCTGAAAATTTCAAAAATTTCGTCACGAAAAAGTTGATGACCTTTTTTTAGTCATTAACACATTCGAAGACTTTCTTCTCGGGGGGCTAAAGACACAAATCAAGAGGAGGCAAAATCCACCTCTGCTGGGGTGTACTTGAGGACGCAGGGCTATAACCCATGGAAAATTTAAAAAACCATAAAACCAAGAGGAGGCAAATTAATGCCTCCTCTTGCCTCCATGTAGCTACGCCTATGCGGTCCATCATGTATCGACAGTAGGCCTACGTTTGTGTTTCCGTCGGCCACTGTGTAGGCCCTATAGTCTCTGTTGCTATGGCTTTCGACTGTATTATGTATTTAATATCTCTTTCTGTTATATCTGTTGCTCTGTCCGTCTGTCTCACTGTTTGCGACATGCAGGGACAGAGACAAATATATAGGACTTCAAAATTTTACTTTGATTAGGAGGCGATTTGACACTTTTATGTAGGCCTAGCACGGTCCTGAATGGAAATTTTTAAACGAACTATAGGCTAGGCCTAAGCCTAGGCCTATATATGGGCCTACAAATAATTTTAACAAACCAAAGGGAAGGAACATACGCCAGAACAGTTTCCTACTTTTATGTAATATTTCTTGTTCTAATTTACTTTCATACTCACTTAATTCTTAGCCTAGGCCTTGCGTCAAATTAATTTTTCATTTCACAATTTCATATTTTACTATAGGCCTACTTTCTTACTCATTTTGACCGATTATTATTTTTCGGTCGTTGAAATGAGGATGATAAAATTTCTGTCATACATTACGAATAATTTCTTTTCACTTCGATGATCGACTGCGCTCATTTCTGGGACCGCTAGGCCTAATCTTCGTCATCTTCTTCACCATCTTCGTCATCGTCTTCGCAATCTTTCATCGTCCTTTTTTTCGTTTTCGACATCTTCTTCGATAGCCTAGGCCTAGCTTTCGTCAAGACGACCAAAGATGCTTGCGGCCTTCGACAGAACTAAATCGAATGTTCCAGAAACTGATGACAGAACAAAGGAAAATTGCATCATTTTGTGATGACGTCAATAATCGTAATCTTGAAATGTGTATAGCGCGTATACAAAAGCGAAGTCGCAGGAACCAGCTTATCAATAGTATCATTAATATAAAATACTGATTGGCATTATTTTAAAAGTGCCCCAGTCAAAAAAAGTGTGTGTGGAGGGGGGTTCCGGTACCCCTCGAACCCCCACAAATTACATAGCCTATGGTTTAGAGGTCAGTAGCTGCTCTGCCTCAGTGGCGTAGCCAGGTTTCAACACCAGGGGGAGCGAGCACATGAAAAGGCCCCAACTACCAAATTTAATAATTATCGGCATTCACGTTGCAAAAATGCTTTTAATCTAATTAACACAACTAAATTTGGAAGCCACATTTGTAAAATGCTCAAATCTATTAGTTGTGCTATTCATTCATTCATTCATTCGAGTATTTATATAGCACCTCCTCAGGGGGGCTACTCAGAGGTGCTCCCGACTCCTGCACGGCCAAACAATACAGTTTTTCAATCGAGTATAGAATATATAAGAGGGAGTTCTCGGGAACAGGCATAGATCCGGGAAGCCCGTTCCATGCCGTCGGGCCCACCACTGAAAAACACGGTTCTTCATGGTGGCTGAGCGGGCAGAAGGCACAATGAGTACTCCTTTGCCCGAAGATTGGAGGTGGCGACTACCATGAATTCCCAGCATGGGGCGGCAAAGGACCCGCAGATAAGCTGGAGCGCATCCCAACAAGCACCTCCAGACCAGGGAAACAGCCCTTATACTACACGCTGGCTGTAGCCAGTGCAGTACCTACAGCATATAACCAGAGGGACCTGACCAAATTTTGGTATTCGACCAATAAGAGCAGAGAATTGCTCTCTATTGAGGCACGCCAAACGACTAGAAACTAGGCCATAGTAAAGTGAGGAACAGTAGGGCCTACTCAAGTCAAGATTTGTGACACAATCTAGTCAGTGGCGTAACAACCTAGCCGGGGGCCCTTGGACATTCTAAGCCTGGGGGCCCTTACGCATTAAAACGTAAAAATAATGATATAGCTATATTTTAAACTGCAGTTAGACTAAAAAAGAGTATTAAACGTTCTCATTAATGACCCATATTTCAAGTCACATTAATAGTTCAAGACAAAAACGAATACAACAAAAATGTATTGCCTACGTACACTTGCAGTAGGCCTAATATAATGTATGCAGTTCTCACATCATGTCATCTATCACGGAATTGGCTGCATGTCTTTGTGCTGTTTGTCACTCACCCAGTCACCGTCGCCAGTGCTGAGCGCTCCATCTCTGTAGTTCTTCAGAGAATTACTTCACGAATTTGGCTATTCTAGCTTTACTATGAGCAAATTTGTCTATCAAGTTATCAATATTCAATTGTTTTGCACATTCGATTTTCGATCGCAAGAAGAGCAAGACCATCAAGCCTGTCCTGTGAGGTAGTGGATCTAAGATACGTCTTTATAAGTTTCAACTTGGAGAAGGAGCACTGGCAACGGTGGGAGAGTGTCAAAAGCACACAGGCAGTAGCCAATTCCGGGATAGATCCATGGCGTGGAGTGAGAGCCCAATATGAGTTTCAGTATGTCCAACACAGTTTTGTTGTTTCGAGTTCCTTGCTGAACTCACGTCTGAAGGACCGCGCCTCTGACAAAAAATCGGGGCCGATGTCCGATTAATATGTTTGTTGCAGTTTTGTTGCTGCTAATTCCAAATGAACATCGGATAAGTGCAGAAGGGATTTGGGATAAAGAAAACTAAACGCTGCAGAAACTAAACAATGCCCTTCAAAACGACTCTTAAGCTGAGCCATTGCTGTCTACAATAGCGAAAAATACATGACTCTTGAAAGCTATTTCTGGTTCGATCGTCACTGTTCAGTTCACCAGAGAATTTATTTGTGCGACTCTTTCTAACTTCGGCGTAATCTTACAAAGAGCTGACTGATTGCTGTAGCTGTAGTAATGATAGATTCATATGAATCACGCATGTATGATGTTAAGTCAAATGCCACATAGAGAAGTCTGGTAGCTGTATATAGATAGGTCTATATATAGACTGATTGAAGTGCACGAGATGCACTGTCAATTGTCAGTAACAATAATTATTGTTCTCAAATTATAATAAATATATGAACTTAAATTTCTCCATGTTTGGCTTCAAACCAGTGGCATCACTTCTCTCCGTGGAATCTTTGCTCTCGAGGCAAATTCAGATTCACAGCGTATACAGGCCTAACGTTTAAGGTTTAAGGCATTAGTAATGTTTCACGAAGTGAAGCAGATTAATTACTTGTATTATATACTAATTACAAAAGCAAAGCAACAAGAAGTTTAGAACTGCTATTCTAAATTAGAAGTTCCTTACCTTCAGTTGAGTCTTAGTTTCTCTGGTTCAAGAGAGCTTTAGCCGTCGATTAAAAATTTAATTAGAAGTCGTTTTTAAGTAAGCGAATGACTGTATTCTGAACAAGAAAGGCGTATTGTACTTTCACGTGAGGCTGAGGAGCACGAAGACTGCAGTCGTTGTAGACAGTGTTGAGTGTACAGGGTACAGGACTTTTAGAGAGACATTGACAAAGAGACAGATTGCGACAGAGACAGAACGAGTGAGAGAAAACGAGAGAGACATAGACAGAGAGCGAGCTAGTGAGAGAGCGAGAAACAGATGAACAATAAGGCAGATAATATTACAGACATTGCTTAGCACTGGAGCTGAGAGATATGCGTATACCGTAAAGTGTATGCAGTGATGTACGTCTAAAAGGGAGAATCTGACTCATGGGATTTCATTCTACTGTGCGTGGATTAGGGTCAAATACCCCGACCTCGGCGACCTAGATAGACAACACGTACATATGTCTGTGGCAGTGTGTATCAAGTATCATATGAAGCATCAGTCATATATACAGGTTCTGGTAAATTCTGCAAGAGTATATGTACTGCTGATTTTCTGAATGCCCATCTGGCATCGCAGTCTTTCTAGGGTTCCAGAAAATAAATTATGTCGTTCGAACGATTGGAATTAAAAAAATTTGAACGATTGGAATAAATAAACTGTGAAAAGGCCCCACATCTTGGAAAATGGTCTCAGGGGGAGCGGCCGCTCCCCCTGCTCCCCCCCTAGCTATGCCTCTGCTCTGCCTAGGGGCCCGGAATTTCTGTCGGCGGGCCTGAGTGTTGGTAGCCTGATTTGATAGTTGGGCTGGTTAGGCCTATAGGGGCCTAGAGACATGGGCGGTGATCCGGGGGTTCGAGGGGATACACACACTTTAAGAGTGGAGGACACGCTATGCAGTTAATTGTCCCCCCAAATTGTAAAGAAACACCAAAAAGGTCAACACATTTTCCAGCTCTTTTTTTGACCAGATTGATCAGTTCAAAAGTGTCCCCCCCCCAACCTGTCAAACAATTAAAATCACCGCTAGTCCTGGGCGGCGATCTAGGGGGGGGTCGAGGGGGACGTCCATGACCCCACCTTTAAGGGTGAGGGGACACGCCATACGTTTCCCCCACCAATTTTGAAGAAACAAGAAAAAAGACTGAAAAATGAAATTGCGCGTGAGGGTTTTCACTGGTTTTTTGACCAGATGAGTCAAAAATTCAATTTTTGAGCAGAAGTGTCCCCTCGAAAATTCAAAGAAAGCAAGAAGAAATTTTGAAAAAGTCATGAAAAAAAGGTTATAGATTATGTACAGGGTTTCAATCAAAGGTAATGACATTAAGGTCGGAAAAAGATGGCTGTTAAAAGTAAAAAAACAGGCGAATGACTAAAAAGGTCATCAACTTTATTTGGGAGATGAATTCGTAGAAAAGTCACGGAGTTTTTGTGGAGAAAGACACAATTTTTTGTGGGACATGAATTCCTAAAAAAAACGGTCATCGACCAGACCATGGGCAACTTTGTCCCCCCCCCCACCTCTCAGACAAGATCGCCGCCACTGCCGCTAGTGCCTATAGATAGACCCCCTATTTACTTTCAGACAAATTCATTTTCAACTGCCGTTGCTTTTAGATTCAGTCTCTCTTCTCAGCTATAGACCGTGGAATTTGGCTTGCACGACGACTTTACAAATAGGGCCTAGTAGCGACCATCGACTGACGCCTTGAGCATTATACGTTGGCTCTATAGAAGTTCTTTGATTAGTCTGTGTGTTATTGACATAAAGACCAGAATCTTCTGCTCAAACTCTGGATCGTTAAATGCAAATTCATTGACTCTAAGTCTTCTAGCCGGTATGACATGTCTTCGGTTTTTGCGTACAAGTATAATTCTGGTATAGATAATTTCTTGAAATAGGGCCTACTTACTTTCGGAATCCAATATCGGCAGAGACCCAAGACCCAGCATCGGAGTTACGATCGTTTATTTGGGGTATCGAACGATATATCGAACGATATACAAATAGACAGCTCAACCGCAATAGGTAAAATAAGGTTTTGGTTTCTCGTAGGTCGTTTCTCGTAAGTGCTACGTCTGTTTAAGTCTATGGTTTAGGTCTGTCTGTCGGGCCTACGGGTTCACAATCTTACCTCTCGCAGTGTAATAAAATAATTTGTGAATTCGCGGACGCCGCCATTTGTAAAATACAGAAACGTTAGATGTAAATTCTGAGATAGAAAAGTATTTTATTTGCCGTGATTCTCATGCCCAAACAATGTCATTATTATGGCTTAAAGCGATTGTTGGCCCCACACTTTATAGGATTTACCAACGTGGTGGTGAACCAGTAAGTGTTTCTTAGGCAGCACTTAGAGTTTGTAATAGTGATGCCAACCATGCATTGCAATGCAATATTTAATTATATGGGATTAATGTGGCGTAGTGTACATAAGCAAAGTAGTATTCCGTCAAATTGGTTTGATGTTCACATTCGTATAATGGTATTCGGTATGGAAAGCCGCAGGTCAAATAAGTTAAAAGTGTTCATGGGCGGCGATCTAGGGGGGGGCGGGGGGGAGGGGGCGGGGGGGGACATGTCCCCCACCTTTAAGAGTGGGGGGACACTCCATGCATTTGTCCCCCCCCCACTTTTTGAAGAAACACCAAAAAAGGCTGACAAATGTTATTGCGCGTGAGGGTTTTCGCAGCGTTTTCGCAGACTTTGTGACCAGACGAGGTAAAAATCCAAATTTAGAGGAGAAGTGTCCCCCCAAAATTACCAGAAAGAAGAAGGAAAAAAGTGGGGGAAAAGACAGGAGAGTGTAAGAAAAAGTTGGAAAAAGAGGTGAAGGACTAAAAAAAGGTCAACTTTTTTCGCAGATGAAATGGAAATTTTTCGGAGATAAAGTGGCAGAAAATTTTTTTTTTTGGGACAGGATTTTCCAAAAAACGGTCGTCGACGAGATCGTGGCCGACTTTGTCCCCCCCACCTCTCGGACAAGATCGCCGCCACTGAAAGTGTTATGTTATCTCAAAATTTGGTCCAAAACACCAATAAGCAACAGTTGCTTATCAAGCACCAGAAAGTCTCAAACTACTTCCAGCTGATGGCTAATGGGGTTCAGAAAGACCCAGACATGGAGAAACGCGGTGAACATGTACAATCGGGGTGCCTATGTACTACCTGGGTGGGTGTCTTTGCATCGTGAGGGTCGGTTAGGGTCAGGGTAAGCGTCGTGAGGGTCGGTTAGGGTTTAGGGTTAGGGTCAGTGTAGCCTATGTATTTGTGCGACTAAGAAAGCTATACCTGGACAGGATTTTAAATTTCATGCACCCCGATTGTACATGATCGCCGAGAAACCCTATCACCAGAAAATCTCGCTGTCTGGATACATACCTACGTATATGAACTTACATGCATGCATGCATAGATGAACTTGTAGCAATCTTATTGTATCGGGGACTGGCAGTGACTGTGTATTTTGGGCGTGGCTTGTTAGAGCTGTACCGATTAATTGGCCGTACTCGTAATCGGGCCAATTATTAGAATAATCGGTATCGGCAAAAATAATAGGTGCTGATGTAAAAAAAATTTACTGGAGCACCTGCTGACGATATCAATGTTTTTGTTTTAAAAATCTCTACGATGCTATAAGATTGCCTCTAGTTAACTTGAAGACCATCATGCAGACTAGTGAGTACAATGCCTTTGAAAAGTACTACAGTTCTTTTTAATCTATGCATATGCAGGCATGCTTGCATCCATTTTAAAAATGGGTTCTGTTTTTAGACTTGCATCAGTCTAACGACCAATTAAACCTTTAAGCAAACTTTCTGAGAGGTTGCTGTATTTGAGTCATTGAAGCAATTGTATTACCATTTCCATTATTGGAAAGAAACGGCGCATTGACGGATAGGTTGTGATTGGTCTACCAGTGTTTTTATGTGCTTTTTTCTGAACAGGCTCATGCCTATGAACCAAATACTGCTGAACGCTTTGCCGAGAACGTCATCAAGTGGGTAGGCAGTTTATGTTCAGCAAATGTTAGGCGTTTACCAGATTTGGTTTTATTTCGGTTGGATTTTGAAGTACAGTGCATTACTTTGATGAGTTTATTTGGGGTTTCTGTTGGATCAACGCTGTACTGATAACCAGTCAGTATGTACACAGACTTTTATAATGGCCTTTTTAATGTTAGACTCTATGATGTAGTGTTAGGTAACTGGAATCAGTATAGCACTCATTCAAGATTTCAGCTCAGAAGTAGTCTTTAGGTGTCATTGCAGAAGAGTATGGCTTTCATAGGTTGGGAGAAATATGGTTTTCTAAGGTATCATTGTGGAAGAGGATGGTTTTCAAAAGTGGCAAAAATTACCATATTACACAGAGAATCAAAGTGAATAACCAACTCATTCAGTATGTAGAAGCAGTATTATGAAATAAATATGTAGTTGATAGATGTTAGTAACAATGTCAATGACTGCCTGATGTTTGTTTGTAGATAAAAATATGCTGTTCCATATCGTATTGGACGTCACCCATTCTCTTAACCATTATGTACCGGAGAGGAGCATTCACCACACAAGGATTGGTGACTTTAAGCACATATGCAGCTGGTTTTGGAATTCTGGTTGTTCTAGCTGTATTTGTTAGAGGTAAAGAACAAATAAATAGAATTTAAAGCTTTAAAATTGGAATCTCTTGAGAAGCCTAAATTGCATGTTATTCTTCTGATAGTTTATTTGACTCTGCTACATATAATCCTCTTCTAGATAAGATATGTGGTACTTGTAAGGTACTGTGGTATTTAATGTTTTTGCATTGTTGTTTGTCAGAAATCCTTTTGTCCCATAAGTCCAGGTCTTATCTAATGAATCTGAGAAAGTTCTGCTATAGTGCCAAATGTAATGTCTTAGTCGTGACATCTCGGTCTTGACGCCTTGGTCTTGAGATGGTTTCCACGCCTCAGATTCGCAATTTCTGTGTGACTTTGCACACATTAAAATCTTCGTAATAATAATAATAATAATAATAATGGTTTCAAGATGTACCTATCATTATGTCTCTATTTCGAACACAATGGCCCACCTCTCAGTCTCAGAGCAGGATGCCTCGAGTGTTGTCTCAGTTTCAGGGCAGGATGCCTTGGGTCTCGTCTCAGCCTCAGGGCAAGATGCCTGCCCATGTCTCATCTCAGTCTCTCCTCTTGAAAATCTATGAGGGCAAGTCTCACTTTTTGTGATATACGTTGGTTCGGAAGACGTCTATTTTTTAATTTTGTAGCCTTTGGTCGCTTCATCAACCCAGAGTACCGGACGTTTCTGCGGGTTCTTAATGATGCACAAGCAGACTTCTCAGCAGAGAACAAGGTTATTATACTGTGACAATTTTAATGCATGCAGACACACAGAATTGTGAATCTGAGGCATGGTTAGTCTGTCACCATATGAAGTGTAGTTAGATATCTAGATGCTTGAAAGCCATTGAGATGTTGTGGGGGAGTTTTGAGGGATGGAAGAAAAAGAGGTCACACATCGGAGAGACCAATGATATTTCAGTTAACTGAAATAGAAACTGAAACGAAAATTATGAATTTCCGTTTAACGAAAACTGAAACTGAAACAGAAATTATTTGCAAAACGGAAACTGAATAGAAACGGAAATGAAAATGTCAAAACGAAATAGAAATAGAAACGATAATTAATTCCGAACGGAAATTGTTGAAAATAAGTAAAAATTTTCTGCGTTTGTATTGGGTTTTAGTTGGGCTAAATCGCTGACTACGTAACTCTAGGGGTTTGTACGGACCATTTATTCTGGTCATTATTCGATATCCATACATCTAAATCTATGTTGTCTGTTAGAGTTAGGTTGCTAAGTTTTCCATTGAGAATGAGTTTATTGGCTGGACGCAAGCGCGAAAGCGGTTTGGCAGTATTTTGTTGATGATCAGAAAACGAAAGAGTTCGTGTTTAGTGAAAGTTGGATCAGACGTTAACAATAAACCATGTGGACTGCAGCTTGTCGGCAAGAATTAGACTAATCTGAAGGTAAAATATCTATCATAATAGTTCGAAACTTGCGTGTGTCACGCCTTAGGCGGGAGTGTTACTGGGCCTGGGCCGCAAATTAGACAGGCCCACAAACAATAGACGTACAGACGCACAGCCAGACAGACACCTCTTCACATTCCATAATTCATTCAATCCTCCGTCTTCCAAGCGTTCTCTAGGTCAGAGGTTCTCAAACGGCGGTACGCGTACCACTAGTGTACCACCAGGTCGCTATAAGTGGTACGCGAAAAAATTTCTATTAGTTTATGCCCATCTTTATCAATTTTTCCCATCTTTCTTTGATTAGCAATTAACTATTGAAGCCACTATTCTACGTAACCGTAACTGTAATCTTCAAACTTCTAAAGTGCCACTGGAAGACCAAGCGCAGGGCACCAAGCTATTACGAGCGTTATTCACGTCCACCATGCGCTTCTTTTTCTTTAAATTTTCTATGAGTTTTGCCCATCTTCTTTCTGCGTCCACCATGCGCTTCTTAAAAGTTTAAAATTTTCTACGCTAATTGCAAGGGTACTTCGCGCTCGTCTGTTGTTTTTGATCTGACCTTTGCTGGTGGTTTGCCAACATTCGATTTTTTTAGTCTGGTGGTACAATAAAAATACAGTTTGAGAACCGCTGTTGTCTGTCAACGCAAATATATCTATGTAGAAACTGAAACTGATATTTTCCAGAAACTGAAACGAAAACGGAAATTATTTTAAAACTGAAACTGTAATAGAAACTGAAATTATTTCAAAACTGAAACTTGAACTGAAATAGAAATTACGAACCCAAAACTGAATAAAAACTGAAACTGTAATTATTTTCAAAACTGAAATATCACTGGGAGAGACGTTTATAGTCTGTTTCATTCCTTGGGGTAGCACAATTGGATGCACAGTTCTGCATTGTGGCTTGGCCAAAAGACCCATCCATACCTGAAGATTGCAGGATGTGGGTAGGAATGTAAGGAGAGTTTAGTGGTTGAAGGTAGGTTGGAGCACTCAATGTTAGAATTTGATAGGTCAGATTGGGAAGTGTGAATCTTATTCTGAATTGTATGGGAAGCCAATGCAGCTGATTGATTGGGGGTTAAGGAGTTTGTACAGGGGGTGCAGACAGCACCATGCAAGCCAGTAAATTCTTAAGATCATCTTATTTAATTACAGTTGGATTGTGTCAAGATTAATGCTGAGGTTATTATCAGTAAGAAGTTTTATACATAATTGTAATCTACAAATTTATAAAGCGCTACTCTGAAGCTAAGCGCAGGGCACCAGCTTATTCATGAGCATTGCGTTGTATCAGAGGGGTTCTCCAGAGATCGATATCCAGTGGAGGTCCGAATCTGGTTGCCTGAGAGACCAGAGAGGAGGTAGAGCTGCTGCTAAGGGGGGCGTAGGGCGTAGAGGACAAGAAAACTTACAAGGTGGAAGATCGATGGATTAGGGTACGAAATCTTGAAGAGGTAAGGCTTCAGTTTGGAATGGAAAACCTGTGTGGTGATAAGTAGAGGAGTCTGGCAGATGACGGTGGGTGAGTGGCAGTATTGGTGGGGGAACTGAGAATATGCGGAATTCAGAGGAAGTTTGTTCAAAAGTTGAGATGCATGCATATGTATCAATGAATTGGTATGATATGTATATTGGATTCCATTAGTTTGAAGTATTTGGTTGTTGTAGTTATTATCTGCTGTTTCTACTTAGGCTCAACTCGCACGGTATGACTTCGACTTCTCAGCTTGGCCAGTAGATTTTGATGCCAAAACGTTTTTGTCTGGGTAAGTAGATCACAGAAAACTATCAGTTACTGTTAAACTCTGCGAGTACGGGTTCGAGCCTTCCCTGAAGGTTACTGTGTAGGGACCTTGAGCAAGTCCTTCACTTGCAATTACTAAGCACCATCGATTGATGCTTGGTCATTAAATAGTAGCGCTTAATAAATGCGTAATAATGATGGTCGCAAATGTATTGTTAAGAGAGTTCAAAAAGATCTTGTTGGTAGCGATAGTCTTTTGTGTACTGAGTTGATAGTTTGAGCTGAAAATTTTGGTGTTAGATCTGTGCATGTAAAGAGCTTGGTTGACGATTGAAGTACAGTTGTTATTGAACTGTCCATTTAATTAATTATACTTCAAAAATTAAGGCTGTGATTTCATAAGTTAATGCTACACAAAAAATTGTGCTAATTTACAGTTCAAAGCCCGACCAGTCAACAACTTTGGATGATTGTCGATGGAAATGATTGAACTCAATGATAATTGTAATCTCTGCCATTGATTTCTCATAAAACTCCACTGTTACTCGTATATTAAAGTATGGTTCAGGATCATGAAACTTTGACTTTGAACATGACAGACTTCATTGTGATTTCTATTGCAGTGATGGTAGTAAGAGAAGTGTTACATTCCAACACAACAACAGTGTAGCTCAGAGTTCAAAGCTATTGTCTCTACCAATGGATGTACTAAGGTCAGTGAGAGTCTTCATCATGTAAGGAGGCCCAGAACATTTTTCTGTGGGCTTAGCAGTAAGCTATTTTTAGACCACAGTCATAAACATTACGTCAGCCTTTCATATCAGTATTTGAGATTTGAATCCCGATATTTTATGTGAAGTTTTATTTCATTTTCAAGTCGTGTGTTCCATAATTATGGCATGGTTATTTGGATGTTGTTGTCTTACCCTGTGCCTATGTTTGAGCTTAAAAGATTTCACCCACAGATAGGGTCAGTTCTTTTGAGGACAACTGTTAAAGGAAGCGTGAATTAGAATTGCCTTACACTACCTTACTGTGTGTTTGCATTTTTATGTTCAGTTACATTCTTATTCTGAAATATTTGTTTTAGCCCTGAAATTTCTCGTTTTGATGAGCTACTGGAATCTGATATATCTAATCTTTTTTGTCACTCTGTGTGACATCGTCACTGCAATGTTCTGTTTTGCACAGGTTTAGTTTATAAATTGTAGTTATACCTGCGTTCACACGTTTGGACGAAGAATGCTCTACCCTGGTGCCCTCTCTCTTATCCAGTCTCTTATCGGTGAGTACTGGTTAAAATTCTTCGTTGTTTGTACCGTACATACTCAATACTCATGTATTAACCCAGCTTTCTATAGGCTAACCTTTGTATTTCAGACCCATTAAATCTAAAATACGGTGCACATAGTACCATTTTGATATGCTGTATCCTAGATAAAAAATAATTATTAAACTTCATTAACCTTTTTGAAATTATAATGTTAAATTTTCTTTAGTTATCAATTAAAAGTCATTGTCAGATTGACTGCATGTCATGTCTACACATCAGTTGAAAGTTCTTCTGATTTCAAAACCTCTGTAATGACCTGCAGAGTTGAAGAAACGGTGCAGTATATGGGCCATTACTTTACGTTGACTTTCTTTACAGCTATCCAGATCATATTTCATGAGAACCAGCTTTTGTACTGTCTAGATACAGTTGCATAATTCCCATATTATGAATATGATAATTAAAATTATTTAAAAACCATTAAATATAGTTGTTAATATTTCTTGTTTAGCATCAGCTCTGATAGAAGGACGAGAGAAACTGGTTGAACAGGTAGGTACTAGCCTTACCAGGTGTGGTCTGATTTTGTGTGCACAGTTTTCTGTAAATTTATTCTTTAGAGTTTTTATATAATTATAATTCAGGAAAGGCACTCTTACTGTGTGAATTTTCGTTATGTAATGTAACTAGACATTTCTATAGCTACTTTGTTTTAGCAGCTGGCTAAGTGTACAGACTGTGATGTAATGTAACTAGACATTTATGCAGCTACTTCATTTCAAAGTATTGTTTCAATCATATATGAAACTGGGGTCAAGAAATCTAGTGTTTGGACTCTTTGCATGGTGCGATGGAACCCAAGACCGTGTTTGGGCACTCCGTGCCTTGATTTTCTGGCACCCGACGATCTGGGAGAGACCAGTGTGAAGACTAAGGCATGCATGGACCCAGATGGAGGAGGTGTATCTTCACCTTTTATTGGGTCAGTGAGGTTCAGTTGTAGTCTCCTGACTAACAGAGTATCATGAACGGAACCTATCTGAACGAATCAGACTGAAAATGTCTGAAGATGTTGAGACTGACATCAATCATTCCTAAGTTTTACACTAAGGGTACACCGATCCAATCGAACCCAATTGACCGAACAGGTTGGGTTTGATCAGTTCTGTGTACAGAAGGCTTGAGAGGTTGATAGAAGATTGACTGTGGGTGCTGTAATTCTGACAAATGACTTTGATGCCATATTGATTTTAGTACCATGGCTCTCGTGCCAAAGTGCACACTGCGGATGATAACGACATCGACACGATGTTTGTTGACCGGCGTAAAGCAGCAGATAGTGAAAATGGAAGATTCCTGGTGAGAAAGCTACCATAGTATATTTTATGTGTAAAGGTTTTTTGTACGCGTATTTCTTCAGTTGTGTTTTGTTATGTTTTAAGTAGGGCTGTACCGAACATTCGCTTTGTATTTGCTTCGGGGCCGAATAGTTGGCCAAATAGCTATTCGGTATTCGGCCAACTAGTAGCGGTCGGACCGAATACGAATAGTGGTCACGTGACATCTGTTTCCGCATATGCGGCTGCTATAGCAAGTGGACTGAAGTAGCTCTCTCATTAATGTAATATATGCTGTGGTTCAGTGTTTAATCTAGACGTCTTTGGGGGGGAATATGTTCTCCCCCCCCAGAGGCCAGCAATATTATAATGTAGAGACCTTTTTGGGGAGGGAAATTCCCTCCCCCCAGGATATATAGTTTACCCCCGCCTCCGAGAGGTCAGGAATTCCTTAAAAAAAGGTCATCAACCTTTTTGAGAGAGTAATTCCTATAGAAAAAGTGTAAAAGTTGGACGAATGACTAAAAAAAGGTCATCAACTTTTTTTCAGGATGACAAGATGAAAGTTGAAAAAGTCTGAAACTCTTGATGGATGAAATGAAAAAAAATTTTTTGGTCCCCCAGAAACCTTGTTTCCCCTCCCAGAAGAGGGGGACTAGATTAAACACTGGCTGTGGTTGCAGCCAGGGTTTGCCTACTGCCTGCACCACTGTATCTCTGTGTACAGTGAGTGTACGTTAACGAATTTTTGAATGTTATCGGTAGACCTATTTTGTACACTATTCATATTCGTATTCGGCCGAATAGTTGGTCCAATTATTCGTATTCGGCCGAATAGTGATAGTCACCTATTCCAGTGCTGTCCAACCTTTTCGACACCGCGGGACACCGAGAAATTATTCTTGAAGCTGGGGGCCGCACCACTAAACTCAAAAGCAACGACTAAAATTTATTGAAATTTATTAACTGTGAGAACAGTACATTTTAAACTTTAAACAAGTTTAATACGTTTTGGGAACTGGATTTTGAGTTCACATTGTCAAATGATAAGCCAAGTTGCAACCGAATAGCCATGCAAGTAGGCCAGTGACTATGTCTGCCAAGTTACAACCGAATAGCCATGCAAGTAGGCCAGTGACTATGTCTTTTACCTTAATTTTGACACAAATTGTAAAAATTTTGCATACTCGGGCAGGCCATTTGAAACCAGCCCGCGGTCCGCGTGTTGGACAGCACAGACCTATTCGGTACAGCCCTAGTGGTGTAAGGTTTTTTGTACATGTATTTCTTTAGTTGTGTTTTCTTATGTTTGAAGGTTGAGTATGATCCCTGTTCCTTTATACATTTTCATGCCATGTAATGTACATAATGATACATTTAGTTGTAGTACCAACCCTTCACCTGCAATGTTAAATGTTCATTTCTCGTTGGAATTGTTTTGACTGAGTGATCTGAGGAATTTCGATGTCTTATGGATTTCTACAGGTTGTCTGTTCCGAAGGCAACGCTGGGTTCTACGAAGTCGGGTGCACGGTCACCCCTCTGGAGGCCGGGCACTCGGTTCTTGGATGGAACCACCCTGGATTCTGGGGTAGCACTGTGAGTTTATTTAGTTTAATCCGTGGCAAAAGGCCTGTTCTTGCTTAGAACTTAAAATCTGTCTTCTTGTGCTTCAACTGAAGACTAACAGTGAATTTCGTACCACTGTTTACTTTATGTAGCTCTGCACAAGGCTTGGATATATAGCTAGCATTTTACAGCAAAATGGATGTTGGCCGCTGATGTATCTAATCTAATTATTAATTATTAATAATCTAATCTGAATTTTGCAATTTTGTGTTTATATAAGTTACTTTCATTTATACATATATATGTGTGAATCCGAGCGTATGTGTAGTGCCTTCTGAGAACCTTTTAAATGCATTATGTCGCATATGCATTGTGTTAAACTACTTGTAGCTTGCTTCAGAACAGAGAAATGTTGAAAATTGCAGTGATTTTGTGCCCTGTACAGGGTGTACCAAGATGTCTTTGCCTGTGTTGTAGGGTATTCCACTTCCGAACCAGGAGCAGAATGCAATTGATGCAGTGATGCAGTATGCGATACATGGTCTGGACTTTAAGCCAGAGAATATTATTCTTTTTGCTTGGTCTATCGGAGGTTATGCTGCAACGTGGGCCGCCATGAAATATCCCGAAGTCCGACATGTGGTATGTTGCCAAACCTCGATTATTATGCCATCTGGTAGTAGACATCACAGACCTACATTCGGTTCTTAGCGATGAGATGTCTTAGTGACTTCTCTGCTGCAGACATTGTTTATCTTGTCTGTCTAATGTCTATTGAGCAGTGGCGTCACTAGGGCTGGTGTCACCCGGTGCGGTAAGTCATGGTGTCACCCTCAAAAAAAAGATGACTTTTTTTTAGGAATTCGTCTCCCAAAAAACCTTTTTCTAGGATTTCATCTCCCAAAAAAAGTTGATGACCTTTTTTTTCTTCTTTTTTTTTGTACTTCTTACATCCTTCTTTTCCGGTCTCCAACCATAATGCCATCATTACCTCTTTACCTTTTACAGGAATTCGTCTCCCAAAAAAAGTGATGACCTCATGTTTAAAAAAAAATTTTTTTTCTCATCTTGGGTGTCACCCCCCTCCTAGGGTGTCACCCGGTGCGGTCCGCACCCCCCTAGTGACGCCACTGCTATTGAGAATAAACTTATATAGCGCCCCTTCAAGAAATCTACTCAGTGGCGCTCCCGACCCAGGCCCGGTCAAAAAGAAAGGTCTTAAGAAGGCCATAGAAAGTACCTGAGAGCTCGCTAGGGAGGGAGCGAAGCAAGAGAGGTCATTCCAGACAGTAGGGCCCACCACGGAGAATGCCCTAAGCTGCGCCATAGCAGTAACATAGGGGACTACAAAATAATTGTGTTTTTATTGTTTAGTGTTCTTGCTTGGTACTGGTTCTAGGTTACAACACATTACCTTAATTCTTGGTATGTCCTTAGTAATGGGTTTGACTGGTGAATAGCATCTGCTTGCTTGTTTGCAGGTGCTGGATGCCACATTCGATGACATTCAACCATTGGCTGTTTCAAAGATGCCTGCTAGCTGGAGTAAGTACACGTGCTAGACGGGTGAATTGAACTGAAGATTATCTTTGTGGGATCCGGCTGAGTGAATTTGAAGACTTTGGCTGGACTGTGATTTCATGTAGGAGAAACTGTTGCAAGACATCTTGTATTAAAACACTGTTGGAATTTGGAAATCTTTAGATTTGATTTAATTTGCCATTTACAATTGTTTCCATCAAGTTTGTTGCCCAGTGCGTATGTGATCAATGCTGGTGAGACCATTGATGTAGTCCTTCTCTTAAAACTTTTTTGACGAGTGTGTACTAAAATGTATGGAAAACTAATCCCTCTCGTCATTAAAGGTTTAAAGCCTTTCAGTTTGTGTTTCTAGTTCAGAATGTTGTGGAGTAGAACTGTGCATTTGTGTAACGTTAACAGTTTTAGAACCTCATAGTTGGTTATCTAAACACTTCACACGACATCTTTGTTAGTCACACAGCACTGCCTACACTAAATGATATTTTATTTCTAACTCAGTTTATAATGCAATTGGCAGGAGAACTTGTCAAATGCTTGTAAACTGACCTATGAAAGAATATACAGATAAATTATTGAAGTTGGATCATGGGTAGTGTTCTAGTTTGTGCCAGTTTTTTTATAAACAGTTTTGATATTTTCCAGTATGCATATGTAGACCTAATGCAATCTTTGTTTGGTTTTTGTTTTGATTTTTTGAGATTTTGATTGATTTGATTGTAGGAACTCTTGTTGAAAGAACAGTTAGGCGTTACCTAAACCTAAATAATGCAGAACAACTGCTAAGGTAAGTAATAAGTTTCTGTACTCATAGTAATGAAGGATTGTAATGTACCCCTCAGTCATTTACACAGGACCTTCATATATTCTTGTGAAGTGGCTCTGTATACGGGTGTCTGTTAGAGCAAAGCAGACAGCTGTGACTTGATACAGGCCATTTTGTAATTCACTGCAAGAGGACCGTACTTTGAATATCTGACTTTATGTGGTCATGGTGACATTCTGGTACCTTGTGTCATGGTATCTTGTGTACTACCTGTTCTGTTCTGCAGATGTAACTATTTCTGTGGAATAGAGTGTGGACAGCACAAGATGGTAAGCAGAGAAACATTGAAATCTAACTGCAGGTCTGCAGCAGTTCGAGATGGTCTGGTTAGGTTAGACAGCATTTTGAAGTTGCCAAGCTGAGTAATGAGTATATGTTGTGTTTGCATGCTTCTGGAAAACTGTATAGTGTCTTTTGAAGAACTTATTATAAATGCAGCTCCACAATGTGCTATGCAATCATTTGTATTGTTTATTGATAAAAGGGTTGTGGTCTAGAATGTGTACTGTAGCCATGCCAGTAAGCAATTTAGTTGCACACTTTTTTTTACGGGGTGCTTGATAGTGTAGTGGTTAGCATGCTGAACTGTAAATCGAGAGGTTGGAGGTTAAATACCACCAGGGCAGAAATTTGGTTTGAGATATCTGCACCCCTAGCCAACTCTGCTATAATGAGTACACTGGCTGTACACTGTTGATGGAAAGATGAGATGGCAAGGGAGAGGACTGGCCGCCCGCCGTCATAATAAAATGAGTCTAAGAAAAGTCACTAGCATTTTATACCTATGGCTGTCTCAGGGTTAGTTTAAGGGACTGCTTTTCTGTGTATTGAGTTACCACACTGCTGTTCAAGGACTACACAGTCCTGCTCATGCCAGGCTCAGCAGCCAACAACTGATGAGTCCCTGGCATTCTCTTTCTCTCCTCTCCACTCCACCTCCTTCCAACTCTACTCCTTCAACACCACTTCCTTCCTGTGCGATTTATTCTCCGCTATATGTTTATTACTTCCTTTACCTGTTTATGTAGAATGCAGATTGTCTGAAACGTGATTGAATTGGTGATGATTGTGCATTTTAAATGCCAGCATTTTTAAATACAGGTACCCTGGTCCAGTTCTTCTGATCAGAAGAGCTAGAGATGAAATGATTACAACTGTGTGAGTAGTCATTTAATTTATTCTGTACAGTTCATAAGCATTTACTCGTATATATATGCAAGCTTACACATGTATCTAACGTCAGGGCATATTTTAACTGTATAACTAGTGGGACAAATGTCCCAGTAGTATTAAGATTTGTCCCAGTAGTTAGGCTGATTTGTCCCAGGCAATGTATGGTTAAAGTATAAGTAGTGGGACAAAATGTTGGAAGAGTTTTAAGATTTGGCCCAGTAGTAAATTGCCAAAGAGGTCATGAACTTTTTCGGGAGATGAATTCCTAAGAAAAGGTCATCAACTGTTTTCGGGAGGTGACGTTTTCGGGAGATGACTTCCTAAAAAGAGTCAAAAACGTTTTCTGGAAGTGAATTTGTAAAAGAAAGGTCATCAATTGTTTTCGGGAGGTGACTTTTTTGGGAGATGACTTCCTAAAAAAAGGTCATCAACTTTTTCGGGGAGATGAATTCCCAGAAAAAAGTCATCAAAGTTTTTCAGAGACGAGTTCCAAAATTTTTTCCCATAGTCAAAATTCCTTAAAATATGCACTGTCTAACGTAGTATCTGATGTAAGTCGGAAACTTCTATAGCATATAGAGATATAGATAACGTGCAAGACTTCAGTCAGTGATCACTTCAAAGCCACTTTTCAAATTAGAGTATTTGAACAGAACAAGTTTTGATCCATGATGTGCCAGAGACCAAAAGAAACACTGTGAAAGATAAGGAATGTGAAAAATAAGGAATCCAACAAATGTAGAAATGTATTAAAAACCCGTTTTCTATGCAGGCAGTTGGCTGGCCGACTGGAGAAAGGATTCCTGTTTTTTTCCATTGGATTTGTTGATTGGATTAATTGCTGGTCGATTGGGAAGATTGATATGTTTGGAGTAATGACCTTGTTTACTGGGTAACTGCTATTTATTACAACTGTTGATGTATGTGGGGGGCCTGTAGAGTAATGGATAACACACTGGTGTGAAGAGCAGTAGGTACCAAGATCGATTCCCATAGACCCCGTTAGGTTTATTCAGCCTTCCACTCGCTAGGTGGCGGTGGTGGTTAAATGAATAGTAGGCCGTGATTTACGCCCTGTTGGCTGCCATATAAAAACACTTCTATTTGACTCCTGTAAAACTATTCTCATGTGCTTCTACTGTATACATGTATGTAAGGCGCCCTGTGTGGCTGCCGTTTCTACTATATGTATGTTCACTCTACAGAGCAGTGCGGTTAGCAGGTGCTTAACTAAAGAAAAAATGATTATTTATTTATTATTATTATTATGTTGACTGGTGTTGATTGACAAACTGATCAGCCAACCAGCAGACCTGTTTCTCAGGATCAGCCGCTTTTGTTGCTCAAAGCAAAATGGCTTTGGGTGTCTGAACGACTGTTGTCCTCCGTGGATGTTCCATCGTGTGCTTATCAATGCTGAATTGTTTTAGAGTGTGACTTTCTGACTCTGATTTTGGTCTGGCTGTTCTTATTTCAGTGATCCTACAGTTATCTCGTCAAATCGTGGAAATGATTTGCTGATCAAACTGCTTAAAAATAGGTACGTCCATCATATGTCCTGACCCATTTGTTTTCTGTGACCTGTTACTGTGTTTTCCATAGTAGCTTAAAATTCTCAATGTAATTTTTTTATATTTATTGATATGCCTTTGGTTTAGCGATATTTATACATACATTTTATCCAAGGGCTGCACGAAGGCTGTGAGGAGTGTCATGGCCTTCCACCACCACCTAAAAGATGTTACCAGGGCCTACACAACTGTTCTGGTACATGCATAATTGCAGTGTATAATATTTGCAATTTATTGCGTGGCTATCAGTGATATGTCTTTGTGTTATCGCTAGCCATGTATACGTCTGCTGATAAAGGCATGGGCATTAATACTATTTGATTGTTATATGGTACCACGTACTTGTATTGCATCGTTCTATTAATAGTTTTCTTGCTGTGTTGTCTGGCAGTTGAAATTTGTTTGAGTGAAGCACAGATGTGACACCATTGTTAAACATTTAGCTTTTTTACGGGTACGTGGAGAAACAACTAATTTTATGTGATGCACCTTGACATGAACCATAAGAGCAGTGAGGAAAATATGTAAAAAATGTGCAAGTCTGCTACTTGGCTGGCTGTGTTGGTTGTTTAGCATGTATTTAAGTACAATTTGTCATGTATGTTTTCCAGGTATCCATTCATTGTCGATGAATCAACTGTTCCAGTTCTAAATGAATGGCTTAGTGTGGATAAGCAGGGCCAAAGTAAGTTTGGCATTATTCTCTTTGTTTTACTTGCCTTGTAAGCAAAGCTCAAGATTGGTTTAGATTATCATAAGTGTTGTTGCCTAAGATCGTTGCTTCTCTTTACATTCAGAGGCACAAAGAATTTTTTGAACTTGTTTCACAGAGTTGCGGAAGTAAGATTTTAAGCAGAGGAAACATAATCGTATGAAGGACAACTGTGCAGTGCGTTGATCGGGCTTCAAGTACACTTGCTTTCTTATCTTATTTAAGCCTGCCAAGATCACCGAGTTGCCTGCATAAACCTATAAACTGGTAGTTCTGCAGTGGATAGTTTAGATACTGAAGTTAGGATTTAAGGTTTTTTCTGGTTATCTTTGAACCAGCCGTCGTGTGGGCAAAGTATGGCGTAAGAGACGATTGGTGTTCAACCATCATCTCGTCCTGTTATGACTCTACCGATTCTATCAGCTACCCATCACAAATTGGTAATTCTTTTCTTCCTGAACAATGTGCTAATTCTAGTAACTCCAAACTTAACTGTTAAATGAATTATTTACCCAACAGCACTGAATTCTAAGACAAACTAAAGATTGTGTGAAATATGAGGCAGGGTAAGGCTTAGAAATTTCTGCAATTTGATGTAAACTGGTGGGGAGAAAAAATTGAAGAGGTAAATGTCTAGATAAGGTATTTATTATTATTAGAAGGTTTATAAAGTGCACAGGGTGCTTGATAGTGTAGTGGTTAGTGCACTGGACTGTTAGTCAAGAGGTCAGGGGTTCAAATCCCCACCAGGGCAGAAATTTGGTTCGAGATTTCTGTTCCATCTGTGCCCCCTAGCCAACTGTGCTATAGCTGTCTGTGGGAAGATGAGACGGCAAGAGAGAGGACTGGCCACCAGACCTCATAAGCCAAGGCTAAGAAAATGAAGTTGCTAGCACTTCATACCCATGGCTGTCTCAGAGCTAGCTTAAGGGACTGCTGTTCTTCTTTATAAAGCATTAATATAAGTAAATACACAGCATATGCGCTAAATACGCTGCATGTGCGCTTGTATTTGCATGTTTATCTTTGTTATATGCCTGTTAGCAACAGTCCACTTGGGTGTGAACTTCAAGATGGCTGTTCTGACATTAGTGCAAGTAAGATAATAGCAATTCATCAACTGATAATTTGGACGACATTGGTGTAGAGTCAAGAGGTTATCTTAATTCTGCCTGAATATTCAGCTGGTGTTGGTGTGGTGTTCGTAGGTGAAGGATTTCATCACAATGAAAAGGTCCAGTTGACATTGTTCTTGGTAAGTGCAAAGTGGCTTGTTTTGTGTTGCAAAGAAACTGATTTCGTATGGTGCCTTTGAGAGGTTTCTTAAAGGTGCTATACAGATGTCTAGATACGTGCATACATATACACGTAGTTGGTTGCACACTCATGCTGTTATACATCACACAAGCTGGAATTCTGTAACACGCAATTCATGCTTTGATGCCTCAATGTTAGCTGTTGGTGGCCCCATATACAGAACCAACAGCTAACACAATATTAGGGTGTCCCACAATTACATGGGAAAAATTATTTTGCTAAATATGTCTCGTGTCTCACCGTCCAAAAACGTGTCTTTTTGAGCACATTAGACTCTAAAATTTTAGCACATTTAGAAAATAGAAGTACCGTAAAGTCTCTCAGTTTCCAGAAATCTTATCACTTCTGTGCAAAATGTCTATTATTATAAACAAGTTGTGTAAAGCAGCCACTAAGCAGGGCCGCTCGTTAAACATGACACAGGAAAAGCGGATGGTGACACCATCTTATTCTGTCCGTGACATACCATCAAAAGTTAACAGGCAGGATTTATCATTAAAGTGGCAACACCTGAGAATATTGGAAGATGGGGCCAATGTAAGGCGCTTATGTCTGCCGTGCTTGGCTAAGGTATATATGTGTATAAAAGTACAGACATCTGCCATTACTTTAGCTTCGCTTGTGCACTAAGTAGGACGGACAGCTGCCACAGTACTGTCGAAAATGTAGTACATTTTCAGAAAAAATTGGGGACCTCAATAACATTAGTATGTATGTATGCATATGACAGTTTATATAGCACCTAACAAGAACCTCATGAAGCTGCTAAATATATGTAGCTGTAAACGTCTATAGCATGTTTCCGAAATATGTCGCAAAAATACCATTATAGGCACTATAAAAGGTATGGAGGTTGATTAATTTTCTGTGATTGACTGGTTGTTGTGTGTAGTCTATATTTAAAACTGGAATCAGATTAATTTCCATATTAAACAAAGCAGTTTAACTTCATTTGCCATTTGATGCTATGTTGATTGCTGTCCAACAGAATGTGGTTGTTAGGGTATGTACTTGGACTACTGCAGACAAGTATACCGCAAACAGTCCTAGTGTGATGAAGAGTTCAAGTTTCATATACCTTCCTAAAGCTGCAATGATGCAGAAACTGTGGTTGTTTTTTGGGGAATTCTCATGGTTCTAAGGAGTTAATCTTGGACAGTAATGGGATAGTTCATGTTTTGTCAGTATAGGCAACACTTTCTGTTAGCAGTGGCCGTTTACTACACTGTTCTGCAAGCAGTGGCGTCACTAGGGCTGGTGTCACCCGGTGCGGTAAGTCATGGTGTCACCCTCAAAAAAAGTGATGACCTTTTTTTAGGAATTCGTCTCCCCAAAAAAGTGATGACTTTTTTTAGGAATTCCTCATCTTCCAAAAATTTCATCATTTCATGTTGGGTGTCACCCCCCCCCTCTGAGGGTGTCACCCGGTGCGGTCCGCACCCCCCGCACCCCTCTCGTGACGCCACTGTCTGCAAGCTCATTGAGATGAAGGCAATATAATAAAGGAGTAAACAGTTTAGCATCCCTTATGCCATGTTTTTTTTGTTTAAAAAATTGACCGAGAACATCTTTTGGATTATGTGCTATTCTTTCGTTCCAGGCAAGCAAGTACATGGAGGAGTTTGACTCAACACATTGCACACCACTTCCAATGCAATTCATGCACGAACCCTGGAAAGAAACTAAATGAACAGTAGAACTGTGGTCATCAAAAGACATTACTGTAGGCCATTCTGCTGCTTGCCAAAGCACATTTCTTTTCCATGTTTCCATCTACTACACCAAAACAAGCCTTTTCCACATGGCAGACCAAATACTGACAACTGTTTCCAGTTCCTGATCTGTAAAAATTCAGACTTAATGTACATCTTGAAATAAGGAAATTCACTTTCAGATTTTGCAGTTGTTGCTTGGCGTTTTAATGATAATTAGTTTGTTGACCTCATCATTCTTAAAGAACAACGTGTTCTACTGGTAACTGATGCAGAAAGAAGGTTTACTCAGTTTCCACCTTGTGTAAATCGTCCATGTTCAGGATGCCGTGAATAGCTTTGTCTTTTAACAGGATATAGTTTCAGATACTAGTTTTTGTACCTAGTGCTAAAGTTGGCAAAATATCTTTTATGAATTCTGTTTATCGTTTTATTTTTCCAACGTAGATTTTACTGTTGGGCATATTAAGTTATGCTTCCACTGAGAAATTACTTTGAGTTCTTGCTGTAGTGCATGTTGGTACGAGGCATTTATACAGGTAAATTGTTGGATCAGTTGTGCTTATTTGTGATACAATGTTCTTGGAAAAAATAAAATATGTGGTGGAACTGATGAGAGGAGATTAGCTTTGCTGTTTTATTTCTGAAACTGCCATACAATACAGAAGCCTAAGGGACCTCCTTATCTCACACTTGTGCACTGTGGCTTGGGTACAGCATGTTTTGTGTATTGGACCATCTCTTGGAACAATCTTCGTCTTAAAACACAAACTGTTACAAATGGTGCAGCTAAAGGAACATTTCAATGGAAGACATGTGTTTTTCGATAAACATGTATAGCAGTGTTCCAGAGCTCTTTACACATCTATTGACAACGCGTTTTGTCTATTGGACAAAGCTGACATGGTCTATCCCTTGATCAACCACTAACACTAGCTTTCTACTAAGTTTTAGCTCTAGAGCCAAAAATAAATTTATGATCTCAAGTAATTGTAATCATGAGTAGTTAACTCTTTGATATTTGGATGTAATCATGTTTTAGTTAAACCAACAGCCATAGTAACTTAAATTATTATTAAATTTGTGTTTTAGTTTTAAGTTTGTTTTATAGTTTTATGGCAGATACATGACTACTGAGTAGTTTGAACAAACAACTGCATTTAACACATCCTGTACTTTGTCAGTAAGGTTTATGCTATGTTTGCAGCTGACAAATTACAGGTGGCAACAAGACTTACAATACCTGATACATGCATTACTTAACACCCCCCATTCGTTCTGCAAAACTGTTCAACTTACTGTATGCATCCAATATACTCGGCTAGGTGCTACAAACCAAGACAGCAAACTCCTGTGCCAATTTGGTGGCTGGTCAGGCTGTATACAATTTACTTATAGTTATTGTGATCTTTGCTGTTAGTTATGGCTTTCACAAAACCCCTTTGTACCAGGGCATATTTTAACTGTATAACTAGTGGGACAAATGTCCCAGTAGTGTTAGGATTTGTCCCAGTAGTTAGGCTGATTTGTCCCAGGCAATGTATGGTTAAAGTATGAGTAGTGGGACAAAATGTTGGAAGAGTTTTAAGATTTGCCCCAGTAGTAAATTGCCAAAAAGGTCATGAACTTTTTCGGGAGATGAATTCCTAAGAAAAGGTCATGAACTGTTTTCGGGAGATGACTTCCTAAAAAAAGGTCATCAACTTTTTCTGGAGGTGAATTCCTAAAGAAAAGTCATGAAGTGTTTTCGGGAGATGACTTTTCAGGAGACGACTTCCTAAAAAAAGGTCATCAACTTTTTTGGGGGAGAAGAATTCCGAAGAAAAGGTCATCAACGGTTTTCGGGAGGTGAGTTTTTTGGGAGATGACTTCGTAAAAAAAGTCATCAACTTTTTCGGGGAGATGAATTCCCAGAAAAAGGTCATCAAAGTTTTTCAGAGACCAGTTCCAAAATTTTGTCCCAGTAGTCTAAATTCCTTAAAATATGCACTGCTTTGTAACCAATCAAGATCTGTTAATACCGTGCTGTCGAACCCGCAGGCTGATTTTAAGTGGCCGCCCGAGCTGAATACCAACCCCAAATAAAAAAATTGCAAGCACAATTCAAAGCCAAATATCTCACTAACAACGTGCTTGAACGTTTATTGATATCCTTTTTGGCACTGAATTATTATAAAGCAAGCCATACATGCTAACATGCTATTGTTCATCGATTATTACCTAATTATTGCCAATTTGCCATGCATAATAAATTTTAACACAGTAATTTTCAATAAATTTTAGTCATTGCTTTTGAGTTTACTGGTGTGGCCCTTGGCTTCAATAATAATACGTATAAGCTTCAGTCCATCCTTTAAGGAAGCCAGCAAGGATTCTACATTTAAAAAGTCCTTGGGAAGCCAGTGAAGGGATTCCCCGATGTAGGAAGAGATGGGCAAACTTCATGATGGGCGAATTAAGTAAGTAAGGAGAAATTACAGGCAAAACAATGGAAAAATTACATTTAAAAAACTAAGTTTTAATATGGTAAATATCGTTTTCGTTTTCGTTTGATCTATTTTCGTTTCGTTTTAGTTTTTATTGTTACAATATTAGTTTTAGTTGTTGTTGTCTGCGTATTTTCGTTTTAGTTTTAGTTTTCGTTAACGAAAACGTCTAATTTCGTTAATTGCCATTTTCGTTTTCGTTTTCGTTAACGAAAATAACACTAGATTTGCAGATCTGAAGGTGATGATTTTCTGGAGATGGATTGACGTGCAAAACTGTCGGTATACTAGCTAGGCCTACATTCTCGAAGCCTAGATTCTAAAAATTGGATTATTAGAGGGAGCCATAGAAACGCACCCTGACACACCGAATTATGCGAAGTGGAGATGGAAAATTGAAACAAAACAACAAGTGTATGAAAAACATTTATTGTTTTTCTTTCCCAACAAATTTCGAGTGCTATATTACTAGTTTAAAATTATTGGTCAAGCTTGCACAGATGGGTCTAATTTAATCTATGTTGCGTTTTATTCATTTGCACAGGCAAGAAGGTTGAAATGTTGACGTCGCAGATAATAATAGGATACATGTTGTACGCTGCTTGACACCGTTTACTGCAACCTTAATTTAATAAAATATGAACAAAAACTTGAGGTAGTCGCTCCAGTAACGATTTGGTTCGGGGCAGAGATTCAGAGGGCAGTGCGGTATCAGACAGTAAAAACCGACCCATGTGATATGGGTCGGTTTTTACAGCTGTATGCTGTAAAATTATAGAAGCTCTAACTTCCTTGATGGGATTAAATTGTGTACAGTATTATCGAAATATTTACTGTTACGCTTATTTCTGTCGGACCAACAGTTGGCACAGCTCAGCACTAGCATATCCGAATATCTATTATTACTAGTATTATTACTCCATATTAGCGTTATCTCATGTATTTCGTCTTTTTCTTCTTTTTCCGTTGCTTGTTTTTTTTATGTAACTGGCTGTGGTTTGTCAGCAAGAGCTGAATAAACGAATGTATATTTATATTTATTGATAGTGGTTAAAATCAGGATAATCTGTCTTTTAGCATATCTTATTATTCGCACATTATAGTATATAATTTCAACGTCGCAAATTAATTTCAACATTAACTTGCATAGTTCGCACAGACCAGAATATAAGTTTGTAAAATAAGCATAGAACAAGCAGAAATGAGCTTTATGCAAAAGAAACATGAATCAGTAAGAAACTAGAGCTGCTATTGGAGGTCTTTGGTTTGTCCTCTGCTTGAGTTGAATAACATTTCGAATGGTTCAACAGAAATAAGTGCAACAGCAAACATTTTGATGATACTGTACACAATACACATTCCAAACCCATTGTAAATAACAATTTCTCATGTGATGTTGTAATTTTTAATGCGTAAAACTACTGGTGCACCCGCTCCGTAAATGTACGTCTATAATCGAGGATGCTAAAATGATAGATTGCCAAAACAGATTCAGTCACAGCCTCCTGATCCCATCCAAGCTTCTTGCCAGGATGTGTTCAGAATCAGATCTGGGTGATCAGTATTTAGGTCAGACCTTATTGTATCCTCTGTATATTGAACATTTTGCTGATCCGACCAGTGATTTGCTGCTTTAGGAAATGCCTAACAAGCTGGCTAGTCAGGATGCTATTACAGAGGACTGCATCCACTGGATGTGGACATACCTACCGGACCACCTGTTGCTCACCATCTTTCAGCATCTATCGCCGAGAAAAGTTTTAGATGTGTCGCAGGTAACTATATTCATTCATTCGAGTATTTATGTAGCACCTCTTCAAGGGAGCTACTCAGAGGTGCTCCTGGCTCCAGCACAGCCAAATATGGTCATGTTGCTGCACACAAATGATTGCTTGTCCAGAGATGATTAAATCGTCACTTGGTGCCGTGACAGATCTTTTTTATTGAAATTTATGGAGTTGATATAGCCATAGTATATTTAGCCAAAAGCATTAATTTATGTGAACGCTTGTAAAACTTTCTTACAGGAGGCATTTCATTTCTAATGGCCGCTGTTTGATAGGTCTGCTATCAATGGCACCGCGTGGCGCTGGATGAATTCTTATGGCGAGACTTGTTCTACCGATATTTCAAGATTAAGCGTAACATCTCAATGGCTTCTGGAATGTCCTCTTGGCGATCTGAGTTTAAGCGTTTGGTCTACCACACTCCCGCCGTTGAAAGCGAGGTCATGCATGAACACAAGGATCAAGTCCTTCACGTCAGCTTTGCTCACAATGGTCGACTGTTTGCCACGACTTCTAAAGATGGGTTCATTAAGGTTGGTTCTGTACATATTATACTGACTCAGTATTAACTTTTTTGTTTGCAAACACCAATTTTTTTAGTGGATTTGCATGGTAATTTTATTTTGTTCGTTAATGAATATTGCCGAGTTGTTATTATAACGAATAGCAAAGCAACTGTGTATTGTTGCTTGAGTATTCCCTATATAACAACTAAATATTCAGTAACATTATCTAATGAACACCAACAACCGTGTCTGGCTTCCTAGAGATTACTGCTGCTGACAGGAAGGGCTGTTATGAAGCTGGTAAAATTACTACAGCTGTATACAACGTTCATCAATGTAGCCAGAAGCGTAATTTGTCCGGTATTGAATCACAATAATTTTGGCCCTTAGCTACGTTGCAATGTGGCCTGTTCAAGCAATTGGACATTGTCATCTGCCAACAGGCTACAGTGCAACTGCTTTCATATCAAACAGTTTACATCATCTTTCTATCCACACAAGACCTACATAAATTTTACACTACTTTTTGCAGCATTTAGAGTGATATATTTAATGGGACAATCTGAAATTGGCCGTTTTACTATCTCTTTTACTATTGCATTTTACTATCCCTTCGTTTTTCTTATTTTAAGCACTGCAGATTATATTATTGGAGGAATTTCCTCTTTCAGTAAGCTGCACCCATAGAAGAAGAAGAGCAGTCCCTTTAGGTAGCCCTGAGGCACCCATGGGTATGATGTGTTGGCAACTTCATTTTCTTAGCTTGGCATATAAGGGCACTGTCTTATCTTCCCACCTACAGTGTATGGTCAGTGAATTTGTGATAGCTGAGTTGGCCTGGGGGTGCAGGTGGAGCAGAAATCTCAAACCAAATTTCTGCCCTGGTTTGAATCCCTGACCTCTCGATTGACAGTCCAGTATGCTAACCACTACACTATCAAGCACCGCCATAGAAGTTCATGTAAAAAAACGCAACTTACAGTCAGAAAAATACAGTACATACTTTTCCGTGTGCAGTGTAGCTATTATGTAAGCTATAGTTGGGTCATTTCGAGATTTTCTAACTCACGTTGACAATGTAATGTGCTTGTGGTCACTGAAGGTTCAAAGATTTATGAAAATGCACTTTTGTGTTGTATTTATTATTTATTTGTATTAATTATTTAACTTACGTTCAGGTGTGGAGTACTGCCTATCCGTGTTCCTTGAAGTACTATGCAGACATGAAGGAATACACGTGGAAGTATACGCAGTTTTCACAGTTCAATTCCAGTGATACTTTGCTTCTCGTTTCTGGTGTTCATTTTGGGTCTCACAGTACATCTGGCGAAATTGCTGTCTTTAGCATTGACTGTAAGTTCCAAATTAATCTCCTTCAGGCAATTTTTCTTTTAAATTTGTTGCATTTAACACACACCTAGTCGCTGATCAGAATTTTGAGCAGACCCTATACTGAATTAACAGCTGACGTATTAATTAAATACCTGTTCTGTTAAAATCTATAAAAAAAATTAGACATTTTTCTGTCAATTTAAATTTACTTTCTAACTAAGATCATTTGGAGTAAGAGATTCTCGCTATATTATGTTAAATCATATTACATCACATAAAATTTCTTAACTTTACACAGTGCTGTAATTTACTGGCTTGCAGCGAACTTTGAACTCCAGTGTCGTGTGCTAAACAAGCCATACGACATCTTTGGTGCTTGGTACAACAACAACTACTTATTGTCAGGAAATCTCTACTGGAGAGGAAACTTTTCGTCATCATCTGTTTTGAAGCTAAACAAGGTTTGAACCTCGTACTCCTCTGCTTGTAACATAATGTAGCGGAAAAATGTTAACAGATCATGACCTACATGAAGGAATGTACAGCTATTCACGTTACCTTGAAATCAAGGAGATGTTGATGTGGATTAGCATACTGTTATTTGTATATATGTAGGTGATGCTCCATCCTTTCCCCTCTGTGGATGTTGTCTATGAATGACTCATAATTGCCTTTATATCACTGGTTGGTTGTTCATTCATATACAGTAGTTGCAAAAATTAACGAAGAACCTCACAAACGTGTATGTTGTTAGGTTATCCATTGGAAGCCTGTAGGCTTTTATCCTATGGGCTCATGTTCAATGTCACCCTTTTGGCTCTTTTAACATCCATTATCACCATATTGGCTTATCCTGTGGGCTCTTTATCTTATTTAATATCACCCTTTGGGCTTTGTTATCTTATTGGATATTAACATGATTTTTATCACTTGGTTTCAACTTTCTTGCTATGTATACCTGGTCTAAGTATTCAGTTACTTTTGTCACACTGAGCCTTTTTACTTCACTTGTCCAAGGTATTACAGGATTTGCCACTTTGAAATGGTTAGTGATTTATGCTCTGTGTGTTGAGCTTTATGTTAGATTTTGCTTTCTAAATACTAAAATTAAATTACCATTTTCAGTTATATATAGTTGAATGTTTAGTTTGTTTACCTTTGGTTTTTGGCCGTGCCTCCAGTCAGGTCTTATTATTGTTCCAGGCATCACAGGCCATTGAGTCTGAACACGAGTCAGTGGTGACATGCCTCTACAACTTTCTCAATCAGAACGCCAGCTCTATTCGAACGATCCTCGTGGCACGGTGTCCGGAAATGGAAGCGGAAGAACAACAAGGAGCAGCTGCGTCATCGATCGACCGACGAGAAGTGAAAGTATATGATCGAATGTTGAAGGTGACTGAAGAGGGTGGGGCATCAAGTGGGGAGAGTGACGTGGCGTCAGATGGTGAGAGCGAGGAATGTGATGTGTTGTTCAGGGAGACTAAGCGGCTTTCGACTGGTGACCTCGAAGAAGACTGTTCATTCGAGTTTTGTGGATCTCGTCTAGATAATCAGCCAGGTGCTTCTTCTAAAACAACGGGTTGCCACATGACATACTCTGCTGCGGAACGTAACGCCAAACTTGATGACGACGTGCAATCACTGGACTCTGATTGCAAACTGCCCATAAAACGTAAGGTCAACGGTACCCTGGTATCGCAAGACGAATCGTGTCCGTCACAGTGCAGTAAAACTGTTGAAGACGATTTCTGTGACAAGTATCTCATTTTCACGATGGGGGAAAAGACGTACACTCCCCACCAGATTGGGATCAAGCGAATATTGGGTGCAAAGGCGAAGGAGATCATCGATCGACTTAAGCAGCGAGAAGCTAGGCAGCCGAATGCAAACAGTTTGGAGGACCCATTGCAACAAATGGAAAATGATCGTTTCGATTCGGTCGATCATATGATTGAACTACATGGACATATAATCGGAATGTGCCTTTCGCCAGATCACCGGTAAATTCTCCCAGACAATTTCACGTAATGCAGCTGGAATTTTATATAGCTGCCTTTCGAAGTCTTGATGAATGTCAGAAAAATTCAACTAAGGTAGTCTGAAGGTGTTTGCTGGTTTAACAAAGCATTACGTTTCCAGAATAGTCAAGTTATTAGACTGTTTATATTATGCTGTAAATAAGATAGGTAAGACTGATGAAATTGGCAGTGTACATGAATCATGATATTTGAGGAGGTCCTAAAAGAAGAAGGGAGGCAGTAAAAATAAATGTCTTTAGCCATAATTTGAGACGATGTTGTATTTATAATGAGACGTTGCCATCTTCACGTAGGCTGTTCTGTGCAGTAGATCCAGCAGCCGCAGAGTAGCTTTCACGAAATTGAGCTCATTTGAAGTTCAAATAGAGATTGAAGCCAGTGTGTATGCTGCTGGAGGTGAGTGACTTGAGTTGACATGATTAAGTGGTTATCCAGGTCGACTCCAAGAAACGATGTCAGCTGGACAAACTTCCCATCAGTGAGAGTACTTGTCAATAGAGTATTATGAAGATGGCAGTGCGAAACGGTAGTGCATTCTGACTTTGATGAGTTCCATTTGATGAGTTCCAGTTTGATGATACGACAGCATTGCTTACTGGTGCCAATGTGGTGGATCACAGGTGAAGTAAAGCTGCCAAACACCCTGCAGAGTTTTGATGGAGAAGGTCATGTCCATGTTTGATCCCACCACTTCAACAAAATGCACTGACTGGGTGCGCCCTTTGCGTTAGAACTCAAGTCATTTAATAGAAACCCAAGTCATTTAATAGAAACCCAAGTCATTTAATAGAAACCCAGGTCATCTAATAGAAACCCAGGTCATTTAATAGAAACCCATGGCATTTAATAGAAACCCATGTCATTTAATAGAAACCCGAGTCATTTAATAGAAACCCGAGTCATTTAATAGAAACCCGTCAATTAATAAAAAACCCATGTCATTTAATAGAAACCCATGTCATTTAATAGAAACCCGAGTCATTTAATAGAAACCCGAGTCATTTAATAGAAACACGTCATTTAATTAAAAACCCATGTCATTTAATAGAAACCCATGTCATTTAATAGAAACCCAAGTCATTTAATAGAAACCCAAGTCATTTAATAGAAACCTAAGTCATTTAATAGAAACCCAGCGTGATTCCAACCAAACGAGACAGTTGCTGTTGTGGTTCATGATGGTGCACATTACTGACTTACTAATTTAACAATGAATTTTAAATTGATTAATTCGTTGAACAAATATTTGTTAAGAACTTTGTAGGTATAGTTTGAACTCAAAAAGAATTGTGAAACAGTTTTGTCGTCTGTTCGTAGGTTTCTCTATGTGAACAGTCGTGCTTGGCCTAAAGGATATGAAATCGGCGATCCTCTGTCTCCACCACCGATCGCAGAGGAGATCGATATCCACGTGATCGATCTTAAGACGTTAGGGGAGGTTGGCGGCAGTCTGCTTCGATCGCACAAAGCATACACACCAAACGATGAATGTTTCTTCATCTTCCTAGACGTCAGCTCCCAGTACATCGCAAGGTTTGTTTAAGAATAGATGCTTAACTTTCCAAGGCAGTATTTGTCAAGTTTGGTAAGCTAAGGTAAACCCACATTTATATTTATAACTTATTATATACCTCTATCAACAATTGCCCAATTGGTTAAGGCGCTTGGACTGTAACGCGGAGAGTACGGGTTCGAGCCTCCACTCAGGCAGGCACTGTTCAGGGACCTTGAGCAAGTCCTTTGCTCACAGTTGCTCAGCGCCATCGATGTTCTGTCATATGGTTGTGTGTGCACTTCTGAACTTTGGAAGAAGGGCAATATCAAATGCAGTTGTATTGTATCTTGGTTTACTGTGTATCTCTGCCTCGTCTCGTCTGTCCGCAGGTCCATTCGTTTGGCCGATCAGGATGTTCTTCTTGTCCCCCGGGTTCGTTCCTCTACAACTCTGCACAGAAGCTCTGTTTTGTTTTCGTCAGTCCTGTAGCCTTAAACAACCTCCTTCATGAAACTAGAGCTCAGCCATCTCCTCTGTTCTGCAAGCACTTAAAATCTATTCTGTTTGAACTAAGGTTCTCCTTGTTGGGTCGGGAGTGCTACTGACGAGTTTTTCCTGGAAACTGTGCTGTACAAATTTTCATTTATGCATGTATGTATTTATCGACTATGATACACAGAACATCAAAACAAAGCTGAGATCATACAGAATGTATACAGCCTTAAGTTTCCATGGTACAGTGACCAACACTAAGCCAGCCCTTCACCGCTGCATTTTTGCATGTCATGCAAAACGTGTGTTTGTATGTGTGTATTTACTCTTTACAGCAAAATGATCATACAATTTATAGACTGCATATCAGATGACTAGATGCAGAGTTTAAATCAAATTAGATGCAAAAGCTAATGACCTATTAAGTCAACACAACCACTTAGGAAGACATGGACCATGTCACAGTCACAAAGCGCTTAGTGATGTTATATTTCAAAATGGTCAAATAATGAAAATAGCCAGAACGACCAAGCTGAGGAAGTGATCGGGGAAAGTAAGGTCTGGAAATCAAGGACAAAAACCTATTTCTGAATAGAGGTAAAACAGATAAAGGCAGCTGCTTTCATATGTCAAAACAGTTTGAGTCGTACCTTTGATGCAGCTTCTTTTCATTTTCACTTTCAGCCATGGTTTTAGTCACTGTGCTTAGCATTCAGTGCGCTTTAAGCTCCACTCAGCCGTTTCTGCTTTATGTGTATAATTGTTTCACTGTGATTTTTGTTCCTAATTTAGGTTTGTGCTTTTGAATTTCAGCGGTGCAGAGGATAAGCACGGTTATCTGTGGGACAGACATTACGGCATTTTTCTGAAGAAATTCTCACACAGCGATGTTGTCAACAGCGTCGCATTCAACCCCCAGGACCCCGAGGTTCTTGTCACCGTTAGCGACGACAACTCGATCAAGATCTGGAGGTCGCAGAATCGAGAGAAGGAGGTCCGAGGTCGTCATAAACTACGAGATCTGGAAACAGAGGCTTGCGACTTGTGAACCGTGACATATTTTTAGTCTGAATCGTGTGTTATCTTTTGCTGTTGTGCAACTTTTTAAGGTGTCCAGGTGAACACTACTGCTGTTTGATATCCAACAAATGACATCAACAAATGACAGAACTCATTCATCAGCCGCTGGTTTGCGTGAGTTTGCCGAGCCCAGCTAGTCGCAGTTGAGCATTGGTAAAAAATGTGAATTTTAGATGGAAAACTGGATATCGAAATGATAGTATTTTAGTAATACGAGTAGTAATGTCTATTGTGATTATGTATTATTTGTTAAATATCTTAAATCGAATTGAAGCGCTAGTATTTCTAGCGACATGTTAAACGTGTCTTATAATGTTTGTGTGTAAATATCACATGTATTTGAAGTGGAATAAAATAACGTGTGTTTACCTGAAAATCACGTGAAAATCTTAAGATCTTTTCATGATGAATTTCAGATGCCATTCATTTAAAGTGTTCTTGTAAAGCATTTCTTTCTCATAGATGGAAAAGTGCTGCAATTTATTGAGATTTCATAAAACAGCAAACAAGATTTTAACTTTTCGCAGAAATTTGACTAAGTGACAGATCTTTGTGGGAAAAACTAAAAAAGCTCTCTTACCAGAGTAAGCAGGTAAAGCTTTCATATCTGAGCACACAAATCCTCTTACATAACTATTTGAAATAGTGACATAAATAGTTCTTAACTATTTAAATAGTATTTGCTAGTTAACTAGTACCCAACACTGGCACTCGCACCACATACCACAAAGTAAAAAAGGAGAGCTCCTATGTCACTGGAGCATGAGGGATTAATTTATTCCAATGGATGAATCCCCAAGGATGGATGGCCATGCGGGCTAGAGCATCACAGGACTTGCCACTTACTTCCCAGCTTACGTTGGCACCAAATCATACTGCTTGGTGAGTGGTGACAGAGACAAGCATGTTGAAAACTTGTCAAGAGTTGTTGCACGGAGTCCATTAATCATGCTTGGACGTGCAACAGTTGAATAATTCCGCCAAAGACCATGCTACAGATAGTTTACATAGTCAGCCAGTCACTATATGAACCCATTTTCAAGTTGCACATACGCTGTGAGACTAGATGCGATATTAATCAACTCAAGTGTGGTTACATGTACAGAGCCATCTTTATCCATCTCAACATCATCTCTTCCAAAATAACCTTCGAGGTGCTGTGTACAGTGTTCAGTTGTAACACAGTAAAGGTAAATGTATCAACGTACTCGACCACGTGTATGCAATGTAAACTGGACAGGGATGAAAATGTTGCACTGTAATACAGTAGATGGCAGTATATTAAGCGAACTGAACTGTAGAAGTAAAAACTTTGGAATAAATTTATTATTTAAACAGAGTCAATGTCAATATAGATTGGTTTTTACTACTATTATGTGGGAGAATACGTTTCACTTTTAATGTCAAATTGTTGAGTATTTTTACTGAAGTGCTAGTTTTAATTATGCAATATTAATGAACAGCAATCGACGGTAAAGTGAATCTATGTAATTCTCATTTCAATTCTGGAGAATCACTTTTAGCCTGGGCAGGGCATTTGGGCAGTTAGAATGTGTAAGGATTTATTTCTCTTGTAATTGATGCAACCCCAGATAGGTTTCCATATCTTACACAGGAAACAACTTTTCTCCAGGTCTTTCTTTTCAAACTAATGTTAAATGATGACCACTGACGACTGGTTTGTTCTTACATGATACCAGAGGCGTCTACTCCATAGAAACCTTGGAGCAAATGCTCCATCCAAAAAATGAGGGGAAATCTGTCAGTCTATGTGCCATTAATAATGGGGTTGGGGGAGGAATGGGAAGGGGAAGAGGAGGGGAGTGAGAGGAATTTATTCCAATGACTTTGGGGGGGGATAGACGCCCATGCATGATGCTACAGAAGTTGTGGAACATCACACAATTTGCTGGATGCTCTCAAAACAGCTTTTAGAGGTGAAGATAATTATGACTAGGTCAAAAAATGAAAAAATGTCCAACTCGGGCTCAGAAATGAACTGCCAATCACATTCAAAGCAAATGCATCAAATCGAAAGCACAGTAGCAGACAGTTAACACATCGCTGCTCAACCACCAAAGCAGAAGAAAACAAAAGGAAATAATACGATCTCACAACTTATTCTTTTTGCCATGCTCTTTACGTAGTGTGATATCTAGCGCCACCTACTGAATACAAATAAGTCTAGTCAAAAATATTATATAACAAGTGTATGCATTATGTAATAATGCAAGTGTAATGCAATGCGCACACCATCTATCTCTTACACCATAATGATAGCTATCAGTAAATATTATCAATAAATTATAACATTTGAACGCTGTCATTATAGCCTACGGAAACATGTATTTTCGATAATAATTATTGTTGATCGTATTGTGACGCATCGCCATCTAGCGAACTATTTATTATTAGTCACATATTACAGCCAAGTTTATCTCTTACACAATACTGAAAATGCATAAAACAATTAAATAAATGCAGACGATTGAATTTCTGCCAGATTCCAGCTTTATAGCATTAAAATGTCACCGTGACGAAGGCGTTTATGACCTTAGCTTGAATATATAGGTTTTAAACCCTATTACTATCGTGAGGCAAAATGGCGCCTTGCGTAAGCTTGTCATCGATCAGGGTTTGGGGATGCGTGTAGAGCGTTGCAACACAACGTTCCTGCTACACGAGTTCGACCCCTGGTCGGTGATAGGCTTTTTTCAATTGTTTGTATTTCTCACTTTGAATACGTCGAAACACGGAACTTATAAATTCTTAGAAAAAGAACTCAAATCGCTTTTCTGGTACAAGTTTGAAACGTATAATGAAATAAATTAACGCGACGCTTTAGCTAGATATATAGAATCCTTGGCTCGTAGTTGCTATTATAATGAAATCAAATCAATTCTTCGTTTATTGACAGATTCCCGTCGACACAGACGCGATGGGATTACATTTACATACCGTAGTGTTATAGACAATAATTGCAAGTTAAAATAAATAAGACAAGTTGATGAAAGAGTCTAAACAGGTCTGTAGGTCCGTGTGGACCAACATGCGGCCCGCGTGCTGATTTTAAATATAATTATAATCTTACAATCGTCGTTTAATATTATCAAACTGACAATTACGCACTATGATTACAAATCAGTATGAACGGATGATCACAAGTTGTTACAGGAGTCGAAATTCAACTGTTTACGACAGCCATTCAAGACGCCCATCACGTCCTACATCTCATTTTAACAACGCGCCCATGGGCAGCGATCATGGGGGTTCGAGGGGGGACAAGACTCCGCACCTTTAACAGTGGGGAACACGTACGCCATGCATCGCGCCCCCCACATTTGTGAAGAAACACCAAAAAAGGTCATAACAATTTTTCCCGCGACAATTTCTTAAGACTTTTGTTGGACCAGATCATTTCAAAACACTTTTTCATCAGATCAGTTCCAAAATGTCCCCCTCACCTGTCAAACAAGATCGCCGCCACTGAGCGCGCCATCTCGCGAATGATAGGCTGAGTGGACGTTTGAGAGAGTTGCGGGAAGCGATCCCGCTACCTACTGCTCTTCACACCAGTGATGTTATCACTACTCTATGGACCCCCCCCCGTTTAAATGGATCGCCCGAGACTGTGGGAGAGGTGTCACTTGTATGCCACCTTACCTCTGAACGCTGTTAAACTATCGCACAACTCAACAGTGAGTCCATGGATTACTCATCCTTCAATCTGGCCTAAAGTACAGTCAGTCGCTGTCTGAACCCGTGTAACTGACACATTCTGCAGCTGGTCTTAGTGCGGGGTGCCACCTTACCTCTGAACGCTGTTAAACTATCGCACAACTCAACAGTGAGTCCATGGATTACTCATCCTTCAATCTGGCCTAAAGTACAGTCAGTCGCTGTCTGAACCCGTGTAACTGACACATTCTGCAGCTGGTCTTAGTGCGGGGTGCGTCAACTGTATGTACGCAGGTGGGGGAGGGGTGGAAAAAGTACGCGTGCGAACAGGGACGGGAGGGTCCAATTTTCCCGGATTTTTGCGTACGTAATGGCCTCTGAGTGCCTGGCACCCAGAAGAATTCGGACCTTAAATTCAAATTTTTACAACTAAGTAATCTCACAAATTGGGAAGTACAACACAAATGCTCAACATTATTTGCGGGACTTGTCATTTACTTGGGCCTATAGACCTATGCAACGATGCCAGATGTAATTTCTTTCTATCTTCACTTGAACTGGCCTGGAAACCGGATTCGGACCTCCTTTGGACTGGAAACCCCCGCTGATTTGACGTAGCGCTCGTGAATAGGCTGAGCTCCTGAGCTTGGCCTTCGAGTGGCGCTTTAGAACTTTGCAGATTACGATTAGGGCCTCGATTCTATTCTTGCAAACAACATAGGCCTACATGGGCAGCTATGCTCTTTGCGCAGTGTGATATCCAGCGCCACCTACTGAATACAAATAAGTTAGTCAAAAATATTATATAGCAAGTGTATGTATGTATTATGTAATAATGCAAGTGTAATGCAATGCGCAAACCATCTATCTCTTACACCATGGTGATAGCTATCAGTAAATATTATCAATAAATTATAACATTTGAACGCTGTCATTATAGCCTACGGAAACATGCATTTTCAATAATAATTATTGTTGATCGTATTGTGACGCATCGCCATCTAGCGAACTATTGATTATTAGTCACATATTACAGCCAAGTCGGCACACAATCTATCGCTTACACCATGCTTGCAACGGTCCTGAAAGTCAAACAATTGAATAATTATAAAATGCAGACGATTGAATTTCTCCCAGATCCATTACCATCATGAAGGCGTTTATGACCTTATTTTGAATATATAAGGATTAAAAGAAGCTTTGTTACTGCGAGGGGCTGTGGCGCCTCTCGTAACGTGTCACGGATCGGATGGGTTTGGGCTTGAGTATAGCGTTGCAACACAACGTCCTGGTACCAGGTTCAAATCCCGTCTGATCGGTAGCACGTTTTTATTTTTTTTATTTTGCTATAACGACCTACCTACGTCGAAGTACTGTCATTTTATTTTTAAAAAACAACTCGCATCGCTTTTCTGGCACAAGTTTGAAACGTATAATGAAATCAATTAACTTTAGCTTTAGCTAAAAAATCCTTGGCTCATATGCCGATTATAATAGGTCCGTGCTGTCCAGCATGCGGCCCGCGGGCTGATTTTAAATAATAAGAATAATAATAATAATAATAATAATAATAATAATAATATCTTTACTACCTCGGGCACTAAAAAAAAAAAAAATAATAATAATAATAATAATAATAATAATAATAATAATAATAATATTTATTCTTTAATTAAGCGCCTGCAAACGCACTGCGCTGTACATGTACATGTTATGCGATAAATCTTAACTACTAACAGTTACTGTTCTAGACAGCCTGCAATACACGGCGCAAATTGCAGCCTACAAAGCATGTCCGACTATGGGACTCGATCTCTGTACCTCTCGCACTCTACGCCAGATGTCATCCAATGCGCTATCGCCCCCCCCCCCAAATGGATCGCCCGAGCTGAATCCACCGCAAATAAAAAATTGCAAACACAATTCAAAGCCAAATATCTCACTAAAACGTGCTTGAACGTTTATTGATATACTTTCTGGCGCTGAATTATTATTCAGTCCTGGCCACGGGACTCGTCATGATTTACTTCATATCTATAGACCTATGCAACGATGCCAGATACTAAAAGTGGGAAACAGAATTGTTCTGGCGAGTTTATATTAAGCCTGCTTCAAGTACAAAAGTCCAGCTGTAGTTTCTGTCATAATCGTAAACTCCAAACTTCTAATTTAAAGCGCCACTCGAAAGCTAACCACAGTGACTAGCTTGTTCAGGAGCGTTGAAACCCCTATAGGTTTTTTAAACCTCACTACAGGGCCTTATATACGGTCTCCTACCTAGATTTGGGGACTAGGTGTGCCATGGCTTCCTGAGCCAGTTTTTCATCAGTTAACTGATCAACCCATAGCAAAAACAAGAGGAAAAGACGCAATTAAGGATAGCTACATTCGAAGGATAGGATTTTGATCTTTTATTTGGAAAAGGGTAGAGAAAGTAAGTTCGTAGGTCAGGAAAAGCGTACGAATGGTAGGGTGTTTGAAGCCTTTGAACTCAGCTCCATGATCACACCATGCAACTCTGTTAAAGCTGGCTACATGTAGGTCGCTCCTCTCATCAAAGCAGAAGAAAACAAAAGCAAATAATACGATCTCACAATTTATTCTTTTTGATTATCAAAGTGTAATCACTTGAGATGAATGAACTCTATGCCTAAACAGAAACTGTGCAAAAGAACATAAATTGCTAGAAGTAACACATCAACAAACAACTTGGACACAGTTGTCGCAAAACTGTTCTGCGCAAATATTCATCTGAAAGACATGTATAAAAATTTACAAAGTTCACAGCAACATGTCCCAGCATCTCAAATAGCAGCTTAAATTTCAGCAGCATTACAGTGCTTGAAAGAAAATGACTCTGCCCTATATTGGCAGCAGGAAGCAACATATTGAAATTAAGCCTGCAGCAGAAATCAAATAGTTGATGGCTTTGTAATAATAATAATAAGAATAATAATAATAATCTTTTCTTTATTTAAGCGCCTGCTAACCGCACTGCGCTGTACAGTGAACATACATATAGTAGAAACGGCAGCCACACAGGGCGCCCCACATACATGTGGGGAAATACAGTTTGATTATCAAAGTGTAATACAGTTAGGAAATATGTATCCAGCATCTTTGAAGAAGTGCAATCCTGTAAGTTACCCCAATAGGCTGCCATGGGTATGGGGTAACTGCAATTATAAATTTATAGGGCCTATAACATCCCTACAAGAGTACCTCTGAGTAGGTATCTTGAACAGGCGCTGTATAAAATTCTCAGAATAAATAAATGAATGAATGAGGACTCATCAGAGGCACTAGTGAGAGAACTTAAGTCTTAGGGACTTCATTTTACCCTCAGCATACGAGGCCGTGGCCAGTGCTGTCCATAGCCACTTCATCTTCTCACCAACAGCATATGATACAATACTTTTATAGCTGAAGGTGCTTCGAAGTACGTTTAATAAGTTCATCAAAAGCCAACTAATATCCAAATACTTCTTGCACAGTGGAAAAGGACTCCAAAGCCCATTCTTCAAACCATGATAAAGTCATTCAACACTTTGACAATGAGTGTACTAAAAGCGACTGGGAAACCAATGCAGCTCATCATTAGTGTTAATTAAACACTCGTAAAAGTATACGCAACGCACGTTTCTAAATCTATACTAGTTTCAGTGTTGACCAGGGAAGGGTTACACAGAAAGTTCAAACTTCAGCACCTGATAAGAACTCTGATCACTCTAGCTTCCATTCACAATTTTCTGTACACTGAACTGAGCAACTACTTCCAAGGCAGACTGCACTTGATACTCCAATGCTCATCTCACGTTGAATAGTATACAAGTATGTATTTATATATTAATTAGATAATGATCATTAAATATAAAATTTATATAAATACTGTATAAGAGTAATATACATGTCTTCTCCTGCACAATATATATATATATACACACCGTTGTATATATATATATATATGTATGTCCGTAACTGAATATATTCATTATCTAACCAGTATATATTCCAGCTGTGCATACATCTTAGTATCTACACAACAGTACTATTAGAAGACAGTGCACATGTTAAATTTTCTTTTTGATAAAATATCATAACATACTGTGCTGCAACTGTGTCACACAAGTAACAATCATGCGATACATGTTTGCCATAAATGTCACAGAAGCTACATATCAAACACTGTTTAATTTGTACCAAAGTTTAAAAAAACTTGTATTATATAATATATTTATATATATGTAACATATAAAATACAACACAAGTTATACTATACATATTATTATGTAGCGATAATAACTTTGTATATAAACGACAGGAGATGCTGCAGCATTACCTATGTGCACAACTGCACAGGAAGGACTAAGTACTTACTAAGCTAGATAAAAATATATATATAAACACTGACCAAGACTCACTATATATAAATATATATATATATATATATATATACAGTGCTTTTTTTCTAGAAAAAAAGGTTCCGGAACGGAACAATAGGTTCCGGAACGCAACATTTATGGGCGGGCTAAAATCACGAGAAAAACGGGATTGGGTGTTGGTAGGGGTCTGAATAAACACTGAAAACAGTTCAAAACACTTAAATTAAATTAAAATAACAAAATTATTGTTTTTATTATTAAAATAAAAAAATATATTTTTAGTAGATGAAAAAAGGTGCCGGAACGCCGTTCCGGCTCGTTCCGGCTGAAAAAAAGCCCTGTATATATATATATATATATATACACACACATAGATAACACTGTTTCAGATCTTCAGAGACTCTGACATAAAATCAACCCAGCAACAGTTGACATTTGATTTTGAGATATACCAATTTCAGATACACAACGCTCAAATTTAACTCATTTAAAAAAACAGATACATTTAATATATCTAGAATTCTATTCGTTCACGTACAAAAAGCCCTTCGATGGATTCGGACTCTGTAGCGATCATTCACTGAGGCCTTGAGTATTTTACAGTGACATTATAGAAATTCTTAGATTACTATAACATATTAAATCCATTAAGAGTACATACTGTACAAATTAAATGAGTAATGGTGTACGTTCATTGCGATTCATTTCAGGCAGCATCGGCCCATACATACAAACTTATCACATTAACTTGTTTTAACACTTTAACGACAAGTGTGCACTAAACTGCATGGAAAACTAATCCGTCTCGTTATTAAAGGGTTAAAATCAACTGCACTGATTATTTCTTATAGAAACTTTCTCTGATCTTTCTAGTACAGACTTTCTAACACTGCACCAGTACAACGCCAACAATAAAATGATGTTTTGCATAACTCCAAGCCGAGAAAATAATAATAATCTGTTCTTTAATTAAGCGCCTGCAAACACACTGCGCTGTACAGTGAACATATAGTAGAAACGGCAGCCACACAGGGCGCCTTACATACATGTATAGTTGTATACAGTAGAAGCACATGATAACAGTTTTACAGGAGTCAAATATAACTGTATTTAAGCGGCAGCCACACGGCGCCAACATGGCCTACTATTCATTTAACCACCGCCACCCAGCAAGTGGAAGGCTGAAAAAACCTTACGGGGTTCAATCTTGGTACCTTCAGCTCTTCACGCCAGTGTGTTATCCATTACTCTACGGACCCCCCCAAAAAGAGTTTTTAATGCAATGTAATACACATTTATTACATTCATATAGCACCTTTTTGGAAAAATCTCAGTTAAATCTCACAACATAAATCTGTTATAAGCTTAAGATGAACCATGATGAAGGCATTTGTAACATCCATAGATACAAGTCCTCATATTTTAAAGTTCCTGTACTGGTTTAAGCACTCAGCAAACCTATTGTGGCCTCGCCATGATCTCTCCGCAACACAAAGGCCAAGAACAATGAGGCTATAATCACAAGGTCAAGAAGTATGCCATTTACCAATCTGCAGAGCACATTTATTTCTGGTTTAAGTACTGGAATAACTGCAGCTAACACTTAAACGATAAACGTGCACTAAAATATACATGGAAACTAATCCCTCTGGTCATTAAAGTGCTAAGTAGAAAACAATTTACTTCATTTTATTGCACAATTTCATGCAGGTCATATTTATATCGAGACAAAGAAATTGTTTGTAAAAGTCTAACTTCCACGAGATTCAGTTACATAAAAACAAAATTACCACATGATGTGAATAAAAATGAAATCTGAAAATGAAAAAACCAGTATATACATTTGGCAAAAATGAATTCATAGAAAAGACAGTAATCACTTGCAAAACAGTAGGTTATACCTAAGGCCAAAACTTTCAGAACATAAGCAGACTTTGAAACTCAGTGGATAACTCTACCAGCTCTCAGAAGCACACCACTTAAGCAATTGGCAACAATTGTAAAATTTAAAAAAATATTAAAAACAAATAGAATGAAATACACGTGTACTACTGTAATGGACAACAACATGGTGTCCAAAAAGAAACCCCAGGGTTCAGAAAAAAGGAACCCATTATAAAATACAGTAAGTGAGTGACAATTCAAAACATCATTATACATTTGAAATATTTATACGAGGGAAGTCAAGAGTATTATTTGCATTAAGGTCGAAATGTCGCTGTTAGCTCAGACTGTCACACAAAGGCAAGTAACATCACTGACCGAACTGCACCATTTAATTTTTGTTTAGAAATTAGCAAAAATAATTATTTATTAATATGACACATCTTAAAGGGATTTTTCATAAGACTACAAAAAACTAGTAATAGAGACATATTAAAGAAAAAACTTTATTCAATTTAAATTTCAAAAATTTTTGCTCAGGTTATTTGAATCTTTTTTCTGACACAGTGTACACGAATTCATTCTCACAGCATCTTAACCTAATCCTAACCTCACAGACTGCTTATGTAATATCCTTAGTTGCTGGAAAGTTGAGATCTGTTATGAATACACATTGCACGTTCATACATGCCACTCAGCTACAGAAGACAAATTACAAAAATGATCGTACACTGTCAATAAATTGAAGCAGTGGCATCACTAGGAGGTGCGAGGGGTCTGGGCCGCACCGGTTGATGCCTTCAGACAGGTGACACCAAAATGACTAAATAACTGTCGACAAAAATTTTTTGCAGTTTCAGCAGAAATTTATTATTTTTAAATTAACAATAACAGATAAAAAAATGGTTTTGTAAGCCCAGCTTACATGTACTGTATCAGTATCAATTTACAAAAAACATTACTAAGGATACTGTATGGTCTAGTAAGGGACTGAAGGAGGAGATAAATGGGGGTGACACCGTGACTTACCGCACTCGGTGACACCAACCCTAGCGACGCCACTGAATTGAAGCCACTTAAGCAGAGATTGGGTTGAGTATGGCTCATGTTTGCGATCCAAAGTGATTCAATCATGTTTTACAAAGTTAAACTGGTACATCCTCTGTATTAAATAAAATAACGAGATTCGATCGTCTAACTCAGATTACACAGAAACGTCCAATCCACCACCAAAACACAGCAATAAACGACAGCACTGTTAGTTTTACACGGAGACAAAATGATCTCTGTGAAAGCAGACGGGTAGTTACTTAAGCACAGATTAAAAGTCACACCAAACAAAAGTATAAAAAGTGAAATGGAAGAGACCTCAGTCACCATTCGAATCTGCCATTGCACCAGCGGACATAAAAAGCACCAAGTATCTTTTTTAAACAATTAGTAACATTAAAGACTTACAATACCAATAACTCAAGCAAACACATGTAGAATTCAGCAATGGCTACACTTACAATTAAAAGCTTATTTCTGTAGTGCAGATGTCTAAGAAAAAACATCAATCGAGTGCAAGAAAAAATGTGTGAGACTAAAGCAAACTGCTTCCAGCTAATTCGCGTTACGGCGCCCTAGAAATTGTCCGTGTTATTAATTGCTCAAACGGTTTTAGCTGCACCATTGAATACTTTGAAATGATTCTTGGACTGGTGTCGAGGGCATGCAGTTACCCAAACTACAACTACACCCCACGATCTCTTCTGAACTTCATAAGGAGGGCATTATCAAAATACAGTTGCACACACTACAATTGTATTACCGGTAGTCAACAAAGCCCAAGTTGAGCAGTGTTTAATTTAGACCCCTTTTGGGGGGAATGCCCCCCAGAATTTATGTATCCCTCAGAGGCCAGAAAAATATAATAAAATAATAGTCTTGAGTTGTTGTTGACGACATAACTGTTATATGTAAGATGAAAACCTGAAAAAAGGTCATCAAATTTTTGTGGGACGAATTCCTAAGAAAAAGGTCTTCACATTTTTCGGAGACGAATTCTCTTAAAAAAGGTCATCAAATTTTGTGGGTGGAATTCCTAAAAAAGTCATCAAATTTTTGTGAGACGAATTCCTAAATTTTTTGACCGCCCTTCGGACACTCGTTGGTCCCCCACAAACCTTGTTCCCCCCCAAAAGAGGGGGACTAGATTAAACACTGCAAATTGAGTTTTGACTTGGACTCAAGAAAAGCTAAAACAAAGAACTGAGGCCACACAATTTGGACGTGTGGGAAAAAACGTTCCCACTCCAATGGAACAAATCAAGGATCAATTGGCTTCTGGTTGTGACAATTTTCTGTATCTACACACCTCACAGCCCACTGTTGGTGTCAATCAATCAATCAATCATAGCACCAACTTAATTTCGCTTAAAATGCTAAGCCTACGTACGACAACTGCTCACTGATAACATAGCTTTATCAACTCTTCACTCGTCAGAGCCATGATTCTCAGGCAGTAGTATTTATATTGGCTATGGCAAGAAAAACAGTAATACAATAATTGAACAACCTTTCCTCGTCGATTGCACCACTCGTCAAAGAAAAGCAAATATATCAAAACAAACAATGATCTCAACACTTGAAACAGCTGCAGAATTAAATCACCAGCGTTAAGTCATCAGTCACTAAAGCCAACAATAACAAATAAGCATTACATTTGCGCAACAGAAAAGACTAAAACGTCAACCAACCAGCTACGGAATGTTAAGAAAGCAAAGATCGAAATCTACAAGAAGAAATTGTTAATTTCGGCACTGATATGATAAAGCAGGAAAATTAGCCAATTAATCTCTGTATTTTGATGACTCTTGCGGAACGTCACATGAATGGATTTAACGCGTTCGGATTGTTTGTGGAAGCATTCTGTAAACAACAAAAACAGACGATTTAATGAGAAAGTTTCAACAACTCACTAATCGTCATACCATCAAGACAAGGCATCAACATTTGCAATTTTTTCGTAGAGTATACACAGGCATCAGGTTTCCAGCCTTTATAGCAAGGTTACCACAATGAACGATCCATCAGTTGATGAAGCCCTTATGTGATACTGTAGTCAAAATCATAAATCCTTTGAGAAGCCTTGTCAAGCTGTGATACGATAGGGCAACTGGTTGTTCAGCGCCCATTGAAGAAACTTTCCAATCCAGCAACAACGGAATTTAACACAAGGTTTAATAATAATAATAATAATAATAATAATAATCTTTTCTTTATTTAAGCGCCTGCAAACACACTGCATTGTACAGTGAACATACATATAGTAGAAACGGCAGCAACGCAGGGCGCCTTCCATACATGTATACAGTAGAAGCACATGATAACAGTTTTACAGGAGTCGAATATAACTGCTTATACGGCAGCCAACAGGGCGCCATAACGGCCTACTATTCATTTAACCACCGCCGCCACTTAGCGAGTGGAAGGCTGAATAAACCTTACGGGGTCTATGGGATTCGATCTTGGTACCTACTTCACGCCACTGTGTTATCCATTACTCTACGGGCATTCAAACCATATTGATAATCATTAATCCACACACCGACTGAAATATCTCTGAGCTATAACTAAGTAAATGCAATGAATTTTTTAAATCAGTTTGAAAAATATTATTTCATTTCCAGAGAATGTTCTAAGCCACAGTTTCCCAAACTGTGGGTCATGACCCAAAAGTGGTCGCGAAGCTCTGGTAAGTGGGTCGCCAAATTTTTTTGAGAAACATTCAGTTTTTGCAGCAGCAGCAGCATTTGGCTATGAATGGGCTATAACTAGCTGGATTGCAATCAATTGTAAACTGTTTTTACCTACGTTTCCTTTTAATGCTTTAAATTTCTAAGCACTGTACGTAAATCGGCATATTTCCATGCCAATTTATGAAACAAATATTTGTACACAATGCTTAACTTTACCCAGTGGGTACCGAGACTGCCAAGATATTCACAAGTGGGTCGCGACCCAGAGAAGTTTGGGAACCGCTGTTCTAGGTAACAAACCTAACAAGAGCACTCACCAGAAAAGGATTGACTCCTGTGGATGGTTGGCCCCAGCTACTGGGGCCTGACTGAGCCAGACCACCAACTGGCACTGAGACCTTTCCAGCCCAAGTGTTGCTACCCATCGACTCAACTCCATTCGGAAAGCCGTACTGGAATCTGGTTGCCACCGGCATACCATTGAATTGTCCATAACCTACTGCCATCCCGCTTTGCTGTGGTAAGCCATATTGGCTGAAACCACCCGCATATGGTTGGCTGTAGCCTGGAGTCATTATGACGTTTCCAGCAAAAGGATTGTACAAAGGTGATGAAGCTGCCATTGCAAACGGATTGGATCCTACGAATGCCAGCAACACATCTTAAGCTTTACAGACAGAGAACATAAATTTTTCACGGTTGATTCAGCATGTTTTAAGCAAGTTTTTAAGCACATGCTTGTAATGGAAATTTCTATGATGTCATCGGGTTGTCAACTTTTTTTATTAGCTGGTGGGTGGCCTACACCAAGACAGGATTTCTGAGACATAATGTTCAATTGCTTCCGATTGATCATCAGCTCTTCATAACATCAGCTAATCATGACATCAGCTTATCATAAGATTATCTAATCATAACATCAGCTAATCATAACATCATCTTATCATAACACCAGCTAAAATCATAACATCAGCTTATCATAACCACAGCTAATCATAATATCAGCTTATCATAACATCAGCTAATCGTAACATCAGCTTATCACAAAATCCTCTAATCATAACATCAGCTTATCACAAAATCCGCTAATCATAACATCAGCTTGGTGTTGAGCTGAGCTGAGCTGAAGTTAGCACCGAATCATGCCTGCTCACATTTAAACATACACTTCTGATTGGTCTGTCTGTCTGTCTGTCTGTCTAGATACTTCAATACACGGATCAAAGCTGAGAAGAGACATTAGCACTTAGCCTTACTCCTAGATTCCATTATGGTCAAGCACATGCTATACCTACCAGGCATCCCTCCACCAAAAGTCCCGAATGGAGAACCAGAAGGAAGACTGGTCATTGGTGAAGAAACTACCCATGAGGCGCCACTCCTTGACCCAGCGGACGTCGGTGATGGCAATGGCCAATTGAAGTTCGTGGGAGAAGCGGCCGAACTGAAGACTCCGTCGAGCTCAGCAAGTGCGGAATACTTGTCTGCTGCAACAGGAGGAGGAGAACTCAGCGATGCCACGTTGACTGTCTGGTGCTGACTCGCAGCCTGTAAAGGAGCTACATCAGCAAAGACAAGTAACAGAAATAAAGGATCAGTAACAGACTCTACAGATGGGCTAAAAAGACTATGTACAAGAGACTCAGAGAAGCTAAATAAAGAAACTAGAAGACGATGTGGATGAGCTATGTAAGCACATGATGGATAATCTAGTTCAACAAAGAGAGTCTGTTTAGATTAAGACTAATTCAGAGGAGCTTAGTAATGTATCAAGTCTCTGTTGTAAACCAAAATGCACAGACCTATCCATCTCCCGAGAAAATAGACATATCAGATAGCTTCTATACGCTAACAGGAAGTACATCTGATTTTTGATCTGCTAAAAAATTTGAAAAACATGTTAAATGACCTACTTGGTCAGAACCCGTAGCCTACTTGTTAGTCATGACCCACAGTTTAGGTTGTGACCCACTTTCACCTGGATGAGATTTGTCTAAACATTCTAAAGCCAGTAAAATCTGATCTTTTTGATTTCGAATCGAGTAGTTCGAATGGAATAAGCTTTCTCATGAATGACTCATTTAGATATTTCTGCTTTCATAGGTACATACTCGTACATACACCAACTCAGTACAAGCCAAGGGTTTTACTATCTATTAAGGGCATTTGAGTAAACATCCCAGAAAACATGATTCACAATCTTCAGATCAACTGTCTCTTTGATGACTGAGACCAACTTGCACCTGATGTAAAGAACTCACCAAAAATACCCATACTTACATGAAGCAGTCAGTGTTTCCATTGGCTGAGCAAAATTAAAAGCAGCAAATGCTGGACAGTTCCCTAAAAATAAATATTGCACATCAATGTATTAATAGAAGTCCATCAGATCTTTCCAAGGTCAGCTAGCATCACAAAGGTGCCTTCATAACACTTCAATGACGAGAGTGTACTAAAAGTGACTGGGAAGCCAATGCAGATTGTCGTTAAAGTGTTAAAGACCTACCAGAATGTAGAAATCAATGGATTTCATAAAATGAACTTGATAACTAGCCACACATGTATATATAAATAATTGCATGAATAAACGTAATTGCTCAAATAAAAATAACTGCATAAATTAAACTAATTATTCATTATTAAAATACTTACATAACTTCACAAAAGTCTACACACTAAACTAGCTTGGACAAAAATTAAACTAAATAGGGATATTGAACTAGTTTTATAGCTTAACGACGAGAGTGTAACAAAAGCGAGTGGGAAGCAAATGCAGCTCGTCATCAAGTGTTAACAAAAGTCTACAAAACAAACTAAATGAACGTTAAAATAACTCTCTAGCTAGTTGCATCTGAGTGAATAACTAGTGTTGTGAAACTGAATTGGAATAATAAATAAATATTTAATTAACTGCATACATTATTTGCATATATTAAACCATTTGCTTACATTAAGCTAACCGCATTTTAAACTAATTGCAGAACAATTACGTACGGAGGGGGGGGGGATAGATGAATGGTAACACTCTGGCCTGAAGAGCAATAGATCTTGAAAAGTCGTGGTTCGTTACCTGTAAGCCTCCTCTAGGTTGACTCAGGTTTAAACTCCCTAGGAGGCAGCAGTAAAATAAGCGGGTGCCTTACAAGCTGCCAAGACGTGTGTTAATTAAGATCTTGATAACTGTACCGTCATGTTTCAATTGTTTCAATGTAACTTACTGCAGTTTGTCAGTGAGCTTGTTGATAAACATGAATATTATTATATCATAAATGCATGGAAAAATACTTCTTGATGTGGCATTACATAAATGTTTGAATGAATTACATTGCAATGAAACTAGCACACAAAGTTAAAAGTTACCAGACTGCTGAGATGGTGTGGGCGAGGTGAAGGGGTCTTCCCCGAGATCAGAGAGTAGATCAAAAGAAGCGGGCTTTGTGGACTGGCATGATGGGGACCTGGTGCTCGGCGAGTGTGGACTTGCTAATGAGCTTGTTAGTTGAGCACCAGAGGCCAGATGTCCCCGGCCAACTCCGGTTGGACGCTGAATAGACGAAGAGTGCTCGACTTGACCAGGTCTCGATACCTAAAATTGCAAGGAGCAACAGCATGAAAGTAGAACTGTGCATAAATGCCAGGGTACAGCTGGACAAAGTGGACAGTAAGTAAGTATGTATGTACCAAGACACTAAATATAGCACATTTCAAGTACCTCATAAAATGATGCATCTATGACTATCGAAAAAAAAAAAACCAGCAGGCTCTCAGACAATCTGCAAATGTATGCTGCACAAGAGCCAGAAGCAAGAGTACGTAACTGTAATTGGAGACTGTTCAACGAGGATGGATACATGCGAATCGTAATTGTAATTACGACAATTTATATAGCATCGTTGGTAGCAAGCTACTTCTAGGATGCTTCACACAAACGCACACACACTGTCTACAGTCAGCACAAGGTTAATGCTCGGAGGTTTTGCCTAGCAAGTAAAGTTTTAACTGTTTTTCATGTGAAGGCATGATGGGCTAGAGATGATGTGCGGAAATGCAGTAGGGTGACTTTCAAGCAGGCACGACTTCCTGAAGGTCACCGTGGACACAGTTGCAAATGACCAATCAAAATGAACAATCATATTTAATCAATCAGTTAATGGATATGATGCTTATTATTTATTTATTATGAAAATTTATAAAGCGCTACTTCACGAAACTAATTACTAAATTGTATCCCTCACAAGTGAATGTCCTGTATCAAATGGTCAGTTTTTCAGTCTTCGTCTAATCAGAAAGATAGTTTTTTAAACTTATCTCCTGATTTTTATCCTCGGTAGACATGATCATTCTGGTCTCCAGAAAATCAGAAATATATTCGTCTTGTAACCAGTATTACTATCTTAAACTGCCTTCTCTACTGCTATTTCTCTAGCAGTTGAAGACCATTCTACTTGACAAACGGTCTTTTACTGTGAGGCTGGGAGGACCTCTGATGAGTTTTCTTGAAGAGACCTGTGCCATTTACAGGTCCACGTTCAGAAACAAATTACAATTTTACAATTATTATTATTACTACTGTTTACAGCTTGTAATATGCCATGAATTGGACGAATTACAGCTAATATTAACCTGACTGGTTGGAGCAGAAAGTATTGGAGGTGAGTTTCCTATCATTGAAGACAGAGTCCTAACCGACGTCTGCTTAACTTCCGACCCCATGTTCTGCTTCCTCGCCTCCTCGTACATGGCTTCTTGTGGAGGCATGTACCAGCGTTTCTTCTCATATTTCTCCGACATGGAATCTTGAATCCGATGTTCATCTTTGGCATAGTTCTGCAGGAATGGCCGAGTGTTCTGAAGTCCGAGCCAAACTTTTCTACAAAACTGGAAAAGTTTAATAATTTCACTTAACATCTCCATTGGAACAAACCTCGGACAATTTTGGAGACCTAATTAGACCTAATTGTTTCACACTCTTTTCACTCAAAAATAACATCTGGTATATGGTAAATGGATTTGCTGGATAATTAAGATGATGCATTACGTCACTGATGTCCTTGACTGAGTTGACTGATGAAAACATTGACACTGATCTAGCCATGGCTTCCCATCATCTAATTTAATGGAGTGGAGTCCAGTCTGTTTATATTACAGAAGTTTGTGCTTATGCATAAGGTCGGTTACTACAGAAACAAAACAATGACAGAGACAACAACACATTATTGAAAATAACAGCGGCAACAATAATATCAACAATGGTATACAAAGATAACAAGAATGCCAACAATGCCATACATTAAATGATAACAAAACCACAGCTAATAATAATAATAATAATAATAATAATAATAATAATTTGTTCTTTAATTAAGCGCCTGCAAACGCACTGCGCTGTACAGTGAACATACACATAGTAGAAACGGCAGCCACACAGGGCGCCTTACATACATGTATACAGTATAAGCACACGATAACAGTTTTACAGGAGTCGAATATAACTGTTTTAAGCGGCAGCCACACGGCGCCAATCATGGCCTACATTCATTTTACCACTGCCACCTAGCGAGTGGAAGGCTGAATAAACCTTACGGGGGTCTACCGGGTTCGATCTTGGTACCTTCAGCTCTTCACGCCAGTGTTATCCATTACTCTACGGGCCCGCCCAAAAAACATGAAGAAAACCAATGGCAGAAAATGGTGCCAGGCACACAGAAGCTAAGATCGTAAAGGTGTGGCACCCATTCAAATGGGCAGCTGTGGTGAAGGATCTCACACGATCAATTCATTTAAAAATAGCAAGGTCAAGGCTACATGGTCACTATAGAAAAACGTGTTCATTTACATGATGCTGCTGTTGCTGATGATAAATAATGATGATAATGATGAGATGATAACAGCATCAGTGCTCGTCTAATGTTAAAGAAAATTACAAAACCAATAAAGAACTAACTTCATTCCCTCGAGATCGTATGAAGTCAATTTCTTCAGCTGTAAAGCTAGCCATAGAGATCGACTTAACTCGATGAGGGGGATTCAGGCCTCGTCTAAACCAAAACAATTCATTATTCAGCTGGTGATAATGACAACAATAATGACAAAAATCATGATGAAGATGCTGGTTTATTTTCACAGTCCAAACTGCATGTTAACAGTAAGCACCCACTTATTAACAGAGGCTAAGATTGAAAACGCTGATCAAAACCAGAAAGTAAGCTTCCAGCGGCAAGGTTAATGGAGCATAATCAACACAGAACCATGGTGCAATTTGTGTGTGAAAACAGTGAGGGGTGAACTTTAAGATGGATAATGAATCAGGGAATCATCCCAGAGTTGGTCTGAACCATTACGAAGGCATGTCCTTTTCACCCTTATTAATCACACCCTGGAGTAAACATAGAAGTCAAACACTGATCATGCATGATGTTATAATTCACCTAATGACGTCAAACTAAATGTATGTACACATGACATAAATGAATGTACATAGATAATTAATCAAAATGCTTTCAAGCACGGGTATATCCGTGATACGTGGATCATACGAACCCCTTACTCTATGAAGCTAAATCAGCCCTGTATTGCTTTCACAGAATATGCCACATCCAGGATTACATATAATTATTTTGATCAGGGTTGGAAAGTTTTGCAAACCGTTTAAAAAACCGGATTTAACCATGGAAAAACTGGCCTGGAAAAAATACTTTTGGCCGGAAAATATACTTTTCACCACATTAAGATTTAATAAATATTCTTTTTAATATTATTACTTGTCTTAATATTTCACTGTGAACAAGCCGTGTGTACATGTTCACTAGTGTCTGGAAAGTCTTCCATTTACTTCTTATTATATCAGCCATAGTCTCTTACACGAGCGGAATAAGATGCATTTAGTCTAGGATATGTTTACAGATAGTTTATTTGCTTTAAACCATTCCGATAGACTTTCTGATCCCTTTCAAGAGATTTATCAGATAAATACATTGGTATCGTCGGCAAAGATTATAAAATGAATACTTACAATAAGCCACTACACGTCATGCACACAAATGAGCCAATTGTCATGTTAATGTAGTTGGGTCCTCGTTGGTTGCAGTCGAAGCACTGTCGGTTATGAGGTAGGGAGGCCATTTCACGGAGGGATTTTAGATATTCATCGTCCAAATTCTTCTTGCTGGTGGCCATTTTTGCTACTATGGAGCACAGGTCTTTCCGCTCTGTAAACACGAGGTTGCGCAACTATTCAATATGGCGACAAGCATTGATCATCTCCAAGGCCGTTAAGAAGAATCAAAATAAATTATTGTTGTGGAAATAATATTCGCTAATTGTCACTGGAATCACAGTATAAATAATCACACGCTGGAATGCAGTCTATAAAACTGTTCGTGTTTTACAGGAAGAGAGATTCTTGATGAGTAGCGTAGGGCGTTTGAACTTTGAGCGCACCTATAGGACTACAATGTCATGTAGGCCTACTTACGTTTTGTCTCAATAAGCCCAAGGTTGTCTTTTATTTGACCGTAGGCCTAGGCCAGTAGCGTCGGGCGATCTGTCTCCAACATCGATAGGGACATGTTGCAGTCCATTCTGTTCTCGTCTCAATCTTCATTTGCTATAAACTTGCTGAGCTACACCGTTTGATCAAGAAGTAGGCCTGTAGACTATATTACTGGACGTGAGAATTGAGTGGGCCAAGGACGTGGGCCCTATATATCTTGATGAGATGATTGAGATCTGATTGAGTCATCAGCTAGGAGATCGGTGTCCTCTGCAGCAGTGATATTTTCGTTAACGAAAAATAAAATTAGAAGTAAAAATAAATGATTTCGTTAACGAAAACTAGAAGTAAAAGTAGAAATTATTTCAGCAGCAAGAACGAAATTAGGAATTGAATTAAGAATTATTTGCCGAACTAAAATTATGAACTAAAATAGGAATTATTTTCAGAAGTAAAATCATTTTACTTCTTGTGGCGCTTAAGTTGGGACGAAGGCGAGTATCGGTAAAATTGCTTGAGATGAAGACGCTGAGTATACCATTCGCGATGTAGCCTATGCCCTATAGTCTACTTTATCTCGTCTTCGTTGTCTAATAATTGTCTCCACTTAACTGCGTACCAACGACCTCAGTTTCATACGTCATTTTATTTCGGGTTTGATCGTTAAATTGTAAAATATTACGAGTTTGTCCAGAATGTTGACCGGAAAGAAGCGAGATTGCCCAATTTTGGGTTTATCATTTTGACAAAACTACATGTGCAGGCAGATCTACATGCCAAGTAGGCCTACTAAACAGGGAAAATGATGGAATTTGTCGAACAGCACTTGCTGGAGAAATACAAGCAATATAAGTCTTGGAAGGGGGATAGATAAATGGTTACACGCTGGCATTGCCTAAGAGCATTAGATCTTGCCGACTGACTCGAATGAGTTCCATCAGCGACTGCATAACTTTTTGGATATGGTTGGATATGGTAGGGCCTACCTGGTTACGCTGATACTAGATAATCCTTCGTTTCGTAAGCTGATAACCACATGACTCAAAATTCAAATTACCAGCATTGCTAGACTAACGCCTCACCCCTTGTTTTACTTCAAACAGTTTTTTCTTTCTCGAGACAAGTTTGGTGTGCTTATCCCTGCCTATCCATAGAGTAGTGGTAGCATCACAGGCGTGAAGAGCAAGAGGTAGTGGGATTGCTTCCCGAAACCTCCCAAATTTAGGTCCACTCAGCCTTTCATTCGCGAGATGGCGCGTTGTTAAAATGAGATGTAGGACGTGATGGGCGCCTTGCATGGCTGCCGTGTACAGTTAAATTCGACTCCTGTAATAACTTGTGATCATCCGTTCATACTGATTTGTAATCATACTGCGTTATTGTCAGTTTGAAGATATTAAACGAAGATTATTATTATTATTATTATAAGCGTTGCATACTTTTACATCACGGAAATTAATAATTAGTTGGAAAACTAAAATAAGAAGTAAAATTATTTGAGAACTAAAATAGGAATGAGAAGTAAAATTATTTGTGAAGTAAAATTAGAATTAGAAGTAAAATTCAAGAGCTCAGAACTGAATTAGAACTGAATTAGGAATTATTTTTAGAAGTAAAATATCACTGCTCTGCAGTGTTTACGACCATGGTACATGCCTTTGTATCTTCGCGCATTGACCACTGCAATTCTTTGTTAATTGGACTCCCTAAAATGTTCCGCTGTCTCCTGTGCAATCCGTCTTAAATGCTTCAGCTAGATTTAATTATTGCCCGCTTGCCACGATACTCACACATCACCTCATATATATATTTGCAAAATGAACTTCACTGGCTCCCTGTACCCTTTCGTATTAGATACAAGGTCCTCATTCTAGTCAATATAGAGCCCAGTTGGGCTATAGCGCCTAAATAATCGTAATCGTAATCGTAATCTCCTATTTTCTAAAGCGCCACTGTGTCAGCTGAGCGCAAAGCACTAGCTTATTCACGAGCGCTGCGACGTATCCGAGGGGTTGTCCAGAAATCGATGTCCGTTGGTGGTCCGAGTCCGGTTGCCAGAGAGATCATGCAGAGAGAGGCAGCGCAGCTGTTACGTAGGGTTTCGTTGAGAACGCTCGAGATATAGCTTGGAAGGCAGAGGATCCGATCGATGGATTAGGATAGGAAATCTTGAAGATGTGAGTTTTGAAAGGTATTTTGAAATACCTTTCTGAACTGATGACCAAACCAATCTCTTCACGCTCATCCGACCATGATCACTTGAACTTAGACCTACCTGAGGCCAAGACCACATAAATGAAACCAAGAACATGATCACTTGAACTTACCTGAGGCCAAGACCATGATCACTTTAATTTATTTTAGACCAAGACCAAGATCACTTGAACTTACCTGAGGCCAAGAGGCCCGAGACCATGATCACTTTAACTTATAGGGCTTTTGCAGATGGGCGTGGCCTTAAGTGCGGGACTGTGATCTGCCATATTGGTTAACTCACAAGACGACTTAGTAATTGTTTACTGTACATCGATTAAATAACAATTTGTTGTCAAAGTACGCGAAGTCGTTCGTTTATGGAAGAAGGCGTTATCTCATTAATAAAAGGTAATTTTAAGTAACGTGTGCATTGTAAAGAAATTATTGTTTTGAATTTGAGATGTAATGTAATGCAGTTAGACCTCCCTCGCCGATTCAACCCTAAACACCACCCGCCTTAGCCGTCTGTCTGCCTGGTTGACCCCTTTTAATCTTGACCAGGAACCGATTTCAACCGCCTCTCGATTATGATTTGACTGAGCGCCTCTGAATAAGCTGGTCCCTGCGACTTCGCTTTTTTGGGTGCTGTAGAAATCTCGAGATTTTACGATTACGATTACTTGCTGAAGAACAGATGGTAAGGACTTGCAATTTGATTCCTAGTCCGACTGCACTTGTTGTAATGCTAATTTCTGGATTTCAGTATGGTGTAGTTCGTATACAAAAATACATGCTCATCGATGGGTCAATTAGTCGATTGCAGGATTTCAACTATTCAATACGTTGAATAATCTATGATTTGATTTCTTTCCAAAACTGAAGAAAACACACAGCCTATGCTTATATTGGTGTTGTTATATTAGTCCCAGAACTTAGCATGACTTTAGTCAAATTTAAATTAAAATTTCTGAATCGTCTTAGCGACATTATACTGTGACATAATTTTTCTATATTTTTTCATTGCAACATCTTTGGTTGTGAAAGAACAAATTTTTGACAGTGATATGCCGGTTTACTGTTGAAAACCTTAATTTTGTATTCCACGAAATGCTGGAAGGTTTTAAAGCTCATGCTTATGTTTAGCAAGTATGGGTCCTTGGGTTATGAGATCGGTTGCAGGAAAAGCAGTTATAATTAGCAAGTATGTTTTATGTTGTTTTCAGGACCAACTTTCTGCACACAGGCTGTAAATGGTTGCTTCTGTCGCATGTCTCCAACTTTACTTATCGTCTTTTGGCTCACATGGACTTCTCTTTGGCAAAGAAACAGAAGAAGACTTTTTGACACCCTCATCTCCTTCGCCGTGCCTGGTCTTGTCAACTACAGCATCATATGCAGCACCGTGCTATCACCATCCTTAGTTTCTAGATGTAAACCTTCTGCCTTGCCAGCTTCGTCGTCAGTTTCATCTTCAAAGTTGTCAGCAATGGCCTATCCTACTGAATTAGAATTAGATGACTTTTACTTTAGATTAAGTCAGTGTGGTCATAAATCTTCAGTCCTATAACTGGTGTCACCAAATTCTGACAGTTATGTCACAGATAATTATGTGTCTTAATGCGAGACCACGGCATATTTGTTTATTAAAGCACATGTCACACTCACTTTGGCCGAATTTCAGACCATGGCAGAATCAGTCGATGTAAATATCTCCAAAAAACGAGTTAATTGATATGAAGACACGTGGTTACAGCAGAAATAAGACTGGTTCCATTTTCAAGCAGGCAGGATAACAGCGTCTAAACTGAAAGATGTCTGTTGCACAGATGTATCAAAACCTTCACTGTCTGTGTTTCAAGCTATTTGTTGTCCCGTTGAATCCTCTTAAATTGGCTGCAACAGAGTGAGGTGTTGCTCATGATGTAATGGAATATGTATTCAACAGTGACAGCTGTTTCAGTGAAGGCCATGAGACTCAACTTAACAAGGACCATTGGTACTATTATCAGATGCAGGCACAGATGCACATTTGTGAAGTTGAATTTTGCGAGTTTGTTGTTTGCAAATTCCCTTCTGCAGTTCCTTGCATTTTTTAAACCAGAGTGAACCGTGGGATGCACATAAACAACGAGCTCCAAATTTGTTCGCACGTGTTTTCCCCAGGGTTAGAATTGTCAGGATTTGG
>OY744614.1:31422721-31427721 GCA_963556255.1 Allolobophora icterica
AGTACCTATAATTGGGACTGTTCATCTCGTGTTTGAAGGTGCTGTTCGCAGCGAACGCGTCCATTAACGCTGTAGACCGAGTGGTTGAACGAGTAAGACGTAAGTGTTAAGCAGCTGTGTGTGTGTATGATTCTGTGCGTCACTGCATCACTTTAATCATAGCAGCTCTTTGTGCCGCTCCGTTGCCTTACTTACTAACATCACGTTGTAATGTCATCTTGCTGTTAGCTTGCCCTGCCTTGCCTTGACTCACCATCACATCACACTGTTATGAATTTGGCTTCTGGTTAAAATACAGCTCTTAAGGCATTTTGGAACACTTCTAATTGGCAGTGGATACAGGGTAAGAATTGTCGGGGGGTTGGGGTTCAACCCCCAGTCTTTTTTAGGACATCATAGTTAAGCCTTCATTGCACACCCAAACTCCACATAAATCAAGGTCTAACCCCCCAGTCTTTTTTCAACAATTCTCATACTCAGTGGATAATACTGCCAGATGCAGCAAGGAGTTTTCAAATCGATTACCTCACTTTCAGAGAATATGGAGCCAAATAATTATAAATTGCTATATTTGAATACATTTTGGGTATATCCAGGGGCGTCTACTCCACAGAAACCTTGGAGCAAATGCTCCATCCAAAATATAGGGGGATCTGTCAGTGTACATGTGCCATCATAAATGTGGGGGGAAGAAGAGGAAGGGGGAAGAGCAGGAAAAAGGAGGGGAAGTTGTTCCAATGACTTTAGGGAGGATAGACGCCCCTGGGTATATCTGCCAAATGTAATTGTCCTGCTACTACAATTTTGCCGGGAGTTCATAATTTCCAATTCTGTACTTTGATCTCAGTTTTAAGAATGATCTTCTCTTCTTTAAGTTCTCTGCCCTTCGGCAGGTTTCAACTTCCAATGACGCCATTCCTCTCTACGCTTTGCTCTTCTCTTCAGTCCGCTGTATCCGTCGGTCATCATCCACCCCAGCATCATCTGTCGCGGTCTTCCTCTCCTTCTCTTTCCCTCCAATCTCCCCTCTATGATTTAAGAATGATGGAGCCATATAAATCGGTGCATCTCGTAAAATTTTTATTCATCGTGTGTGTGTGTAGTAGGCGTGCCAAGTTTCATGCTTTTATCCGCCCGCTGAAAAATTCGCAGGCTTTCAGTACCTTATCCGCCTCAGTATTGATGTATGGTTTCTGTTGTATGGCTTTTGAATTACGGCTTCTGATGTATGGCTTCTGTTGTATGGCTTTTGAATTACGGCTTTCGATGTATAGCTTCTGATTTATGGCTTTGATGTATGGCTAATGATGTATGGCTTCTGATGTATGGCTTCTGCCGTCAGCGTTTCTTTTCAATTGACATGAAATGTCGCTTCGCATTCTTTTCAGCTCGACCCCCGCATTAGAGCTGTACCGATGCATCGGGAGCATTCGTAATCGGGCCGATTATTAGAGGAATCGGCATAATCGGTATCGGCGAAAAAGTATCGGCGCCGATGCAAATTATTTTACAGTTGACGTTTTTTGCACAATAATCGCTACAAATAGAAAAATGAGCACAAGTATCTATGTCTTGTTTCTTATTATTGATTTATATTTAGCATTGCACTATTTAGCAGACACCGTAGAAACCAAGGTCCTATTATACACAGGACTGGAAACTCCTTAATAGCCCTTTTACAACGTCGTATGCGTAATTTTTTGGCGATAATAAAATAATCGGCTTCATACGCGGTATCGGCTGTTACAATAATCGGCTATACGCGGTATCGGAATAATCGGCAAAAAGCATTATCGGTACAGCTCTACCCCGCATGCACGTTCATACTGAACGGCAGTGCTTGATCTCAGACAGGTTTCGACAATGCGCTACATAAATGGTATTTAATACACCTGCAGGCCTTGTCTATAAATCATCTGAGCTCGTTTTGGAATCGCTTTCCATATTATGTCTGCGTAAATGTATGTGTCCGTCCACCTCTGTTTGTCTTTCTTGTATGTTTGTTTGTTTGTGCTGTCGGCTCTACGGAGCCCTAGCGATCGTCACGATACACAGTCTCCATTGCCGTCTTGCTCTTCCCCAGTAGCTTTTGAGTCGCACTCCGGCCTGGGAGTCCCACCATCAGCGACTGTCGGCGTTTTTGGTTTGGTGTGTCTCGTGACGATTTTCTTGGCATGATAACAGGGGTGGTTTGCATTGCCTTCCCCTGGTTTTGCCTGCCGTGCCCGTTCGTTCCCCTTCCTTTGGAAGGAAGGGTACTAACAGTCCGCACCGCGTGAAGGTGGGCACGGAGGACTTTGGTTCACCAGCCCAGGTCGGATCCGAGTCTACGCTCATAAGAGACGTCGGTCAGGTCGCCTCCCTGCTTTACTCTGTAACAGAGTGACTGGTGAACCTTTGCGGACTCTTGTATACTTTCTTGTATACTTCTAGTTATGTCTGCGAAGCTCAGTGCCTCTTTCTACATTAACTGTCCCTCTGATTCTGTGTGTCTTTCAGTTCCTGTCTATCTCCTGCTGCTTCTTTCCGTTTCTCTTGAATTTCACCGCTTCATCTAATAAACCTCAACCTGGACCCGAAGGATTGCTAAACGGGAGAAAGAAACGGCGAGTGTTGTATTCCAACGATTTGTTTATGACACTAAGTGATGTTCATCTAACCTATGGCACTCGTAGATTTAGTGGGACGCACGATTTAATAGCATTTAGGTTGGTGCACAGGCAGCGATTTTGTGTTGTATTTAAATATACATATACGCGTATGTATTTATATGCGCATACATACATAAATACACCAGTTTCAACGCCTTTGTGAGTTACAGAAATGCGCTACAGAAATGCGCGATAGTAAGTGTCCTCATACATACGTACATATGTATGTATATAGATAACATGCATACATACATGCATACAATCATGCATACATTCATGCACACATACAATCTTACATACATGCAATCATACATACATACATACATACATACATACATACAATCATACATACATACAATCATACATACATTCATACACATACATACACGCCTAAATACATACATACATGCATAAATACAATCATACATATCTGTATACCATGCACATACACATACATGCACACATAATAAATAAATACATGCATGCATACATACATACATACATGCATACATATATACATACATACATACATATGTGTGGTTTGCCATTGCCTTCAGGGGAAGGCAATGGCAAACCACCCCTGTTAACATGCCAAGAAAATCGTCATGCGACAAACCAAACCACGCCGATGGTCGCGGATGGTGGGACTCCCAGGCCGGAGCGCTGATGGTGGGACTCCCAGGCCGGAGCGCTGATGTTGGGACTCCCAGGCCGGAGCGCGACTCAAGGGCTACTGGGGAAGTAGCAAGACGGCAATGGAGACTGGGTATCATGACGATCGCTAGGGCTCCTAGAGCCGACAGCACAAAGAGACAAAGAGACATACATACATACATACATACATACATACATACATACATACATACATACATACATACATACATACATACATACATACATACATACATACATACATACATACATACATACATACATACATACATACATACATACATACATACATACATACATACATACATACATACATACATACATACATACATACATACATACATACATACATACATACATACATACATACATACATACATACATACATACATACATACATACATACATACATACATACATACATACATACATACATACATACACACACATGTACGTACGTACTTAGGTACCTAGGTACATAAATACATACATATATGCATACATACACACACATACGTACATGCATGAATAGTTCTGCTTTGGACGCACGTGCCCATTGTAGCCTGGGCCTTAGTTCTTGTTCAGTGTTAGCGACGCCATTGTAGCCTTTTCTCAGTATTATATTATGCCTTTATATAGCTTTGCTTTGCTTTCACCGGGCAACGACCCTAACAGAAAGTTCTATCGAGGACCCGGGTATAAAGGAGTCTTAATACCCTCGGTTCAGTCCAAACCAAACACTTCACATTCCTGCAGGCCTAGTTTAACTTAGCCAGCACACCCCTCCTGTATCCCTCCTTCCCGGCGGTGAAGGTCGTTTGGCATAGCGACATCACGTCCAGGGGCGTAACTTTGGTCTAATAAGGGGGGGAGGTACCAATTTCTTACATACACGAAGCAAGGCTGAGACTGCGATCTCTGGGAAGGCACAATAATAAAATATTTATTGGCACAGTCCAAAAAGTTGGGGTATACCGGTACCCTTCGTATCCCCCACAAATTACGCCTATATTCACGTCCGTTTATATGGTAGGCTTTTCTCCTTGGTTGGATTGACTGCAAATGTTAAAAGAAGAAGATGAGCAGTTCCTTAAGCTAGCCCTGAGGCAGCCATAGGCCGATATATGAAGTGTTAGAATTTTCATTTTCTTATATATTTATACAAATTCGTTAAGAATCAAGTTGTCACGTCACATGCAACCTGGGAAGTTACAAGCCACTTCATATGAGGATGGGTGGCCAGTCCTCTCCCTCGCCGTCTCATCTTCCCAACGACAGTACATACGGTCAGCTGAATTTGCTAGGGGGCACAGGTGGAGCAGAAATCTCGAACCAATTTATGAAATTCACTCATATCCACAATCCACATGCACACATAAACACGTAAACCCCCTATAGTTGGCTAAGTTACGTTTTGCTAATAGTTCGTGGTGACTCAGTGGGAAGTTCGGTGCCTTGTGACCGGAGGGTTGCAGGTTCGAACCCCACTCTAGCCGTTGCGTACGGACCTTGGGCAAGTCCTTCACTCGCAATTGCTCATGGCGCTTCGGCGTGAAAATTCTGGCACAGTATCAAATGCTGTAGTCGGGAGCGCCTCTGAGTAGTATAGTTGACTTCAAGAGGCGCTATAGAAATATCCGGAATAAATAAATTTGTATTCTCCTATTATCAACTTGC
>OY744614.1:31430221-31432721 GCA_963556255.1 Allolobophora icterica
GGGCGGGGGAGAGGAGGAGTTCAGATGGGGTAAAAACTTCTTAATCATAGTTACAATAAAAACCATGACTACCAAGACCCTCAAGATCTAATGCATAGCACATCGACCTACGTACTATAGCATGCCAAACTACTAATGACATGATATGGCAGCGTCAATGCGATGGCATACCAGATGCCAAAAGGCGAAGATCGAGGCACGATGCCCCTCGATCACAGCTATATTTAAACCATTCACCTTCGAGACCACAGTACACAATACGAAGCGTGTCAAACCTCGGCATATCCAAGCCAAGCTACAGTTTGATAATTTTCAGGAAAACAAGTCAATGTGACCCAATTGCAAACATTGATTTCTGTATGGTAACTGCGTACTAAGGCACCTGTAGCAATTGAATATTGACGAAATCATTTGTCTGGTTGCAAAAATATGAAGATATGTGCAAGTCTAAGATGAAGATATGTGTGTGATTGTAAGATGAAGATATGTTTGTGAGATTGTAAGTTGAAGACACGTGTTTTATTGTAAGATGTGTAAATGTAAGATAAAGATATGTGTGATTGTGAGATGAACAATGAAGATATGTTTGTGATTTTAAGATGAAGATATGTGTGTGATTATAAATTGAAAATATGTGTGCGTTATTGTAAGTTGAAGACATGCTCGTGTGATTGTAAGATGAAGATAATGTGTGCGTGAATATAAACTGGATATGTATGATTGTAAAATGAAGACATGTGTGCGATTGTAAGATGAAGATACGTGTGTGATTGTAAGATGAAGATATGTCTGTGACTGTAAGTTGCAGATATGTGTGTGTGATTTTAAGATGAAGATTGTGGTTGTAATTGTAAGATGAAGATATGTGCTTGTGAGTGTAAGATAAAAATATGTGTGTGTGATTGTAAGATGAAGAATCATTGAAGATATGTGTGTGATTGTAAGATGAAGATATGTGTGTGATTGTAAGATGAAGATATGTTTGTGATTGTAAGATGAAGATATATGTGTGATTGTAAGATGAGTGCACTATCTTGTAGAATTAGTATTTTTCTTGAACCATTGAATGCAGATTGTACATTCCTCGGCCTGTGTTCTCTTGCCTTCTACACAGCCTACGTTTTCCTTCCCACCCACATCTTGATGTGGATTCGAGTCTTCCAGAATCTTCTATCCGCCGATTGGCTGGATACGGGCGTGGGGAGCAACGAGGGACCCTCCTTCACCCCGACCACCTGAAATGCATCTGCTAACTTCATCAGAGAAAGTGCAATGGAACATCTTGAAGTCAAATGAATACGAGTTGGAAAATGTCAAATAGGAACATTCAAAAATTTCCTTTGGCTTGATAGACTCTGGCATAGGCCTAATTGTAATTCTGACCGACTTCGAATGTGGGCTGCAAGGGTTCTTATTTCTGTGTTTGATTTCGTGGCTCAGAAATGTGTAAATATATGTTTTACTGAATAATTTTTATCTTGGTGTCGCTTCTTTTGTTTTGAGAAGTATCCCTTTCTACCTTATTCGTCGATTAAATTATAAATCTAAAAAATTTGCTAAACTGGGCTTGCGGTTGGGGCTGCACAAGACACGGATTGTCTAGCATCTGGAAGTTATGGGGAGCTTAAGCCATCTACACTTTGCACAATAAATTTGTGTCTATGGGTTATTTATCTATAGGTAACTTACAATCGAAGTCGTTAATCTAACGACGGTTAATTGATTAAGAGAATGGAGCTAACTTTATTAAGCTAACAGTCTAATTAACTGTTTTATCAATGGAATTAACTAAACTAATAATCAAGTTAACTGAGCTAACGATCGCGCGAACAATCGAGTTAACACTCAATATAACAAAGACAACTCTTGATACTTGAGAGTTGAGACGCTCATACGGGACAAAATGTCTTCGCAGCGTGAAACTGGCGGATTTGTAATACATAAACAGTTTTAAGGACTTTCAAGAGCCTCGTTTATGAATAGGTAAGGTGGATTTTTAATACATAAACAGTTTTAAGGACTTTTAAGAGCCTCGTTTATGAATAGGTAAGGTACATAACGAACACGAGCACGAAGGCTGGCTCCAATCGTCTTGCACTGAGTTCGAGTGTTGCGTTATAGGCCTAGGCCCTACTAAAATTCTTACTTGTCTGAATGACTCAGAAAGATCGCCGGTGGCAACAAGTTGTAGACTTTATTATATTCATCTTAGGCGCGATTAAAAAGGTCATTTTCTTTAAAAAAATTATTTTAAATAACAGATTGTGTTTTCTGGATCTTTATATGATTAGCGTCGCCCTCCTCCTTTCTCCAGAGTACGGGCAGTGGCGTACGAATACTGGTACTACACATAGGACGAATAAACGCATAGATAGATAGATAGACAAATAGCCAGACAGACAGACGGTTTGTCCGTCTGTCTCTCTGTCTGTCCGTCTGCCTGCCTGCCTGCCTGTCCGCCTGCCTGCCTGCCTGCCTGTCTGCCTGTCTGTCTGTCTGC